>JBBPBS010000968.1:29734217-29750660 GCA_037974835.1 Cicer judaicum
AATATAAATATATAATTACTTATGCAAATTAAATATTAACATTAAATAAATTTTTAAGTATAATAACATTTCATATTAGATTTTCATTAAAATTTGACTTATACTTAAAAATAAACCTATATCATGTCACAATTTTAACTTAAATTTTGAAATTTTTGACATTTTAAATTTATGTCTTATAAAATTTAATTTAATATAATCTATTTTCAATTCTAGTCGCATGTATGTTAAAAAAATACTTAAATATTAATACATGATTGTATAATGTTGTTTGATTTGGTTGCGTATAATAAAACTCCTAATTAAAGCTAAAAGACCGAATGTAGTCTAAAATCATTTGAGTTACATAATCTTTAAAACTCTTAATTAAAGGCTCAAGGACCAATTTGTACCAAAAAGAAAAAAGAAACTCAAGGAACAAATGTAATTAAAAGGCTTTATTGTGAACCAATATAAATAGATCTTTAGTATTTTTTTATATAGCTTTTTCTTATTATATTTCTCCTTTTACAATTATGTGTAGCCTAAATTTTGCAATTTGCGTATAAGTGCAACCCGACCATTTTTCAAGGAAGAATTTTTTATGTTAAACTTCAAAACCGAAAATGTCTGTCATATTATGGTAAATTTAATTTCCATATACTTGAATGTGAGAAATTAAGATAGGGACAAAACAGCATAAGAAAATAAAGTTTTCTTTTTCTCTCTAGGGAAGAGAAGAAAAGGGTAAAAAAAGGGAGAGATTACTAGGGGTATTCTAGTCAATGAGAAAGGAACTGTCATTCAAAGTTTCAACCTATAGTGCCAAGAAACAGAATCATGTTCTTTACCTCAATTTTTACCTTTCATACTTTTTCCTGTCGCCATCTCAAACTACTGTACAACCCTTGTTGTTTTACTATTTTCTTATATAAAACCCTAGCTAGCATAAGGTGAAAGGAATATTAATATAGCCATTAATATAAGTGATGAAAGTCTGAGTTTGCACCACCCTTTTAAGGCAAAAATATAATAAAATTAAAGCTAAATCCTTACCAATCACATGATAATTCAAAATCAATAAACAACTATTTTAGTATGCATTTAAAAAACATACATTCTCGATATAAATTATTTTATTATTTAGAGTAACAATAACTAATAATTAAATGAAAAAATAAAATCAAAAGTAATTTTTCAATACGAAATTAATTTATAATTCATTTTTTCTTTTAGTTTTTGAATGTACAATTCACTATTGTTATAATTAAGTGTATTAAAATTGTGAATACATCTTTATATATTTCTTTATTCAATAATTTTAATTTACAAACATTTTTAATAAATATAAATAACATCTCATAGATTATAAAAAATGAAGATGACTATTTATCCAATAAAAAATTAGGCTGAACAAAGAAATAAGTAAAGAGGAAAAGTCCAGTCACCCTTTCCCATCAATCTCATCACATATCCTCAAATTAACATAAAAAATCTTCTTTTGCTTTTAACCACTTGAAGAGGTCCATACCATACGATACCATTTATCTCTCTCTCTTTCTTTCTCTCTCCTCTTGAATTGATTTTCTCTCACTCTCACAAAACAACAAACACGTCTGTAATATCAATCAAGAATCAGAGTTTGTTGTTTTCCTTCTTCTCTCTTTCTTTTTCATTTTCTTTCACAAGATAGTTGTTTGCTTCAAAACAGTAACTTCTATAATATGAAAAGACAATAAAATAGAAATATTTTTATTTATATCAAATAACAATATTGTTTCCCAAATTATAAGTACACCAATCTTTTACATCTCAGTTATATAAATCTCTCCATCCTTTTTATCTCACTCACTCACTCTAGTCACTTTCTTTAGGAACCCTAGAAAACAAAGTATCATAACAAGAGACAATTTTAATTTATCTTTTCAAAACAACATTGGATCTACAACACAAATTAAGCTAAAGGATTATCATTGATGGATTCACTTCAAGATTTTATGGATTCATGTAACTCTGACAACAGTTGTAGCCTCACCAACAGCACCATCACCACCAACAACAACAACACCAACAGCACCACCAACAACAACAACAACACAACTATTAACAACACTTTGGTATGTAGCTCTTCACCTTCTGCTTCAACCACCACAAGCAGCCGGTATGAGAACCAGAAACGCCGTGATTGGAACACCTTTGGACAGTACCTTAAGAATCACCGCCCTCCTCTCTCCCTCTCCAGATGTAGCGGCGCACATGTTCTTGAATTTCTCCGGTACATACCAAAAATAATTTAAATTATTAACAAAATTTTAATGTTCAAAACAATAATATGAAAAATTATATATCGGAGTATGAGGTACCGACATAATTGAGATCTCGTTATACTTATGCGATGCTTCTCTATGTCAATTTTGTAAAATGAAAATAAATAACTTTTTAAATTCCACTCTATTTTAAATAAATGTTAGTATTTATTGTTTAGTGATTTGGATGAGACATTGAAAGAAGGATTTCATGTTTAGTACTAACAACAAATTTAATCTAGTCTAACTTATTATGAATTATTAACATTTTGAGTATAATAAAAAATATATTTATATTAGGTTCTAGGGTTTGATCATTTAATTGACGAAGTGAAGTGAGTTGTGTGGTTGAGAGTAATTATATTTGTGTTGAATAGTTGTTATGATGATGTTAGGTATTTGGACCAATTTGGGAAGACAAAAGTGCATACACCAATATGTCCATTCTATGGACATCCAAACCCTCCAGCACCATGTCCATGTCCACTAAGACAAGCTTGGGGTAGCCTTGATGCACTTATAGGTCGTTTAAGGGCAGCTTTTGAGGAAAATGGAGGGAAGCCTGAAACAAATCCATTTGGTGCTAGAGCTGTTAGACTTTACCTTCGTGAGGTTCGTGATCTTCAATCCAAAGCAAGAGGTATTAGTTATGAGAAGAAAAAAAGAAAACGTCCTCCACAACAACAACAACAACTTCAACAACAACAACAGCAATCAATGTCTCTTCCTCTTCATCTTCATCACCATCACCAACATCACCTTCCACCACCAGGTGCAACTCAATAAATCATTATCCTCAAATGGAAATTTCATCAACTCTCTCTTATGTCTCATGCAATTATTCTCTAATTATTTTCAACTAGTAGATTTAGGGTTTTATTTTTATTTTTTAAGGTTAATTTTTGTGAAATATTTATATTTCTTGTTGTCGTTTTTGTTGTATTGTGTATGTATCTTGCTTGATGTGGCAGAAATTAAACAAAAGGTTAAAGATACATGATGATGATGAAGAATTTGGTTTTATATAATTAATGACAACATGTGTTGTACTTGGAGTAAGCTATTAGTTAGAGTAGAAGAAAAGTGGTGGTTAATTAATGTACATGGAGGAGGAAGAGATGATCCTAAAACCTATGCATTATATCTTCATTGTTTCTATATATGTATCAACTTCTATCATAACTTATCTTCACGTGTCAAGCTTAATTGGACTTATAATATATATGCCTTTCATATATTATTCTAATCATTTTTTGGTTTTCATCTTCATTTATTAATCACTTTTTAAATTCCTCAATTTTACTATGGTGGAATAATTTAAATTTTATTTTTATTTCATAAAAATTGAAATACAAAATTTGAAATTAATGTACATGGATAACTTGATAAGGGTAGGAAATCGAAACCTATATAGGTAGAAAGAGTTTGTTGCATCTTGATGTGAATGATGTAGAATAGCTATTTTTTAGCTTAATATATTCCTTTGAAAGTTGCCAAATTTATAGAAAGAATGATTGATATAAAGGGGCCTTTAAGCTTAATGAGAAGACAGAGGTAGACGAATTGTTTTGGTTAGTTTGAATTCAATTATCACATCAAAGTGAAGAGTTAGTGCTGACCGTTTACCTTTGGTCAATTTGATTGATGATACAACACTGCTTCATATGTTTTGCAGTAGTGCTGTCACTTCACTTGAAGGGAAATGACGAAATAAAGGAAAAATTAATGGCAGACAATGTAGTTAATTCCTGTCACTAAACCTTTTTTCTCTCAAATACAAAAAATATTAATACTCCTTATCATTTATTAGTTTTTCTTTTTACTCAAATTTTTTATAATATTAAAATATATCAAAGTTGTTAAATGAAATATTATATTTTTAATTTAAACATAAAATTTTACTATTATATCCACACACAAAAATTATCATTTTATTTCTAGATAAAAGAAAAAGAATTTTTTTATAAAGTAATTTATAATTTACTTAATTTTTCATAAGTAATTCATTATGTACTACTATTTGTAAAAATGATACCTTTGAGATGGAGTGTACATATTACTCTGATCCTAATTCCAAGAATTTTCAAGGAATAATTATAACTCTAAATCTCGTTTCCAATTCAGTTAGGTTATGCCATCCAGATTGGAGACCCTTCAAATCTCACTCTACCTAATAGTGAATGTACACTCAATTAATAATAGCCTTAAGTTGACTAAATAACATGAATTAATAAAATTAGTTAGAAAGTTAATACAGAGAAAAATTTAATAAATTCAAATAGAGAGAAAAGTTAGATTAAGAGGATTAAGTCCATCGATTTTTATGTTATTTAGTTTTCTTATGAGATTAAGAGAATTCAAATAAATTTTATAATAATAAAAAATAAATAATAAATAAAATATTTTATTAAAATTTATTAAAAATGGCAAATGCACCTTTTAGATTAGATCCATATTAGATAATATACTTAACACATAATAAGAAAATAAGTAAATTGCATAGTTGAAAGGGATAAAATTTCTTTTATTAGATTTATGTATTAATAATTATTATATTATTAATGTAAAGTAAAAGATTATAAGTAGAAATGATATATGTAATTAATTAAATTATAAAATTAAAATAATTAATATAATTATCTTTAAAATTAAAAAAATCATTTATTTTAATTCTTTTTTTAAAATAGATCACTCGTTTATTCTGCGTCGAAAAAATATAAATTTATATAGTTAATAAATTTTTATTTGTTCACAACTCTAATAAAAGTTTATTTGAGCACACACATAAAAGACATAATATTAAATCATTTTAAAAATACAAATCACTTAATTCTTTTATATTTATTTTTTACCATCTGTTTGTGCTCAGATCATCTTTATTTTTGTGAACAAGTATTTTGCTATATAGGTTCATAGCTGATTGATCTTCAGCCATCATGAAAATTTGTCTTGTAGACATGACCAACCTAAGGGTATGGGAAGAGAAGTCTTTAATTTTGGCTCCATCTTCTCAATCTCGTTAATTTCACTCAGTCTTCAACACAGTTCATTAAATTTATTTTAATTTTATAATTAAACAATTCATTAATTTTATTGTCTCATTTTTATTTTAATAGAAACGTCTAATATGGATCCAATTCAAAAGTGTATTAATTATTTTTAATAAAATTTAATAAAATATTACATTTATAACTATTTTTTTATTATTATAAAATTTATATTTTACATAACATAATAAAGATCTACCCTTAATATGTTCTTTAGAGGTACATATTAAATCAACTTTATTTTAATATACAACACATTGTATATTTGAAAATTTCTCTCATGATTTGATCACTTGAAAACCTTAACTTTAGGCCCCACCTTTTGTTGCGGTAATCCAAGTTGGGTGACGTCTTACTTGTGGAAAATAGAATAGAAAAAGGACATAGAGAAGGGTAGAGAGAAAGAAGATTGAGAGATCCTAATGTATAAAGAAAATTTTGTTAAACAATTCATCGAGCGGACAAACATGTCTAAAATAATATAATTTGGGACATCTCTTCTTCCCTCCTTTTGGGTTTTGTGATTATTTTGGTTTAAGAATGAAGAATTTTAACACAATCCCAATGTTTATGAAGAGACGCCTATTGTAACTAATATTTGGCCAACTAAAAGAAAATGGACATTATGATAGGACACACGATAGATGCTATGGATTAACGAACCTTCTATTTTTCCTTTTGAGTCATTTTAGTGGGGTATGTATGTGACTACCACTTTGAGACTTAGAGGATCTATTCCTTCCTCTAATCATTTCTAAGTTTAGATTTAATTAGGCAGTATATAAATGTTTAAGTATACATTTTTTTAAAAACAATTGACGCATTTCTCTAGTTTGTCATTTAAGTTTTTCTTTTTTAATTTTTTAGTTGGTATATTAAGTTGCTTTAATTTTACATTATTAATCTTTTATTTTATTTTTAATAATGACAAGTGTAATTTAAAGAAATAATTATTTAAAATTTTATTAAATGTTCCAACAATATATCTTTTATATTGATTCTTTTAAAAATATCTATTAAACTTTATAAATTATTTATATTTATTAATTTTTTTTACAATCATTTAAATACATTAATAGTCTCTAAAGATATAGTGATAAAGGACTATCCATATAATCAATATTGTTAATTTCCTCCACTTGCAAATGAGCTTTGACCGCCAATTTAATTTATTATGTTGTTTGAATTAATATTTTATGATAATAATTTTAAAAAAAAATATCAAATTTAAATCATCACATGCATAATTTAATAGAACTTAAATACTAATTGCACAAACATAATATAACACAAAAGATAATTTAGAAAAAAAATAATTAAAAAAATTTATTTAATGCCTCTATAAAAAAGTTGCATGTGTGTCGTTAAATTTTAGTTCAACTGGTAAATGACGTTAAGTTGAACGTTTTTCGTAATTTTATAATTATATAATTAATTATGATAATATTTACTATTTTTTTAAAAAAAATTATATATATATATATATATATATATATATATATATATTTCTCTTTTTTCATAACTACACTTTACTAAGAGGAGTCGCATAAAATATAAAATAAAATCAGTTTCATATCTTACGAAGACTATTTGGCTCCAATTTTAAGATTTAAGTAATATGTAAATGTCTTGTCTTTAGACTTTTCTCCAATCCTTGATAAATCATTAACACTAATTTTGTTAAACTTTTATTTAATTTTTTTAATAAGTATAAATTTTATTAATGATAATATAATCAATACTGCAACCCTTATATAAAATTATCGAACTAAACTTAATTACCATCATAACGATGAACTACTATCCATCTTCTAAAAACTTTGATTTTAAGAGTGGGTCGAGTCAGATTATAATCTTTCACAGAAAAATAGATCATTCACATTATTGAAATCCTAGTTTTTATCATCATCCTCAATATCATTTTCTCATAACTCTAATCATCGGTCATCCTCTCCTGCACTAGGGGAACAGTTTAGTCCCCTATATTTTAAAAGTAAAAACAAAATTAAGATTGAAAGATGTAATAGGAGAGAACTATGTTAGAGAGACTTCTATTTTATCGTAAATCTGCTTCAATTAAAAAAATTTAAGTAAGATTTTAATCTTTATAAAATTTTAATATTTTATTTTTAATTATTATAAAATATTTATCAACTTTTAATTTTTTAAAATTTTTTGTTTTCATTTTTTATCTCTGATTTTAAATTAATTATTGCATACTTTTCAATCATTTTTTAGCAATATTTAAGATATATTTAACAACTATTCTACAAAAATTTATAATTTTTTAACAACAGATAAATTAAATATGAATTTTAAAATTTAAAATTTTATATTTAATTTATTGTTCGTTAAAATATTATAATATATTAAAAATTAATACAAAAACTATTCAAAAATTCAAAAAAACAAATAATAGTTTGATTAAAAATCAAAGACTAAGAACTAAAAACAAAATTGAGAAGTTTTATTGAAACTAAAAATTTATTTATTCCAAAAAAACAGTCTCTATTAATTTGATGAGAATCATATTAGTCCCTAACAAATATTACAAGAATCATATTGGACTAAAAAAAACCCATAAAAGTCAGTTTAATCCAAGATACCTTGAATGGTAAAAATGCAAGTGGTTTTTGATGACCATAATTGTCATGAGATGGATTATTGTTTGATAAGCATAAACGACAAAATTGAGTACCTTCAAATATAAACCCCTAAAGAAAGACCTATTGAGATTTTTGTGTTTCTTTGCAATCTAAAATCAATCATCTTTGATAAACACAAACTCGCCATGTAGTTTGTTCCTTAAATGGTGAAGGGATGGGGAAGGAACAAAAAGGAAGAAGGAAGAAGATGATCTGTTAAAGATATTATGATATGAAAATTATCTCCTTATATAATCGTTTGGGACCAATTTTTCCCTTATATATGTTCTTCAATATAAAACATTGTAATGTTATCATATGAAATTTCACATCAGCCTGATTAAATTCACATATTTAAATTATACTTGCCCAATAAATTTGTTTCTCTTACCCTCTAAAATATAATTCAATTATTTACAAATTTTATATTCATTTCAGACTAAAATATATATATGACTCATTTGTATTGAATTCTTTAAATGATATAAACTCAATATTTTAATCATATCTTGAATTACATAATTTATTCACCTTCTTTAAATGATATATGTTCCTTTTTATTAAATAAAGTATAAAAAGTACTCTAACCCTTACATTAAAGAGGGACCGATCAAATTTAGTATCGTAGTAGAAATTTTTTATTCACCTAAACTCTTCATGTACATAATACGAGTACAGTAAAGTTCAAATACTATAAAGTATAACCTACGTACTGATCCAATTAGGGCAATTAACAATAGTAGGCTATTGTCATAACCTCCTAATAGTAGGATAATGTCATATATATATATAATGATTAAATATATTTAATTTTAAAAAAAATTATATACTTTTAATTCTTATGTTGATTTTTTGGAAATATTTTTTAGGAACTAAAGATATCAAATGTTTTAAAAACATTTTAGAATAGAAATTAAAAGTGAATAATTTTTTAAGGACTATAAAATTAAAACTTTTTATAAAAAAGAAAATTAAAATTCTATAAAAATTAAAAACTTTTTTAACTCTATATGAAAGAATAGTGATAAATAGCACTTTTTTGACGCTGCCCGACAAAAAATTTAAAGAGAGGCCTACCTTACAATGACAAATAAACATCCGAATCTTACGAATCTTTGGGAATGACTAGAAATTTGTTACTATGAACATAGTTCAATAACACTGATTTTATTAATCGAAGCTTGTTATTTGAATTTGAATAATACCTTGTTATGCTGAAATTGAGATTGCCGTTTTTATCATTGTACGTGTTTGGAGTTTGTCAATTGTTTAACATGGGAAAGAGGTGTTGCAAAATATAATAATTGAGTAGAACTTATAGAGTTGGTTTAGCGACTTAGATCGATATTTATTCTTCGGTCGCAATGTCGTGAGATATTTCAGAATCATTCAATAAACATTTAACTTCACTTCAATAAATCTAAATTCAAATAAACCCTCTAATAAAATGTTAACTATCACTTTTATTTACGTTAATTTTAACGTGTGTGTTTGGATTGAGATGAGATAAAATTAGAAACGAGTAATAGATCTTATAATAGATCTTGAGTACAAATAAAAAAATATAAAGTAAGTTGAATTTGAAATGATTTGACAAGTTTAAAACATTTGGTAGTTTAAAAATTGCAAAATAAAATTGAAACCGAGCGAGTAGTGTTGAGTATTTAATTAATTAGAATGTGAGTATGAATATGATGATGATAAGTTAGTAGTTAGTAGTGTAGTATACGAGATAACAGAAGAGAAGAGAGTAAAGCTGCACACAAATTTACCTTCCCCATAACATAAGTGCGTGATTTGAGCTAGTGACTGCATTTTCTGATTAATAGAAGAAAAGAGTTTCTTCTTTTTTCTCCAATCCAATGGACTAGCCACTGAACCCTCTTTCCATTGCTTTATCATCATTATTCATTAATACTATTTTCCTGATCCAACTTCAGAAACCACCACACATTACACAATTATTATTGTACCACTCTTTCCACAAGCCTCACGTCCCATAACCATCTTATTTATCATCATTTATTGTTTCATCTATACTTTACGCATAACAGACTACAGATTCAGATTCCGTAATTGTAGAATAATTCTAATTTACATAAACAAACGCATCGTAAACACCAATATTCAAATACTTGCAATGGCTGCACCTAACGCCAACCTTGTTCTCATTAAATAAATTACTTTTCTATTTTTTTTGTTTTTATATCATATATTTATAGTGTATTTAAATAATTAATGATAAGTTAAAGTGATAGCACTTGATAATAATCAGATATTTATGATATATTAAAGATAAAATAGAACATATGAGTTAAAATAATAATAATAATAAATTATATATTTTATTCTAATAAAAAATAAATTTATGCTACAACAATCGAAAATGTATTTCAGCAACTAATCGCTACAGTTGAAACTACATTTGCAATTTAAAACTACAATAATATATAATATTTCATCATTTAAAACGATTTCTCATACGTTTTTTTTTTTCTTTTTAAATAATTATTTAAGAAATCACAAATTACTCTCTCTTGTTGAGAGGATCCATTTCCATTGTTTGAGGTTTTGGTTTAAATGTATATTTACATACCTCTCAAACATATCATAAGTGTATAATTGATATATATATATATATATTAATTTGTAAGAATCACCGTAAAATATATATTAATTGGTTTAAATGTATATTTACATACCTCTCAAATAAATATTTTTTTCTCTTACAAATTAATATATATAATTGATTTTACTTTTAAATATTTAAAACAAAAATTTCTTTTTTTAAATTTCAAAAATTAAATACATAAATTGTAAAATCAAATTTTTACATTTAGTTTCTTAACATACCTTTATAGCACGCGTTAATCTTAGTCTTATTTTATTTGTGTGTATATGTAAATTGCCAAATAATCAAAGAAGTGTTTTTTTTTTTATCTTTTTAATAAATGTCACACCACAAATTTAAACATTAGTTAGCTCTTCAAAAATAAAGGTGAACGTTAATTAAGAAGACATTCTATAATTTCATATAAAAACAACTCCAAAGTCAAATAGTCAAAGAAGCCTGTTGTAAAAAATTTAATAAACAGAAGATGAAGCAGAAATATATGAGCAGTGTTGGTATATAGGTAGGTACGTAATATTACTATTTCCACCCTTCATAAAAAAAAAATTGATCACCCTGAAAAAATGTATGTCCATATATAGTATATAATACCATAGAGCATAGACATACAGAAAAGGTAAATATATGTCTTATCATATGAATGTGATCAACCAGAAGCAGTATCATTTATAAGCATAATTTAAGGCATGTTCTTAAAAACCCTACCCCATAAGGAAATTCGTACAGACATATGCAACAGTTTCTGTTCCCTTAGCCTCAGCAAATACTTCCATTTCTTCCTATCTTTTCTAATAAATATTGTTTCATCCCTCCTCTTTACTGCTCATTCGCGTCATTATTAAATACTACACACCACTTTTACATTTTATAAAGTGCTAATAGATATTTAGTTAAAAAAACTGGTAGATATGGAAATTAGCTATTCAATTTCTAGAATTATAGAAACAAATTTGAGTTAGACACATAAGTGAGCGCCAATTTAAATTGATCAAATTTAATACATTATTATTATTTAATTTTGTTAAAATTAAGATAAACGGTTCATAATAATAGAATTTGAAGTGATATTTTATTTATATTTTTTAATTATGATTATTTAGCGGTTAAAATAATAATTCGACAATGATAGACCCTATAGATTGTCTATAGAATCATTATTAACCATTCGATGACAATCACACTATAATTACAATTATTAAACAGTGTTTACTTTTTTCTTATTATCAAGACACACATTCAATATTAAAGAAAATATAAATATCAAATACTCTATTTAATGATCGTAATAAATTTTTTATAATAAATCACTATATAAATAAAATCTATTAAATCACAAAAATACACCTAAATTATAATATAAAATATCTCTAATTATTTAACAAAATTTTTTTACTTGATTTTCGAGTCTATGCAAGTACCCTCTTATACTAGTAGCAAAAGGCAAAGTATTTATTATTGTTATCAATCACCGTTCACCATCGTGGAGTTAGGTTCCAAAATTTCGCTAATTGATGTTAATTTTAAACAATGTTTTTCTTTAAAAGAATTCAAATTAATCAATTGTTTTATCATAAGAAATATAATATGTTACTATTTAAATTTCAAAATACATTAACGTTATTTTTCTTTTTGAATTCTTCCCCATTCCAATAATTACAATGGCGTCTTTTTCACATTGTTCCACTAAATACATAATATTATAAGAGTTCGTAACTTTTTATATGAAATCAGTTTAATGTGTCATTTAGTTTGTAAATTATCACATTTGAGTTATGAAAATTCTATGAGAGGAAAATTAGTGATAAAATTATTATTTTAACAAAAAGTTGTATTTTGAAAATGAAAATAGAAAAAAGCAAACATAATAGTATGTAAATAAACTTATAAAAGTCATATTTTGAACATGTTTTTTAAAATAAAATTAAAAAATTATAATTATTTTTTTATCAAAATCATACTAGCTAGTCATTCAATTATTGTTTTTTTAAAAAGTAAATCCACATTTTGAACATGAAAATAAATTATATTAATTTTAAGCAACATTTTGTTATAGAATTGTTTGATTCTTATTTAATTTTTTTTATTATGTTGGTGAACCTATTAAATAATTAACTTCAAATTAAAGTTTATTAGTTAAATGACAATGTGATTAATATAGATATTTACTATTTTATTATCTCAGTTGCTTGATCATTATTTTTAAAATGGATAATATTATATTAATTTTTATGATTAAAAATATAAATCATTTAGAATTATTTTCTCGTACGTTGTAGGAATCTGAAATTTAATAATCTAAATTATAATTTATATTTCAACTTTTTAAATAACTTTTTTATATATATATATTTTATGTCCAAGGTGAATAACAATAGAGTCCTCTGCTCCACAGAAGAAGTGAAACTTTTCTACAAGTCTTTTCATACTATACTAAAATTATTATTATGGTAAGAAGACATTAACCATAAGTATGCACGTGGGTCTTGCAGGTTAGTGGGGTCATAAGCACCACTTTTCTTCTTTTTTATTTTTCATTTTCAATTATGTTAGGTTACACTTTTTTTATATTTAGTTATATCCAAATAATTTACATAATTTATGTAAGCACATAAATTTAGTTAAAATATATTTGAATTTTGTTAAAGTACAAAATCTTATATTTGATGTAATTAAAAATAAATAAATGTAATTAGTAAATCTCAATTAGATATAAATATATTTTAATTTAATTAATAAATGTTAAAATTATTAAATTAGATATCTCAATTTAAATTTAAGATCTCTCTGTTGTGTAGTAATTATACAATCTCTTTTATTTTAATATATTAATTGTAGTTTGTATGTACGTACATTAAATCATATTTATGAAACAAATTAAATTAATTTGTGTATCTCATCACATCTTTCTCAATAATAATTTGTCAACAATTTTTTACTTTACAATTTAAATTTACCAAATCATAATGATTCATGCACTAGTATTTAGTATAATAAATAATATTTTTTAACTGAGTTGTTAAAAAATTCTTTTGAATTAATGAATTAACAAATGAATGTAATATTAAATATACTTTTTTTCTATAAATAAACAAATTTCATTTTAGTTTTCCTGCAGGATATTTTCTTTTGTTTTTATTCACATAAACATGAAATTACTACTTTCGATCACTCTAGAATAAGCTAATTTTAGTTTAAATCGATATAAATATTTTCATCTATCCAAATCTTAAAATATTGTTTAAGGGCCGGTAATAGAATTATGGGATTCAAGGATAAAATTTAATTAAAAAAATAAAGATAATAATTGGGATAATTATATGTTTACATGACGCGACATTGAGTGTGACTTGAAATGGTCTTGTGAGTTATGACCTTTCATTATACGTATAAGCTGTTAATAAAAGTTACATCATGCTATAAACATAATTTTAATATTTTGTAGGAATCAAAATTTACATGATGCAATAAACACAATTTTAATATTTTAGGAATCAAAACAATATTTTTTATATGATGGTAAAATATATTTAATCCATTAGTTTATGATTACTTTTTATTTTTTATTTTTATCATTTTAAAATTTTAAACCTGAAATTGATTTACTTTTACTTAGAAAACGTTTAGTATTTTCTTAGTATTTGTTAATTTAATGATAAAGTATCGTAAGTGCAAATCAACATCAAAGGAAGATAAATGAGATTAAAAATTTAAATTATTATATGAAAATAATCTGATAAAAATAATTATAAAAAGAATAAAAACATAACAAAATTATTGTTGTTTTGACAACAACAAAAAAAAAAAATTCTTTTATTTTGTCATATATACTTTTTAGAGCAACAAATCCTGAACATCCTAAAATGAAAAGATGAAGAAATGGCCCAAGCCCAATAGTTTACACATAAGAGACTATCTAAACGATGGTGTATTCGGCCCAGCATTGAAAGAAACGAACAATGGAAAATTGAATTTGATATTCCACAATCTGATTTGTACATTTTAATATATAAAAAATTTAATTTTCACTTTTATTTTCATTCATTCCAAGGTAAATAAATTGCTTTAAAATTGTACTACTCACCAATTTATTTATTTTTTTAAAAATCTGATAACAAATTAGCACTATTGAAAATTGTATTTATAAAATTCTAAGTAGTGTAATTTATGTTCTGAAAATTTCAAAGCACTAAATTTATGATAGTGTATATTGTTGTGTACTATAAATATCACTAATAAAATTTCCGGTGTATAATAACTTCCCGAAAACTTAAGTTTTGAAATTTTATGGTACCAGAAGTTTTTAATTTTTTTTTTTATATATAAAAGTAACGATTGAAAAAAACACCATTATGTGAAATAACTTATCAAATTTTTTAGTCATGAAAGCTGTCATATTATGCACACGAGCAGTTGGATGACAAAATTGAGTAGTTGTTATAATTATTCACTTTGACAGAGATAGAGACGGGAAAGAGAGAGGAAAGAAGTCAAAATTAATTATCGGTTGTGATAGAGTTAAAATATATAAGTCAAATAAAAGTAATTCAGGGACTTCAACTAAAATATGTGATTGTCAATTTAAACTTAGGTCGAGACCATTGAATACATGAATTATTCGTTTAATGCATGAGCTTCAAATGCACGAGTTAGTGGTTACTTTTAAGAATAATCCATTTGTGGGACCCTTAAAATAAGAAGATATGAAACATCTTAACAACAATTTCACATTGCACCGAGTTACATCTTGTCATCTTTGAGAGATCGAGATAAAGAGAACATGACTAATATATTTCAAATTTATAAGCGACGAATCACATACAAAAAGAATTTAAAAGGATTCATAACTGATATACAATATCTCTTGAAGTTATTTGAAGTTGGAAACTTATAAAATATGAACGACCTTAATCAAATTATCGGTTGAAACAATCTCACATAACATAAAATTCATTTTTGAAATTTGCAGTATTAAAATAAAACTATAGTATGATCAAGATATCTTAATTTGTTTTAACTTTTACTATTTATTTAGTGGGATTTTAATAAGATAAAGAATAAAAATTATAAATGGAGGTGGTACGATTGTAATTGTAAGAGTACAAAATCTAATTTTGGGAAAAATGTAGAAGAAAAGAAAATGAAATTGATTGTTCTGGCCAATAAACTGAACGAGTATCAGCAAAAGTAAAAGGATCTATCATGTCTATATAAAATCTAAAGAAAAATAGAAATTCAATCGATATAAAATTTTACACTCATCCAATAGTAATTATATAATCCGTCAATTCACTTCAGTTCACCCACCTTAATGATAAGAGAGGCAATGTTCCACGAGGATGTAGTAAATTAGTGGTATTTTTTTTTTTAATTAAAAACATGCAACGAATTTAATAGAGAGATATTATCATTGATGCCCTTTTAATAGAGATAAATTATGTAAAATTGAAAATAATTTAATAAAAATATTTTCTAGACACACAATACTAAATCATAGATGTCAAATAATAATGCAATTGTAAAATAGCAATGAAATGTCTTTTTGATATACAACATCCACAATTAGAAAGTATTATTATTACTATTATTCTTAATATTATTATTATTTATTATTATTATTATTCTATCTTTTTTCTTTTAATGCATTAAGAATATAATATACTACATTTTGATATACTTATTAACTTAAATAAATTACCATAGACTTAACATAATCAACCATAATTTTATCAAATTAATAATCTTTTCGTATTTGTTATAACTATAAAAGTGTATTTTATATTACGAATCATATAAAAAAATATATAATTTTTTTTTAAAAAAAATTACATTTTGCT
>JBBPBS010000968.1:29750670-29762596 GCA_037974835.1 Cicer judaicum
TTTGTTTTTTGTTTCTTTCATCAATATCCTTCAACTATTTATCTCTTATATAATTCATTATTCGCAAAATTCCTTTTAGAAAAACATCTTTTAACAATGATAAAAGTTTTTAAGTTTTACTATTAATAGTTCATAAAACTATAATATATTTTTTATTTCAAATTTTCCACATTTGCTAAAAAACATATTGTTTAATATCTATTTAAAATCCAAAAACACTAAAAATCATATTTGTTAGACAAATATAAAAGATAAATATAGAATAAAATAATGATCCAATACAAATTGAAATAGAAAACAATTTTTTTTTTTGTTACAAAAGAAAACTAATTTAATACACAAGAGAAATAAGAAAATGAAAAGAGATTCATGAAAGTGGGGCATAAGCAAAAATAAAGACATTGATAGTGGTTGAAGTTAGAGAGATAGAGGCGGTTGTTTACATCTATGTTAAATTTTGATTAATTGTTGGAAGAATCTTTGTACTTTTAGTAATAACTTTTTACTTCTAAAAAACAAATCGTACATAATGAATAATAGTTAATAAATCCCTCTACAATATCTAATCCATGTATACAATTCCCCAACCCCAAATAAACAAATGAAAAGCCTAACTAATCACACTAATTAAGAACATGAAAAGAAAAAGAAAAAAAAAACTAGATCTATAGAACAAGTGATCCCAATGAAGCACGTGACATGCCCTTTGAAGCCAAACACCATATGATTACATCACAAAACCACAAATTTCCGTAACTTGAGAGATAAGAACCATGTATGTATAATATGTACACATCACACTTTTTATAACAAGACCATGCTATTATTATCAACCTCGAATCTCATTCCATCCAAATTTGATGAGGCCACACCATCCAAATCCATGTCCCACAAGAATCCATATCCATCATCACATTTGGGACTAATTTGAGTAACACTACTACAATTTGTGTTTGTTTCCTTAGAAAATTGAAAGAGATTCATCAAAGAATTATTTTGGTTCACATTTGGATTATGAAAATGATGGGTTGTCATTGAGGAGGTGAATGAAGCAAGTTGGTTATACCCAATTGGCATGATTTGGTTGGTTGGAGATAATGAATCCAAAGTTAGGGATGGGGCTAAAGTCTCGTACATGTCTTGTGGGCTTAATTTGGCATTGTTGTCTGTTTTTCCTTTGTAAAATACTCTACACAAAACCCAATCCTCCTGTAATCAATATCAAATTCACCTAATTAGCAAAATTAATGTGAACCCAAAATACACAATTAAACAAGCTTTAACCTTACACTAAAAATTATTCAAGTCTTTCCAATTCAATCAGTGACAACAATAAATCTCTCACGTACACACACTTTTTCTTCTATCTTTCAAAAAGATGCTAGCTGAATCCAATCACTCCTCCTTGGTCCCAACAACTTTATAATCATGTATTTTAAATCATTCTTGAATTTTATTTCAACTACAAGTTTGTTAAATATAAACCTTTGAAATTTTTTTAGAAGAAAAGCTAAATGTATATATTGAAATTTTTAATACTTATGGAATGTTAGTCAATTATGTTTATTGATGTTTAAGTTGTAGTTAAATGCATTACACTAAAAAAAAATAGTCAATCCATATCTCTTAATATTTTAGGCTCCATACTCATTCTTAGGAGTTGAGATCATTTCATTTCTCAATAAAAATATAGAGAGAAAAAACATAATGGAGGGTACATAATTTAAAATATTTATTAAAATATAATTTAGATCTTTTATTTTTTATCTAATATTTATTTTGATATTTTTTCAAATACATTATATTAAAATAATTTACAGAATTAATAATTATTGTTTGATGTGACAAATAATTTGAAGATTTTATATATTAATTAGGACAATGATTGAGTCCCCTCGGACAATCATACTTAGCCAATATTTTTTTATATTTTATACTTAACGTAATAAACTGTAAAAAATAAAAAATAAATGTGAAAATGAATGAAAAAATAAATATTAATTAAAAGATAAATAAAAAATTTAATCTAAAATTTTCAAATCATAATAAAATATTTAATATATTAATCTCTAAATCTATTTCTCTCGTAAATGAACCTCTCTATTTCCTTTAGTAAAATCTCAACTTGATTCTTAGATAATCCATTTATTTTATGCTTTTATTATTACCTAAAAAAATAATAGTCTTCTCAATTAAACCTCAATAGCTTTAGGCTTCACCACATTCTTTGTTATTTTAAATATCAGTATATTTGGGGGTAAAAAATAATTCAAAACTAACTTTTTTTATATAAATCAAGTTAAGAATTTTTTAAAAAATATTTAATTAAAAAATTAGACTACATGTCATCGAAAAGTTTTTAATTACATCTAGCAAACCAACATTATTATATTATAATATGTTAGTTAAATTTGAATGGTAAAGACATTTACACATCTTACATTAATTATAAGTGGAGCATTTACCCTTATGTAAAACGCGTGTTGTAAAAGATGAGAATGATATGAAAATTGATAGAGACTTGAGAGGTAGAGAAAAGTGGAAACTAACCTTAGGTGGCGTATGTGGGGTCTCCAACCGAAACTCATGCATAATCCAACCTGTTTTTATACCATTAGGAGCTCTATTCCTATAGAACACCAACGTTTTCCTCATCCCTACAACCTCACGCGTAATTGGATCAAACACCGTTCGATCCTTTCCCGTTGCTTTCCAATAGCCAGATGTCGTTGCCCTATTGGTTCGAAACCCTGTAGCATATTTACGGTCACGGAAGCTAAAAAAGTACCATTCGGTTGCGTTCAGCTTAGCCACCTCTACAAAATAAATTATGGGTCACTTTTCGGTACCAAAAAATTGAAAACATGTGACTAAGGTAGGTAAAATAGGCATGTATATGATATCATTGTGTGCAATTAATTGTTTCCAAGAAATGTATGTAATTATTAAGATAATGACAAAAATAATTAGGTTTTCTGTATCATGATCTCCATCGGTCTATCGCGTGTCAACTAGTACATAAATTACATGTAATTTTCAAATTTCTAATTGAGCCAAATAAAGTGACATATGCATGGTATTTTGGTGGTTTCAAACATGTTTGCTATATTTGTCTTGAGAAGGTGGTGTGGGGGATAAAACTTACATCTAACATATTTAGATATCTATTCTTTTATGAAATTACTTTTAGTTGAAATATTAGTTATTGAAAATGCATTTTTGAAAATAATAAATACAGTTTTTTTTATATCTATTGTTTTTAAATATATAAACAATTGTGATCACTTTAATATTACAAATATAAACATTAAATATTTTTACAAAGTAAATGACTCATTAATTAGTTTCTTTTTCCACAAATGGTGACATGGTGTTTGCTTCTTTGTTCAATAACCTCATTGCTTGTATGCAATTTAGTTGATTTTTTGTTAAAATTGGTTAAAGTACCCATTTACTTTCTATTAATAATTTTGTTTATTATAAAAAATAACTTAGCCTTATTTTTTTGTCTATAAAAGTAATGTCACTAGGTTTTTTCCACCATCGTATGAGTGTATTAAAAAAATTGTTGAATTGAAATCCATTTTAGAGGTTTAATAACGGTCATACTCATAAATAACAATTTCATTTTTTTAATGTTTAACATAAATATTTTTTAGACAGCCAAAATGTTTATTTATGAATTATGATGTTAGTTTATTTTTTATTTATTTTATCTTTCATCATATAAATATTTATTTTTAGCGTATATAACATATATTTTGAATACCAATTGTCAAACCACAGCCATAGCATATAGTTTGGCTGAGAAGTTAAAGAACACAAAAAATAAAAAAATTGAAAAATAAAGTCTCAAATTCAAATTTGAAAAATTAATATAACTAATAATTTAGTAACATTTGTGTATAGAAAAAAACTATCCAACCAGCAAAGAATCAGATGATTTTTAGATTATAGGTGGATATGAATGTTACGAGCCAAAACTCACAAATGATTGATTACTAATTTTGTTGCAAGATATGGGAGAGTAACTTCAATTATCATTCACACACAAAAGTAGCATGCAACAAGATTCCCTTACGAACTCATAACAAGAAAAAAAAATGTTTGTCAAAGAACAAATGCTGTAGTACATGTACACGTGCATTTATGTATTTATACATACATACATGCATGAATCATATAACTAAAACCTGATGGTATGTAAAAAATTGTGCCATTAAAAAACTGTAAAAAATGGTAGAAAGTTGCTGGGATTGGGAAATTAATGGACACAAAAACGCAAGAAGAATGAAGAATCTTCATAGCCGACATACAAAAGACATCATAGGAGCTTATTATAAAAAATAATAATAAAATAAAATAAAAAGAATTCTTAGGTATCTATGAGGAGAGGTAGGTTCCGACGTCCTAAGGTAAAATTAGTCCTAAATTTAAATTAATTAAAAAATAATAAAATATAAAAAGATGTTGTAACTTCACAAAATTGGTTATTGGAGAGTTGGTTAATTACCGCCGAAAAACAACTACATACAAACTTCATAAACGACAAAAGCAATTATAAAACCAATAATAAAGTGGTATATAAAATTAATTTTAAAAACTGAATTATTTATTTATCGGCAAGTATTGATGAAGAAGTTTGCATTAATGGCATCATCAATCATTGAAGAATTGAATAAACTATTAACCGTAACGTAACTGTAACACCCCGTAATCAATTCTTTCCTTTTATTTTATTCCACTCTCATTCTCATCCTCTTTTCTGGATGCAAACTAATTGCTAGCTACTTTCTCTTAAGAAAGCCATTTCTTTTTATCCCAAAGTTTTTTTTAGTTAAGCAAATATATTATTATAATAGCACAAGAAATACTTCAAGTTATATACACAAATATAAGCCTCAAAACATAAGTCAGATTGTTTCAAAAATTTCTTCTAAATTAATGAAGCCGTTCGACACCATGTTTATGAGTAAAAAAGGATTAAAAATATCAAGTAACCATTATTATTAAATAAATAAAAAAGGTTTAACGATATAAAGCAAAAAAGAAGATAAATAAGAGTATATGATACCAGGAAGTTGCCAAGGCTCGCATGTGTGCAAGTCAATTTCCTCCAAGGTACCCTTAAGAACATCTTCATTTGTGATCTTTTTGTAAAGGTAATGAAGGACTAATTCTTCATCACTTGGATAAAAACGAAAGCCAGGGGGAAGTGAAGCACCCAAATCTCTAAGACCCATGATGATTAGTTTTTTTAGTTAGGGAGAGAGAAATTAAGAGCTATAGAGAGGGAAATCTAAGGAATATTTATTTTTTGAAATTTTAGACAAGTAGTGAGTTTATGGATATATATTGGTGTAGAGATGTGGATATATATAAAGTATTATAGAATCTATATAATTGAAGCTAACTTTAAGAAGTTACTTACTAACATTAACGTATTTTATGGAAGAAAGGTTGGTCCCGTGTATTTATATGGTAAGAGATGCCTTTTAAACTTTCTTTACTGTAATATTCGGGCACACCCCTGCTCTTATTTCATTGTTACATACTTGTATATACTTTAATTTTTATTTTTATTTTTTATAACTCTAACAAGATTGGATTCTAATAATTTAGTGTTATAAAAATAAAGTTGATTTCTATAAAGTTTTTTATTTCATGTTGAATGTTATATTAATAAATGAAAAATATTTTTAACATTCAATATATATAGCCCATAAAGATAATTTTTATAATTTTTTAACACTATTTGTTAATAACATTAATTTTTGGTACAATTATTTATAATATTTTAATGTATAAAATAATTTAAAGTAATATTTAAAATAAATAGAAAATATGAAGTTACATTACATGACATTAGAATTATTTATTTATTTTCCGCAAGATAAGCGATGTGAAATTATTAGGAAAAAATACCAATTACTCCTTTTTTTTTTTATTAATTTGATTTGATAGTTTTGTTTAACACATATTTGATTTGATAGTTTTTTTAACACATATTTGATTTGATTGTTAATAAAAAGTTATCTATTACTCGTTATCTTGAGGAAGAAGAAAACGTGTTCCAGTTTTATGAAAATAAAGTATTCCTTTCTGCCATGAATTTTTTATTTTATTTGTTATATTTTTTTAAAATATTATATTTATTTTTTAGAATATAGATAAAAACTTAAAAAATTATATATACTTGTGTATATTTATACAAAGAAGTTAACTTTTATATAAAAGTTAAAGTCACATATCTATGATTTTCATAACAAACTCCTATTACAAGCTTAACTCATCACTAGCTAAACAACCGATATAAAAAATATTTGTTATCACTCGTATCGACTAAATATAAAATGTTCAATGTAAAATATACACTTTTCACATCGGTTATTAGATAACATCCATGTACAAAATAATGTAAAAAATATTTTTATATCGGTTTATTCAATAACACTCATGTGAAAAGTAATATATTTTTTTTCTTTCCATAATAATAACAAGAACTATAAAAAACAACAACAAAAATAAAAATTTAATGGAAACCAAAATAACATAAAAGTATAAAAGACTAATTTCGTTATAACATTACAAGTGATACGAACTACAATGTGCCAACAACAAATATATTGCACAGTTTATATGTATCTACAACTTAAACCATCTAATTCAAAGATCCAATACACCCACCATTGGTCATAAGCAAGTTACCTAAAACCTAAATAGATCCTCTAAACAATCTAAATCCTTCATAAGAAATAGGATCCACGCGTTCTCCTCTTTATGAGGGCTAGTTGATTTCACACGACCAACATTCCATTTGTAATTTATTTATATAATAAAATCATCCCACTAGTAATTAACTAAATAACTAATTATTCATATTTTAATTTTCTTGTGTTTATTGGATCAGGGTATTATTTACTTGTAAATCCTCCCAAAATCACATTTTTCGATTTTTCGTTTTTTTGTGAGACAATCTTTTTGCATGTTGAATCTTTATATGTGGCCGATTTAATATACTTTGCTCCATTTTACAAAGTACACGTTTGGCTCCATCTGTTTGTTTTATTTATTGGTTAGCAAACACATAAAAACTCAACACTGTATGTAGTGACAATCACGGACGCATGAGCAGCCATATAAGGTATATATTTTTGCTTAGTAAATCTCCTAAAGGTATTTATTAAATAAATAAAAAAATAGAAGTTTCGTATAAAAAATATTTATTTTTAAATACACTATTTTAAAAACATATTTTTATCTATTTAGTGTATTAACAAACGCTCTCAAAACACTAGTTAATATTTGCTTTTTTTTATAAGCAGCCTTTTTTTATTAGCAGCCACGTAGGAGTATAACTATGTCACACTATAAAATTAAATTATAGTTAAAATTAACGGAAATCCTAATTGAGATTCAATTGACAATCACCTGAAGTATTTAATTAATCTCGTGACCCCAGCTAAACATAGACAGCTCTAAGAAAAAACCAAAACAAAATAATTCATGTTAATAGCTGGAATTGAAATTTAATGCCAATCATGAACTTGCAAGACCCATATCATATGTATGTTTCATATTCCAAGCTTCAAAAAAAAAAAAAAACAATTTGGATTTAATAAAAAGAAAACAGTTTGGAACGATCCGTGTCGTGGGTCACACACTAATATTGTCTTTGATATGGGGTCCGCTTGGGAACCTAATTATGAGTCCGTGTTGTTGTATTCTAGCTAGCTTATCCAAAATTTAATTTATATATTATGTTTATTAATAAAATAATAACTATTAATAAGGCCAAGAGAATTATTAAACAATAGTAAAATTAATTTTCTATTAAATTTTTTAATATTTAAAAATATTAAAAAAATAAAAAAAAAATATATATATATACATATGAGAACTTAAAATAATGTAAAATTGCTAATATGATAAGTGCGGTATAAATTTAATTTTCTGTTTTTTCAACTTAAATATTTGGAGAAAAATTGTATTGTATCTACACTCTTCAGTGTGGGATATCTGGATCAAAAAGGCAGAAGAGCGTGTTAAGTTGTCATGTCTATAACGAAGGGCAGTTGATTGTTTCTCTTGGAATTGTTTGTGAGTGATAGAGGATGCAAGTAGTGGCAATAATTAGATAGATGAGGACAAAAAGGATATTTGTCACAACTTCAATAATCTAAATCAATTAAATGATACTTAGAGGAGTGTATTTGGCAGAGGCTCATCCAATCGTGTCCCTGCCTCTCTTTCCTACAACTATTTATTTTATCATACCTATTATTATTAAATTATCAACATATCTTCAACTATTTCATTCATAAATCGCTACACGTCGGTCTCTATATTTTCAAAAATATTTTAATTTAAATAAAAAAACCAATAAATATATTTAGTATAAGATCCCATCCCAAGACATATAGAGATTACTCTACTATTGATAGAAAAGTCATTTAGAATTTGATTTTAATTACAACCAAAAAAATAACTTTGATATGATCCCATAGATAGCTAAAATTAAATTCAGTGCAGTTGAACGCAATTTTTTCGTTCCTTAAATTACTCAAACTCAAACCAACATTAATATCAATTGTACCTGTTAACAAGACAACCGTTTTTTTAGTTAATCTTATGCGTTTGAAATATGTTTCCTTCACAATTACACTTAGGAAATGAATGGAACTTATCTTTAATTGAATGTGTGACAAATAGTGGGAGTATGTGTATAGTGTTGAAACGACGGAGAATGCAAACAAGAAGAATATACCAAGATTACTTGTAAAATTGGTCACTTTTCACTTTTCATAATCAGATGATGGAACTTTTTTTGCCATTGCAAGAAATGGAACCTCAGTGTGGTCCCTACAAGTTGAAGTTTTGTAGGGACAATATAGACGGTTATTGAAAGGGAACTACTGCCATTAATCATCTAATTATATGTTATTGTCGGATAAACAGTTTTCATGGTGCATGTAATTTTAGTTTAAACTAAAACTAATACATAAAAATATTTTTGGTATCAATCATTTCATTTTGTATGTGACCCACACTTACAAAAATATGTATTATTTAATTATTTTAAAATATATATTATTTAACTTTTTTTTTTCTATATTTTTTTCAAGTGTACTTGTGAGATTAAGTAATTGTTAAATTAAAGTATTGATTTCTTTTATACGAGTATTTTATTTTTTTACAAATATAGTATAGTAATGATTAATGGATGATACATCAAAAAAAATAGTTATGGACGATAGTAGAAATTAATGAATTATTTCCCATAAAAATTTGAATACTTGGGCTATACCATCCCCAATGAAAAATGGGAAACCGACTATGCATTGTAAATCCATTTTACAGGGTCGATAAATATAAGTCATTAATTATATAATTATATCATATAATTGTAATTTACATCGATTTATATTCAAATAATCAATAATTTATATTATTAGTGTAAAAATGCAAACCGATTAAGCCAATGAAAAACTTCCTCTATGCACAAAGTGCTATTTTAAAAAATATTGAACATAATAAATAATTATTGAAAATGTAATGAAAATAGAATAGAGTTAATAAATAATTATTGAATTGCATCAATTGTAATATTCTCTAATAATTTTATTGAAACGCCGTAATGAATAAATTGAGTATTAAAAAATATAAAATAGTATCAATTATAAGATTTTCTAGTAATTTTTTTAAGCACCGGAATGGATAAATTGAGTATATAAAATAGTGATGTGTACACGTAAACTCTTTCACTTACACACTTCATTGAAGTATACTCTATTATATACTACTTAATTAATTACTATAAGTTAATTATAGGGTAACAGTTATATATTATAAAGTAGTAAATATTTTTATAGGAAATTTTGTTAAATAGTACAATATAGTTTCTCTATTTTATAATAAATGTCTCTTTTTGACGTATTTTAATAATTAAAAAATAAGTATAAATAAAAAAATAGAATAGACATTTACTAACTTATTCTTCATAATTATTATTGTGTTTCTTATCATCACAAATATAAAATAAAAGTTATATTTCAAAATTAATGTACATAATAATAATATAAAAGTACAATTGAAAAAATAATTAAAATTATATTAAAAAATAATAATAATAAGAGTCACTTGGAAATAAAATATATTTTAGTAAAATAATTTTGAGAGAATGATTATGAGTAGAGTAGAATGAAAGTGAAAACAACACTACATAGATAACTTGTAGAGAGTGCATGCATTTTACTTCCTTATGAAAAATCCAAAATCACGTACGGGACGTTGAGGCATGCGCTGGAAGACACGTCCTATATGTATTGAGGATATGATATATACACGTCAATGAGAGGGCATGACGTAGAATAATATATATTCTAAAATAACATAATGAATATCCCTACCAAAGGAGAAAATAATATAAATGATTGGGAAGGTGTAGGATTCATGTGTCTAAAAGGATATGGAACTATGTTAGGCAAATAAAGGAAGGATCGAGGAGAATGTTATTGTTGGATGATGAGTGACGGCTTCATACTCCTTTCCTAGTTTTCAGGCCAATTATTTCTTCTCGGATGCATGTCTTTTACTAACTACTTTCTATATACTCTTTTTTTTATTTTATGTCAAAACTTTTACCACATCTTGTTGGAAAAAAATACGGATGACGGTTAACCGTTCTCAAATTTATTTTTTTATAAAATATTTTAAATGTAATCATTGAGGAAGTAACTATGTTATTTCAATTATAGGTTATTTAATTACTTCACAAAGAGTGAAGTTTAGTGTTGAATTTTTAACAGAGGAATTAAGAAATGTATACAAAATAAAATAAATTGATAAAGATAAGGTAACAAATTTGTTTTAGTGATTATGTGTTATAAAAATTATAAGTGGTAGTATTTATAGATAAAATTAATTCTATTCGATATAAAATATGGTCTAAATGTAGTTGTGTTTAACTAATTACGCAGAGAATGTGTGATAACTTTTAATTGAAAAAGTTTGTAGCGTTTGATGATTGATTCTTTTTTTTTTCTTTGGCATGTCACATTGACCTTCGTTGTCTCTCTCTTCTTGTTGTGGTGTCTCTGTGTTGGTTGCTAGTGACGTTAAAATCGTGGAAGGTAAGCATAAGTATCAAATTATCATTTTGTAATAGGTTTTTACTCGGTCTTAGACCTTGTCGACCTTTATGGACTATGGTAAACTTGAGAAATACTTGACTAACTCATATTTTAATGTTTCCTGAGCACATGACCTTCCTTCGATTAAGGGTAATTTTAACTATCTCAAAATTCAACTGTTTGTCGTTTTCGACTAATCAATTACTTATTTTTAGGTATAAACATATCACAACCACTAACTCCCTCTAGGATCGATGAAATATAAATAAAATTGTTTCATATTTTTTGAATGAATATAAGTAAAATTATTAACATTTAATATTAGTATCTTTTAAATGTCTTTCATTGAATTTAACTTTTTGTATTTTTAATGGTCTAATACTATTTAGAATAATTTAGATAATAAATTTAAATTTTTATTAGAACTGCATAGGTTAAATGTGATCAACTAGCTTTCTTAATCTGCATAATTTGACTTATTTGTGTTTATAATTAATTTTAAAGAGAGTGTTCATGTGACTTTTAAATTAATTATTTGATCTGTTTTATATTAATTATCTCGATTATTTATGATATTTATTTGTCTTAAAATAAATATTTTAACACGTTTTTAAAACTATTCACAGTTCTTTAATATTGAATCATAATAAGAAACTATAATAATTATATTATCTAAAAAGATATTGAATCATATAAATATTGCATTGAATTAATGATATTGATATTGAAACAAAACAAAAACAAAATTAATTACTAGACTAAACATAAATTTATTTGAATCAAAAGAATATTAA
>JBBPBS010000968.1:29768094-29798196 GCA_037974835.1 Cicer judaicum
ATATAACTAGATAATCTACTTTCATTCTTTTCTCATAATTTTTCTCTTTTTATAATTGACTAACTCAAATAAGATTACCTTGTGTGGAGAGAACATATAAAAAGTCAAACAAAAATGTTGTATTTGAATAAAAAAAAAAGATACAACTTCATTATTCTTCTTTGTTAGTTATGAATTTTTAGATGTCACATTAGTTACATTAAATAACAATAAAATAAATAAATATTAAAAGATTAAATATTTTTTAGGCCAGAAATGTAAATGTTACAAAATTATTTTTTAAATTAGTTGTAATTGTAAATGTTATTAAAAGTCTACCTCAAAAGATGAAAAAATTTGAGTGGAGAGAGTTTTGTATTAATGTTTTTGAATTTGTCTTGTAGAAAGGGAGAAAAATTAAAAGGATTTATTTTACATTAATACACTTGAATAAAAATATGCAATAGATCAATCAAAATTTTAATATAAAACATGTAATGGATAAATAAAAGGATTTATTAGAGGTTGTATATCTCAACTACTTTGAGCTAAATGTTGAAGAAATGAAGTAGTAAAATGATCAAATTCAAACCTTGGAGAAAGAGGGAATATACAAAAATAATACACTAATATTTGCCTATCAAGAAACAAAACGATTTTAACATTTATTTATTTATATAATATTGAAAACATAATTGAGAAGTATTTCAGTTATGGGTACCTCCAAAGTGAATCATTAAAAATGTATGATTATAATTATAAATAATTTTTATGATCATAGTTATGAATTATTGTGATTTGTTGATTATGTAATTTTTTTTAGGTTAAATTATATTTTTGGTCCTTTACTCCACAATCGAACCAAATACATAAAATTTGACATCTTTTTTGTTAGAGAAAAAGTGTTGAACAAAAGTCTCATTGTCTCTCATGTTTCAGCTCAAAACCAATGGACAAATACATTAACAAAACGATTGCATGCCACCAAGTTTGTAACTCTTCGTAACAAACTCAGAATATTTGACAAACACACCTTAATAAAACCATCTTGAAATTCAAAGGAAGAATATTATAAAATAGGCTTAATTGCAGTTTTGGCCCCCCTATTTTAGCTGAATCGCGAAAGTAGTCTTCCTATTTTGTTTCTCCTCAGTTTTGGTCTCCCAAACAGAATTTTGGTCCAAAACTTCATGATTTTTTTTTTTGCCTTTATTTAAGTCACATCATGCCTCAAGATCTCATTTGCAATAATTGTACATAAAATATATGATCATAAATAGTGTAATATAGCTTTAAAAAATGAAATTTCATAAAGTTTTTTATCAAAATTCTGCTTAGAAATCAAAACTGAGAATAAACAAAATGACTGACTAAAGTCACTAGAATATTCTATTAGAGTTAATTAGATTCAGTTTAGAGTCTATTAAATATAATTTAATGTTTATTATAAGTAATTTTTACCTATAAATAAATATCACACCATTTAATCAAAAATTCAAATTTAATAAGATTCATATTTTTATTACTTCGAACCGTTAATTTCTTCGATCCATACTTTTAACATTTACTCTTTTTTTATTGAATTATAATATTATGCTTTAAATACACAAGTCTACACCGGAAAAAATTCAAATGGCAGCATCAAGCTTCCCAAACTATAGCTACCAGCATTATTAATTAGCTAATAACTGTCAACTATCAAGTGTGAAATTTGATGGAAAAAAAATGAATGATAAGTATTATATAAATGAGATAATTTATATATTTGTGAACGAGAAATACATCTCAATAAATTTCCCTTTAATTCCTTGTTTCTTTGATCAGCCAGGGGTATAGAATCATATATTGGATACCGGATATTTCATACTTCTGCTTGTAAAATATATATAGGATACTGGATAAGTTATTTAACAATCGAATATATAGGATTTGAAGATTACGTTGTCATGATTTATATATTATTTTCGTCTTCCATCTTTTGCACTACGATTACATAAGGCACTTTTAGAAAGATAGAATCGTATTCACCTTTTTAAATCTTGAATTCGCGACTGGATGGCCATTACTTTTTCCCAACATCATTAAAGCAACTTGCTTTCTTTCAATGACACAAGCAAAACAAAGTAACCCCTATATATATCCTCTATTAGTCTCTGATTATTTCTCCAAAAGAAAATTCATTAGCATATTCATTAATTTGTCAAGGAAAAAATATCATTATTCATATACATTACTCTACCAAATTAATAGGAAAAAAAAATTAACATTCATTTTCTCAAATTAATAACTTCTTGATCAAAATTCATGTACTCCACGACCGTTAAATTATTATAAATATTTTTTTATTTTTATCATAATTATATTTAAAGTGATACTCGTAAATAGTTGTGACATGTAATATATAAATGTAAAATTTTTCACACTCAATGCATTACAATTAATTTCTATGGTTAATAATTGATGGTATGCCTGTAATGAAATACTTTTAGAAATATCATTATCCATGAAAAAGAAGAAGGCTAGCTTTGGAATCTTTAGCTATAGCTATTTGTCAAAAAAGAAAAATGTAGCATGCTTTTTTTATAAGATTAACAACATTGCAAGGAAGTCCACCATCATAAGGCATTTTATACGGACCACCCAAAAGAAATTGATGGCTTGTGAATGAGATCCATAAAATGGATAACTCATCTGTCAGACAGACCCACAATTTAGGACTTTGTGTCATTTTCATATTTAATATATTAGTTAATAATAATTGGTACGATTTTAAAATTAAAGTTCATTAGAAAAATGTATTATAACGAAATAAGAATCTTTCTCCGATAACTTGAAAATGTAGGAAATTGATTTCTACAAGTATAAGCATCATCAATCATGTATAGAGACCTCGAATATGCATGATTGGGTACCTTAAGAATTGAGTAACACGTGGATTATATATTTAATAAATGAAACTTAATAATAAAAATAGTATTAAGCTAAACATGCAGAGTCACACTTATTAATTGCCTAAGGTGGCAAGTTTGTACCGCGTTTGACAAGTCAAATCCGTTTTGTTTTTGCAACATAATTCGTGTTACGATAATGGTGAGTAAAGAAAAAGTGTGTCTGTTTTGTTCTTGTAACATAATTCGTGTTACGATAACAGTGAATAAAGAAGAAATGTGTCTAATTACTCTCATTTAAAATATCAATAAAAATAAATTACTTAAAAAATAATTTATATTCACTAAAATTATTATTAAGTTGCGTTGACTAAGTCGATTTCTTTAAAATATTTTGTAGCGTTGTTTAAAATTGTGTAAGGAAATTATCAATTACGATATTTCCAAGATAAAAACAATTTATTTAAAATTATATCAGCATTCTGCTGTATTGTAGAAAAATAAAAAAGTATATCTTCAATGTAACTATTACGATCACTAAATATGATATTACAACTACTTGAAATTATTATGGAACAATTTTCAGTACAAAAAACAAAACAAAACAAAAAAGACGAAGTAGAAAATAAATAAATGAAAAAATTTGAATTTGTTTCGAATTTTTGGTGCACTTTTGAACTTTAACACAGTCATCTATTTACATAGTAAGATAATTTGTTTAATTGAACTATTTATACTCTTCTTTCATTTTTAATTTTCCATTACAGACCTATTATGTAAGCAAAGAGTAACGGGTGATTTGATTTGCGTGTATTTGATTTATTTAGAAGGTATCAAATGTGAAACCGTTCAAACATAGAGAAGTGTAGGTGGAAGTATTGATTGAAATTTAATTCAAATAATCGTAATTATAATATGTCTCTTGAATTCATGGATAATGGATAAGGTGCATAAATCATTTGTGGAACTAGATCTGATGTGAACAAGGCACGGTTGTGGTTCTGTTATGGTCTTATAGTTACTAATATGAAGTTTTGTAACTGTTTAATGAAACTGTAGTTGTAGAGCAGTGCCTTTGATTTGGCAGAACAAGTTGCACCAGTATTGTTACTGCTCTAGTAATCTGATGTAGTTGTTGCACATCTTGTGCTTATGTAGTAAAAAATTCGTACAAAAAACAAATTTGGAATACAAATTTAGAGTCTGAAGACACACCAGTAGATTAATACTCCACCAATCTGAAACAACAAATGCAGTATGTCACCCAACCTTATTGATAATGATAAATTAACCCAACATAAACATTTGATTTGTGACAAAGCTGCTTCATAATTAGACAAACACCTGCTATCTTTATTTTTGTGAGGATACGATCCGATTGACTCTTCTAGGGCCAACTTAATTCCGACAAGATCTAAATTTTTAGTCTGACAAAAAAGGCATCTCTAATATTATGTGGCAGGATTGCAAGTGTGTGCAAAAAGCTTTTAAAAGAGAATACATCATAAAATAGACAATTATATATATATATATATATATCAATTGATATATATATTTATTAAATTTTCATTGATTTATCATATTATCGACATATCACATAGTTATAAATCGTTATATATATTTTTTTTCATAAGATGCATACACCCAATAGGGTGTACATCAAACATGCTAGATATTTTTCTGCCGGCAAATTCCAATCAATTATATAAATATATGTATGATTTTAGTAATTATAATTATAATTAATGATTTAATAATTATAATTAATTGGCTATATAATTTTTTTTTTACAATGACAGCGTATATAAATTAAATTCAAAATATAATATACTTTCAAATAGCATCAATACCCATTTAAAAATTAGCTCTTGAAACACAAATATGTTCAAAATATTAATTTTCTGAAATAATTTATGCATATTTTAGAAGTATAGTCCTGAAAAGCTGGAATATGCCTTCTGAAATTTTAGTTCCATAATCTTTTGGCAAATCTTCACATAGAATGCAATATACATTCTGGAATTGGACTTATAAATTTAAATTTGCATATTAAAAACTTAAGAAATTAAAAAATCAATCATAAACATTCTTCTTTACTTTCCTTTTAATTTTTTCCAAAACAAGTTTGAGATGATAAATTCCCTTATCTTTCCTTCTCTCATCAATCGTAATGTAGTTGAACCCATTTTAATCTAATGTATTTTATTTAATCTTTATCTAATAGAAAAAATATGTTAAAAATATGTTAAAAAAATGTATTAGATAATGTATTGCCTAAGAATTTATTTATAACATAGAGCATTTACCAAATACTAACAAATATATAAATGAAGTTAACCATTTGTAAATTAAAAGCTACATTGCGATTAAAAGCACCACAAGTAAAAAAAGAATGCGAGATGGATACTTTTAAAAAAAATTACTAGGCATAAATAATTCACAGCACCAATAATAATGGAAGTACATTTGATGTAGAAACAATGAAAGCACAAATTCTAATCAGACGATTGCTTCAAGTAAGTGGTAACCTGAAAAAATAGATAAATGCAAGCGTTTTAGTAAACCATGAAGGTTACAGACATTCAAGGGAGAAAAGAAAAACACAGAACCTGAATCAATATAATTGAACTTTGTGAAAGGAAACTTACATTAGCTTCAATTAGTCCATGATGCTGATGAAAATGGTTGCCATGGTAAAATTGTTTCCTTAATCATTCAAAGGATAAAATATGATATTGCATCTATAGTTGTCTCACATGTAATGTAAGACAGACATTTGAAGTGATACACCAATTCCATATCCATTTATAAATAAAATAAAAAATGGCAACTATATATCAAAAGCACGAGCAACTAAATCTCTTATTGAAATTAACAGCAAAGAACAACAGACAAATAATTTGATGGGTCCAAGTAAATCTATGACTTTTCGGGATCTTTAGTCTTTTGAGACTCTAATAATTATACCAGTTGGAGTCTGGTCAGTTCTGAGATGACCTGAACCAATCAAATCGCGAAGATGAAATCTCATATCAAGTGGGGACATTCGAAGACGTTTCTTTTCTAAAATGGCCAACATCATCTCTTTATATCGACGACGGCTGAGAAGGGAAATAATTTCCTTCCTTCCCTGAACAACAAAGTAAAATAATTTCATTATAATAAAAATATTACCTAAAGATCAAAATATGCAAAAATAATTAGTTTTACAGAGAAAAACTGGGTATCTCTCATTCTTGTAAAGAGAACAAATCTGAAAGTGTAATGACTATCTAATCATTTGTCCAACCAGATTGAAATAACTCAATCCACATAAACTATCAACCAGCCACTCCATAGAACAAATGTCTCAGGCAGTAGAGTTCATAGATGGACTTTGGCCATGTTTGTAGTTTGGCTGATAACTCTCCTAATATTAACTGCCTTGTGAGCTGGAAATTTGTACGAATTTAATGCTTGTTTCAGCTTAATTTTCGATAGATAGCCGCTCTTTGTTTTCAAAAGGCCTTTCATGAGAAACTGACAAAAAGGGTAATTGGTTTTCAAAAATAAATTAAACCAAACAAGTGAGATGGGCGTTTAATTTAGAGAACACCCACCTCTTCATACATTTCAGAGGTTTAGTTACCAGATTTAAGATGTAATACGATCGAGTACCATCAGAGGTTTAGTTATCAGATTTAAGATGTATGTCAAACATATTACATGAATGAATAATAGGTGGCTTATACGACCAGAGGAGCAAAATGGAAAAATGCTTCCTACTTCCATCCTCTACCTTCCCTAGTTTCCCCCTTCTCCCACAACTCTTTGTTTCCACCATCTACCTCTGCCCCTCTCCCGGCCACCCTCACTCTCTGCCTGCAAGGCTACAACCTCCCTAAACCATCACAACCTCTTTCAATCTCTCACAAAAAACTCAACAAGACTGCAATTTAACCATGAACTGATCAATTACCTAAGCCATCTCTGGAGCCACTTTCTAGAAGGTAAAAAGCCTTAAGATTAAACCACTAAAAGCAAAACATATTGCTTTCGTTCAGCCTGATTCAATTAAAAATCTCATTTCATCGTCCGTAAAAGCTGTCGCGGAACTTGGTTCAAAATGTGATTTGAAATCAAACTTGTTATCCAAAAGATTCAATGAAAAAAATATCTAGTTGCAATTTCTACTTCTGCATTTTTTCAAAAAATAAAAACAATGATAGCTAGAGAACACAAACATATTTGTTGAGAAGACTCTTCTTATACCCAATGTTGACATGCAGTTCCCTTGCCAGTCGCAGGCTTCAGATCTCTAGGTTAACCTGTCTTTCATGGAATCGTCAACCAAAACAAACCTGAAGTTAGTGTGAATATTGGTGGAGGAATTCTGGCACGGGATCTAATGGTGCCACCCACAGGATCGGAGGTTGGATTCCAGATGGCGGTGGTGGGGAATGAGCTCTTGTATTTGAGGAACTACACAATGTAGTTGTGCATTTCATTTCAGAAGGCGTGATTTGGAAAAAGTAATGGAAATGATAGAGAGAGTGTGACGAATGAGGCAGAAGGGGAGAGAGGAGGGAGACTAGTATTCTCTCTCTCTCTCTCGTTAACAATTTACTACATTAGAGTATCTTAGTTTCTGTACCCAAAAAAACAAAAAGAGTGTCTTAGTTTATTTCCTAGAATTAGTTTCTAATCATAGAGTATCTTAGATTATCTCCAAAGATTGGTATCTGTATTACTTAGTTATTATTATGGTTTGTTCCTGATTTCCCTATTTATTTAGGATTAGATGTCTTATATCCCTATAAATACATATTAGTATTTAGTCTTCTATATGAAGCTAGTATCAAGTTACTATCAATAATACTCATAACTTCACACTATATTACCCTTCTACCCCTAATTTAATCTGCACAGACTATTTTAATATGTCTGAATCTGAACATCTAATGGCTCTTGTTTTGTGTCCATAATAGACCATTTAAAAGGTGGTCCATGTCATACGTGGCCATGACTCCATGAATAATATAGATTAAACTATATAGCAAGCATCCATACATAAAGACGTGGTAAACATTAAAACTTCATACCTGAACAAGACCCTTAAGAAGTGAGCCAATATTTGGAATTGCTATCCAATACATGTTTAGATCAATAAGTTGCCTAGTCTGAAAAGTATGCACCCAGACTTATTATACATAAATACTCAACCAAATGAACATATACTCACACACATATTGTGGATGAAACTAAACACAAGGAGGAGATAATCAATATACAATAAAACGACACAGAAATCACATAAACTACATTAAAGTAATAGAGAAATTTGTGCTGATAAAGATTCCTAGCAGTTGTAAACTAAAGATGCATATAATCAATATATGCAGGATAAATATAATATGCTTAATCAAAGGGAAAGTTTGTCTTGTCTTGTAGGACTTTAAAGCTTGAAATAAGATAAAGAGAGGCGCCAAGATTCTCAATGCAGCTAATAACATTTAATGTTTAATGATGAAAACACAAATAAAGCGCTTCATGGATTTCCAGGGTTGTCTAAACAGATCAACAAATTCACATACAAAATGCCCATGACTGTACAATAAGATCAAACCGGAAACTGACATGATAGAATCAGGGGATATTTCTCTTTTATTTTCCTAATGAAAGAAAGATATATGAAAAATTAGTGTACAATTAGGTGAAAGTACTTGTAAAGACCACAAGATAACAGTTGTTTTATACTTTTCAGAAAAGTGAATGTTATTTGATGTTGGAATTGTAAGGAAAATTGACAACAACAAAATAAAGAAGTTTACTTAAACCATTTACAGGAAGCAAAGTTGAGAAAAGCGTGAATATAATTGAAAACCTCAAAGAAATGTTGTGACAGTTTTAAAAAAGTGTTTGAATATAACCAAAATGAGCAATGCTACAATCCATTTCACTCACAAGGACGCCCGCATTAATTAGTAGGGAGATGTGACTGTCCTTCACTTTTCCCCCAAGTGACAAGAGTGAGCACTGCATCGAAACGAACAACCATCAGCATAAAAACTCATTTAGTAAGTATCCTGGGACAACATAAATATTGACCAGTCTACATGATTTAAAATCAAATTTAAAATTTTAACATGGTAAACTGCAAAACATCTGTCTTGATGTTAGTACTTTATATTTATCACAATATATGTGTGTGTGTGGACATGACAGATTTTCATATTGTACATTTGCATTCTCCCATAGTCAGACATTTGCAAGATTATGAAGATTTCTAATGAGCAGAAGTTAGAAGTTAAAATGATTAAACAGTATAGGCTCGCTAGTTTGCATATCTTACTCACAAGCTCCTGATGTTCAATGCCAGTTTCCAGCTTTGAATCTAGGACATGAATTCTGAACCACTCAAAAATTTCACATTCTGCTCCTATCTTTCCTTCCATTCTTTTAACAACACGATCTATCTATAATAAACAGTTAAAAAAATAAACATGGTGGTTCATCAACGATCCTTCAAAGTCAAACTCAGTCATGGTAAATAGTAATACAACCAAAAACACCAAAGATGTCTAATGTTAATTAAAAGGAAATAAAATAAAGCTTTGACAATGAGAGCCCTTGGTTGGGAGCACTCAAAAGTCTCAAACTATAATGAACAGCTGACATTCTATCTCAACAATACATTCCTGTGACTGAAAACACACATATAGATATACATATGTACAATACACAACACCAAAAATATTCAACTAGGTGAGGTTGACTACTTTTAAAATTTGGGTTTGGTCTAAAACTCAACCTTACAAAATCAACTTGTAAGGTGAGAGATATCTCTCACTTATAAACACAGTTTCAAATAAGTCCTTATCATTATTTGATTTACAGATAATCCATTTACCACTCAATCTCTATTAATAGTTGGGCAATATACATACATACATACACATATTACATTATTAAACCAACCTGTTTTATGTAGTCATCCAAAAACATTACAGCATGATCATCTTGTCCGGTATTTAATTTAAAAACTCGAAGCACTTTATCCCTCCTTAGGGTCTGCACAAAATAAATTAATCTTAATACTACTAATACTAATTATTATCACATCAATTAATCCATGAAAACCGAAGAACTTAAATTAGCAACAACACTAATAATAACTACAAAAGATACTAAACAGACCTCTAGTTCCCTATCCACTTGTGTTCTATCCTTCACACTGCTATACAGTTGAGACTTCAATATAAACGGTTCAACCGAAACCTAAAAATAAGCAACATTAATCAAAATTAATTATGATTAAATAAAATACACAAGCAGTGGAATAGATGGGATAGTTGATGTTACATTGTGAATTTGAGGAAACTGAGCTCGCATGATTCGAAGCGCAATAAGCGTATCAGTGAAAGTAAGATCGTTTTCTGCGAATTGCAATGAAGATTAATGTAACCTATAATTGAAGAGAATATATAGGCGTAGAATAGGAGAGGATTGCGCACCGAGTGATAATGAGGTGTTTCCGCCGGCATCGGAATCCTCAGCTCGCCGGCGTTTCGTCCCTTTTGATGAAGATTCTGAAACGTTCTCCATGCGCCCTGCTTGCTTGCGTAGCTCAATTATCCGTAAATTATTTTTCTTATGTCAAAAGAATAATTTACAGTTTTTTTCTTTTTACTAGAACTAATTTGTTATAACATCATCTTCCCTATATATAAAAAATACGGGTTAACACGTAAAATGGATTTAATTTAGATTTAATCTATGTTATTGTTTAATTTAGTTCATGAAATTTTATATTGTTTTCTTTTTAATCTCTAGTGATGGTTATTCATAGATAAATAAATAAAACGATTATGTAGTAAAGTGACTCGTTATTTATTTTTATTTAACAATAATTTGTTTATATATAAAATAAAAACACTTTATCTCCTTCTCCTTCTACCATCACCATTTTTTCTTCAGCCTTACCCTTACCTCAATCACCTTAATCTGCTTCTCAACCCCAACTCCACCATTTCCCCAATCCAATAATTAGCAATAATAGAAAATGAATTAAATCGAAAACCTCGGGTGGATCTTAACGACCCACTAAAATATGATCTTATAAATTATCATCTTGCATAAATATTTTTAATCTATAAATATTAAAAATAAAAAAGGTTATTTAATTGACCCTACAATTTAAATATATTAGACAATATAGATATTATAAATAAAAATAAATACTCTGCATTAATATATATATATATATATATATATATATTATTGTTGATTTAGGTAGCCTTCCTAGTTGATTTGGTCAGCTTAAATCAATCACATCCAATATCTTATAGTTTGATTTGATTGAATTCTAAAAAAGTTACTGTAAATGTATAAAATTAAAAATTGGTAACACACTATTTAAGGAACATATTCCAAAATCAAGGTGATCTTATTGATTATAGTTATAATGAATCTCACTAAATTTAATAATAATGATAATAATAAGTGTGTCAACATGTGTCTTAGAAAAAGTGTGATTTTTGTGAATATTTGGCAACATGTATGAAAAGAAAAATGATTAAGGAATAAGATTATTATTACAGGTTGTTAATGGTACTTTTGAATTGGCAGCTGCTCCACCTTGGTAAAGCAACTTACTTACTCAACCCTTTGGCTTTAGAGTCATATTGCTCTCACAAACTCAAAGGAAACAAAAAAAAAATGCATTTGAGATTTTAGATCTGAATATCTGTTATATGATTTATGAATGAATGAATATAATAATAAAAAAAATGGGATTGTATTGTTCACCCTTTTGGAACATTTTACATTGTTTGTTTTCTGTTTCAAATCCAATACCCTCCTTCCACTTTCACTCTTTCTAGCAACAGGTATATGCTTCAATCTCACTCTCTCTCACTTCTCAGATCCATTTTCACCGATTTCAATTGCCACTTATATTTATGAAAATGCTACCTTTTTCCTCTACATGCATCTTCCATCCCAATTTCTTTGTGCTATCAATATCTCTTCCGTCACTTAACTTTATTCATGAAATAGGTCATTGAAAGATGTCGCAACTATGGGTTATGCGTTTTGCACCCCCCCTCAACTTTTTCCCTCTTTTGCACAATTTCTGTGGATTTCATTTGCATTAGCTTGTTTAGTTATATTGCATATTACTAGAATTTTTATTTGCTCTTCGTTACTATCACACATTTATTGTTGATTTTCTCTGGTTGCTCGTCTAGAATTTCTTTTTAATGAATAGAAAATCTTTAGTGTGTTTATGGTCTAATTCTAGGGGGCAGCTTCTTAGGTGGTCTACCATGGACCAACACATAAAAATTATTGAAATTCTAACACGGTCGACGATATTTTTTATAAGTAATAGTTCATGATTTTCTTATTCTTTATTGAGACTGTGATATGATTGGTGTCAATTCAATACAAAATATATATTTTATTTTCCCTTATTTTTATCAAACTGGTATTAATTAAGTCATCATCTTAGTCAAGGAAATGAAGATGACCATTAACGTCTACTTCTAAGAGACGACGTATGTGGTGGTTGGAGTTTAAAACATTTTTCAAATACTAGTCAATAGTAGACCGTGGCCCATATTAGAATTTTCCCTAATTCTAATGTTTTCTTTTTGAGGGTATGAGTATCACGTCCCAATAATGGCTGATTTTGTTTTGAACTATTAGACAATACTAAGATTGCTTCAACTTGATTTGTGTATTGTATGTATTCATGTGCTGTATTCAGTTAGTTATGACAATTTGTTTTTTTTTTCTGTTGAGTTAGTTATGTGGTAATTCATTGTTATAATGGTATGTAAATTTTTATCTCAAGTAATGTATTCAGGAAATTCATTTATGCCAAATCAATTGTATTTTACAAGCTTTTCAGTCATGATAGTGCTATTACTGTTTCATTGATTTTGATTTAAACGTTGTATGCAGTTTTTCTTGATTTGTGGTTCTCAACTGCATCACCTTGGCGCTTTGTGGAACTCGAGTCATAAAGTCGAGTGCTTCCTGCATGAACTTTGAATTAGTGAGTGTTGTGAGACAAATTTTGGGTGGTTATTTGACGGAATACATTATTTGCCTTGTAAATTATAGATTTTCTGTTTGGCAGTTGAAGTCTTATATTGAAATGTGATTCTTGTGTAGTGGCGAGAATGGCAAGAGGAAGAGCAGATGGGAATCCAAGAAAGCGATTGATCACAACCGTGTTGATTTTATTAATTGTTGGTGGTTTAGTTTACCTATATTCTCGGAATAGCAGTTCGTCTTCTATTGAGTACACTAGCAAATCTTTAGAAACAGGAAGAGGAGATGACAGCGTTGTACCAAAAACCATTCCTGTGAGTTCTCTCAACCTGAACCGAGCAACTTTACATTTTAACTGTTCCCATTGGTCTCAAGTGTTGGTGTCTAATATGAAGCATTCAAGTTATTTTACGCTTCTTTTCACTTTTGAAGGTCTGCGATGATCGACACTCGGAGCTAATTCCCTGTCTAGATAGAAATTTAATATACCAAACAAGATTGAAGCTTGATCTGACTTTGATGGAACATTATGAGCGACACTGTCCGCTGCCTGAGAGGCGTTATAATTGCTTGATTCCTCCTCCTCCGGGATATAAGGTGGCTTTCTAGATTCTCTTATATGTGCACTGCTTCTTATATGGAATTAAGAAAGTTCATTATATTTTCAAATTTTCGATGCTTAATATTTTCCGTGGCTTGTGTTGTTTTTTATAATAATAGATTCCAATCAAGTGGCCGAAAAGCAGAGATCAGGTATGGAGAGCAAATATACCTCATACACATCTTGCAACCGAGAAATCTGACCAGAACTGGATGGTAGTAAAAGGTGAAAAGATAGTTTTTCCTGGTGGAGGAACTCACTTCCATCGCGGTGCTGATAAATATATTGCGTCAATTGCCAATGTAAGCTGGTTACTCTTATTTGAGTTGGACTAATCACATACATAAAACTATATTACATAAATGGGAAAATGAATGACTTGATATTCGTAATCGGTATTACAGATGCTCAACTTTCCAAACAATAATATAAACAATGGAGGAAAACTCCGCAATGTTTTTGACGTTGGTTGTGGTGTTGCAAGCTTTGGAGGATATCTTCTTTCTTCCAATGTAATAGCAATGTCATTAGCGCCGAATGACGGTCACGAAAACCAAATCCAGTTTGCTTTAGAGAGAGGAATTCCAGCATATCTCGGTGTCCTAGGGACGCTAAGACTCCCTTACCCTAGTAGGTCTTTTGAACTTGCTCATTGTTCGCGCTGTAGAATTGATTGGCTTCAAAGAGATGGTATACTTCTTCTTGAACTGGATAGGATACTCAGGCCAGGAGGCTACTTTGTTTACTCATCACCCGAAGCTTATGCTCAAGATGACGAGGATAGGAGAATATGGAAAGAAATGAGTGCTCTTGTTGAGCGGATGTGTTGGAAAATAGCTTCTAAGAAGAACCAGACTGTCATATGGGTCAAGCCTCTCACAAATGATTGTTACTTAAAAAGAGAGCCCGATACACAGCCTCCACTCTGCAGTTCTGATGATGATCCTGATGCTGTGTGGGGAGTTAAAATGAAAGCTTGCATCACACGTTACTCCGATCGTGAGTGATATTTTCACTATTTCATACAATGATTTAGCTTTTTTTTTTTTTAATGTCAAGATTATGAAATAAACTGATGAGAAAAATGTTTACAGATAATTAATAGTTCTATAAAATATGGCCATATATATAATAAACAAAAATGTTATTTGAACATCAATTTAGGACAACAAAATTCAACAACTTTTTAAATGGTTTACACAATTCACACCCATGGTTAACACAATTCAATTAGTGGTTGGTGAATATATCAAGATCGGATAACTCATTAATCACAAACTTGAACATTATTAGTCGTGATTTCATGTGTTCAAAGAACACTTAAAAATCAAGGTTAATAACATTTAAATTTATGGTTAATAAAGTCAATAGGTGCCTTATATATATATTAACCAAATCTAACACTTCATCAATCTTGTGTCAACTGCGTTAACCATTTAAAAAATGGTTGAATTTTGTTGTTTCAAATTGATGTTCAAATAACATTTATGTATAATAAGTGATGAAACAACATACAGTGAAAAAACTGTCTTGTGATATGCAAGTGTGTAAAAGAGTTGACTTTGTAAGTAAAATAACTTTTGCTGCTCTAAATAAGTCCATGTTCTTTCTGATTGCATTATATTTGGCAAATTTAAACAACTGCATATTTGCATATATTAATTTTGCAAGTTGTTCTGTTAAATCAGCAACTTCTGGAATTAATTCATGCCTCTTGTATTAGAAGTTGAAAAATCAATAACCATATACTCTACTGGCCTCTACAGAGGTTCATAAAGCAAGAGGAAGTGATTTATCTCCTTGGCCAGCTCGATTGACTGCTCCACCTCCTCGTCTTGCTGACTTTAACTATTCTAGTGAAATGTTTGAAAAGGACATGGTAATTTGAAATATATCTTGTTTTCTGCATTTATCTTCAAAAATGAAAGCCTTTTACTCATTAGAATTGAATCGAAGGCACGATAGGTGGCTAACACATCTGATTTATTGGGTATATGACCTCACCTGACTCATTTTGTGCAGGGTGTTTGGCAACAACAAGTTAGTCATTACTGGAAACTGCTAAACAGTAAAATAAAGCCCGACACGATTCGGAACGTGATGGACATGAATGCAAATTTGGGTTCTTTTGCAGCTTCTTTGAAAGACAGAGATGTTTGGGTTATGAATGTTGTGCCTGAAAATGGGCCAAACACACTCAAGATCATATATGACAGAGGGCTGTTGGGAACAGTTCATAACTGGTATGGCTCTTACATAATGATCTTCATCAGTTATATTAACAACTATTACTGTCTAATTTATTGCTTCATCTTAAAAAATACTCTTCCTTAGTGTTGTTAAATAGCACCTATAGAGGCGCTATAGAGCTATAGTCCAACGGAATTTGAACAAATCGCTATTGTTTCGCGATACGTTATTTAGTGCAAAATGTTGTCAAATAGAAGCTATAGCACTATTGCATAGTGGAATTTGAACATAGTGCTGTTTTTCGCTATCTGCAATTACAACATTGCTCTACTTTGAGGCAAACTAATATAAAGTGCAAGATAGTACCCATTTGAAACCACTGCTGTAATATGAGCCTTAAAACAGAAGAACAGGCCAATGCCAATTAAGTTTTGTGTTCGCCGATATTATACCAACTTTTTATGACCTTGTTTTGTGCATCGATATTACAACAGGTGTGAAGCATTTTCAACTTACCCTCGTACGTATGATCTACTCCATGCATGGACTATATTTTCCAATATCATTGAGAAAGAATGCAGTGTAGAGGATTTATTGATTGAGATGGATAGAATACTGAGACCAAAAGGTTTCATAATAATCCGTGATAAGCGATCAATAGTGTTATCTATAAAGAAGTTCTTGCCAGCATTGCATTGGGATGCAGTGACAAAATCTAATGCAGAACAAGAATCAGATCAAAGTGAGGATGATGCAGTGTTAATAATTCAGAAGAAGATGTGGTTGACAAGCGAGAGCGTCCGGGTATCAGAAAAATGACATACTTCCACTATGAACACAGTTTTCACCATTCCACTTGATGTTTAAAACCTCAGCAACTGAGTGATAAACGAGCGCATCATCGCTGAAATTTGCTTTCATATGTTGTAGGTGTTCCCTTTTATGTTGTTCCACTTCTCTACACTACAGGCATGAGTTACAATGAAAGCTCATCCTTAATCATCTTTTTGAACTTATATGATTTTGAACACAACTTGTCACCCTGTTATTGTGATTAGAAAAATTAGATGAAGATGAAGCAGCAATATACTGTTTTTGAAATTGATGTGAAGAAGTTACTGGATATAAATAGAAGCTTCAATTGTTTCTGTGAATAATGCTTTGCACAAATAGGAGCATATGGTTTACGTGAAGTTTACATCAAATTATAAATACTTTGTCATTAGTTCTCAAATTAAATGACATGAAACTTTTAATGAAGGCTACTTGATAGTGGGGAAAATGTAATGTGATTACTTGGTTTGAAAACTTGATGACATTGACAAGTAAATAAGAAGCACGCAAATTTTTTTACTATGGTTTAAATGAGATATGGAAGTTTAAGTTAGTTCAATTAAACGAGATAATGTGTAAGTGAATAGCATTATTTGTCAAACCTTTATCTGATATGTGGAAACTTAAGCGGTTAATAACAACCCTTGCACGTAAATTACATCTTATGAAAATTAAGATAAGGCCTGTCTAAGATGAACTTGTCTTTAAAGTGTACTTTTTTGTCGACATCTTGAAAATGAACTTGAGAACATACTTGCCCCTTATTTAATTTGTGTGCAATAAAATTACCCACTAACTAAAATGTACAGATAAATCTAATTTAAAAAGTCATTCTCATTTCAAAATATTATTTATCTGTAAAATGTGATATGATTAGTAGATATAGAACAGGCTACCTTGAAAATACATGATAGTAATGGACCGCAAAAGCATGAATTCTCACTAATAGTTTGTTTACTTTGAAAAAAATAATTAGAAAATTTTACCCCATACCCCTCCAATTATATCTATACCCCCATTTTATGAATGAAATGACATTTTTGCCCTCATATATATAATAAAACGTTAAAAATTTTGTCATTCACTATTCACATTTCCGGAACCAAAATCAGTAACTTTTTTTACAAAACTTCCGAAAAACTTGGTTAGAAGTTTTCCGGTACAGAAGAAGTACCCCAGAAAACTTGATTTAAAGTTTTCCGATACAGAAGAAATTTAAAATAAATTTAAAAAATTAAAGAATTAAATTTAAAAAAATTATTCTGTATCGGAAAACTTGGGTAGGAAGTTTTCCGGTAACATATTCTGTACCGGAAACCTTGTGAATTAAGTTTTCCGGAACACAATCTAAAGATTTCCGATACACAAGTTTTCTCTTATGTACTGAAAAATTTGGATATGAAGATTTCCGGTACATAAGTTTTCTCTTTTGTACCGAAAAACTTTTTCAAGTTTCCCGAAAGTAAAAAGGGTGAAATTTTTTTTCTTCTTTTTATTATGTAAAATAGTCAAAAAAAGTTGAGGGTATTTTTTATATTTTAAAAATTATTTAGAGGTACAGGGTTAATTTGGGGGTACAGGATAAAATTTTCAAATAATTATTGTTAAAATTGTGTTAGTTGTACTCATTACCAAAAAGATAAAATAGTTATGAAACCAACAACTGTTTGCATTTCCATAAACAAAGAGAATACTAAAAGTTTATGTTCATTATTTTAAAAAACGCATCATTCAAATTAACATTTCATCTTTTCTCCATCAAAATGGTTAAACTTTAAAAATCTCTCGTCTTATTATAAAGTTAAAATAAACATTTTACAACATTAAAAAAAAAATTCACAGCCATAAGCTTGCCAGATACAACATCAAATAGAGGTAGCATGGGCTAAAATAGGCTGTTCGTGTAAATGGCTTCATCACGGTTTGTGTCAAGGGCTTCGTCGGGATAAAAAAACCAAGATCAGGAAGAAGTTTTTCTCGTGGAGGGTTATAGATTATAAAATAAATATTTTAACTTTATATTATTTTAAATATTTTTGTATGAAAAGTTACTCTTAAATAAAAATTATTTCAAAGTCATTTGTTATAGACTAAAAGAGTAATTTTGACATTTAATAACTTAAATATTTAAGTATAGATTTTAACATAATAAAAATTATATCTTTTTTATAAACAAAATTATATCTCAATAATAACTTTTATGAATAGTTACTCAGAATAAATTCTCATTATAAGTACTTTTTTGAAATTTTTTTTATTCAAAAAAGGTTACCACAAAAAGATTAAAAGTTTTTTCTACTTTAAAACTTGTTATCAAATTCTTTCTAAAAAGGTTAAAACAAAAAGATTAAATACTTTAAAAATCATCTTAAAAAAAAAACTGTAACAAACAGGTTGAGCCCATAATGATCCCTAAATTTGTAAGCACATAATACAACAAAGGTCCTACAAAATTGGATTAGTACCATTTCTCTAGAGGAAAAAACTTAAATTCTCTTATCTCTTTATAAATAGACACTATTTGTTTCACTCATGCAGATTTCAACTTGGACGATGTTAAAGCAAGATGAGAAAGAATCCTGTGTCCAACAAACATCGTAAAAGCTCCCAAAAGACCAAGTGTTTTGAGTGTTGTAAATAAGTCCAGCTGCACAAGAACAAAAATGGCAAGAATAAGTACTTCAGAGAAAAAATTGGATGAAACTGATAACATAACATAGCTCCAATGAAAACCACCATGAATCAATGTTAACAGCTCTGTCAATGGAGTATACTATACAAATACAACCAAACAGCAAAACCTAACTTAACCAAGTTTAATTAGAACATGTAATAATCTTACATGAATGTAAAGTGGGCATACCTTCAACCAGAAAAGTACATAAAGCAACAGAACTGCAGCAAGACCAAGATGGAAAAGGAAGCCAAATGTAGCAGGTACCGTTGAACCAGGGAAATTCTTCAGGTTCACCCCCAAACGTAACAACTGTAGATGATATAAAAAAGAACATAAAACGTTAACTAGATCAAATCATAAGAAAGTAAATCGGCGTAACAACATTGAATGCAGGAACCAAAACTTCCTTTTCACTTTTTTCTATTCTACCTTTCTACACATATGAAGAAGGTAAATATACCTATATATTAACCCATCAGTTGCAAGCAAGCCTCGACTGACAATAAACAAGTTAAACGCTAACAACCTAGATCAATTATTAGACCAGATCCCAAAGAGACCTAATTATATACAGATAACCACTGAAGACTTTAAAAGTTTGAAGCAGCATCTTCAAAATATTACACTCTAAATTTTGAAAATATTATCCTCGTATGTCATGAAACACTGTTCTTAACTTGAAATAATTGGTGTTCTAAGAAGGAAAGATCATTTTCTCTTTGTAAATCACAAGCATTTCCCAAAGAGAAATACATCTTACTAGGAACTGGGAAGAGAACTCAAAAAGTAACATGAGAAATAGACTATTCAATTTGGGTCTCAATTATCCAGCTCAGGTTCACCAAGAGTTTTTTGTCCAAAATTTCCAAAAAAATACATTAGTGTCTTATTGAAGATCTTCTTGACTAAACTAGCACAGATTACATTCATAAAAGTAACTTAACCATTAAAATAAATAGCATGTCTAAATAACCAAACCGCGTTTTCCCTTTCCACTTCTCTTATTTTTCCCATTTTTATCGCCACCACCATCTCATAAATAGGCAAAGTACAATGGTACTGCTCTCTAATAAGGATTATAATAAGACTTACCCCAACCAAAAAGCCAATGAATGGCAAAAGGATCAAGCCCAAAAACACAAGAGAAAGTTTCTGGTGTGGTCGCTTTTCAGGAACCCTGAATAAGTGGTTAATCTCAGCTTTGGGCCCATATCTTGAGTAAGGGTCAACAGGTGGAGAAGGAGGGCGTGCTGCTTTCTCAGGAGCTTCGGGAAGATCTAATTCAACATGGCCCAGTAGTCGTGAGAAAGAGTTCTCCTGAAATAAAATATTTTTATTCAGATTTCCTGTAGACTATTAGGGAAAAAGAGGGATAATTTAAAAGGGAGGAGTTGTGCAAGATACCATGACAGCATCACCAACAGTCAGCTCAATCTCATATCTGCCAGAAAGATAAAAAAGTTTTTCCACCAAGCCAAGAAAATCCTAAAGCCAAAATAACAATGTAAGCAAAAAAAAGAAAATAGACAAAGGATTAGAATCAGAATAACATAAAGCATTCCCAGATATATACAGGCAAAAAAATAATAAAAAGCAACTACCACAGCCAAGTTCAAAAACAGTGATTAATTACACAATGTAACAAATTGAACCGAGTACTCGAGGAGAGACCGTTCAACCTAGAAAACCAGATATGTAATAAGAGATACTTACAAAAACGTTCTCGAACTTCTTGCCAGTATTTCCAACCAAAAATATGTGTTCAATCTTAGTTTCATGAGTCAACTTTAAAAATGCCTGCAGAATAATAAAATCCTTGATAAACAGAGCATCAAAATGACATTCATTCATAAGGTTTTAAAAAACAACTGCAAACCTGATGAGGCTTAAACAAACGACCGCGAGGAGACTCCAACTCGAAAGAGAGCCTCAACTTCTGCAGGTGGTTAGCTGAGAGTGAAACGACATCATTTCCAGCCAAGTCTAGTCTGGATAGGTAAAGAGGACCATTTTTCATATACAAGTTCAGAAGAATGACGAATATCATGACATGCTAATCAGAAATCAAAAGTATACTAAATATCAATGCAGAAAACATACAAATAGGATGCTAAACCAAAATAGAAACATACGTTTTATGGGTTTCAACATTTCCAAGATCACTGTCCAGCACTGCGATTTCAGCACTGCCAACTTTAATAATTCCAGTGACATATATTGGCACATGAATTTGACCGCCAGCAACATAAATTTTTTCACTGTCAGAATCATGTAGCACAATCTACAAAATAGGGTAAAATATTTTAACCGATAGGTTGATACAAATATACCTTGATAAGTGAAATGGAAAATATATAACTAAATTAAAGAAACAGGAATACCTCAAAAACAAAAACATATGTTCCCACGTCAACATTTTTTGGGAAAGCATCCAAGAAATGAAATCCACCGTTTTGGTTATACTGAAGCTCCTGAGTGATGCAAAATAAAAGGCACCAGAAAAAAGAGATTCCCAAGAAATTAAACAATTGTATTATAGGACAAAAAATTGTCAAGCCTCAACCCTCAAAAGAAGTCAATGAATCATCAATCACCTTGCTGTCAATAATAGCTGAATCTTTTGCACCAGTGCTAAAAGCTCGAACAAGCTTAACTGTCAGAGGTGGTGCAGCTGAACCAAGCACTGTATTGACCTTGACCTAATTGATATTGTAACAGACATTTGTTTTATTCAATGTAAAAAGTAATAGAAATGCAGCAAAATGACAAATCTAATACTGTGAAGACACTACAACAGAAGATAAAAATTGTTTGGCTGAGTGATCCAGATGCTGCTGCAGATATTAACGTAAATGAGTGAGTTATTAATGCAGAATTGAATGCAGATGTAACAAGAAGCCAAAAACACAGGGAAATGTGACCTGGGTGCAAAAGGAAGAGCTTATTTATCTTTTTTTAAAAACATGAAAATGAAATGGGCTCATAATAACAAGTACTATCTTATAGAGACAAACAAAGCCTAATCAAAAATCATAACGGCTATGATAAGAATAATAGAAAATATGAACTTAAAAGATTGTGGCAGAGACTCGAGGATTTACAAACAAACGGCTACTGAGTTGCTAATTATTTTCTGCTCTTCCTTTGTTGGATAAAAATGCCAAATGTCATTGTTGAGGTCCTACATCCACGACAGATATGGCCAAAGTAGTTCTTATAAGACTTGGACAACCCTCTTCCCTTGAGCTGGCTTTTGCGGTTAAATTAGGCCTAAACCTCAAATTTGAAGCATGTTTATTCAATAAGCGGTTCCTTGCATGCTTCTAGGAAAAAGGAACATGAACGATCAAAATTCACATCGGAATGAGAGGGATCCTGAGGCTGTAGAGGTATGGGACTATACAATTGTAAGAAGGCTTATATGAATTGATTGGTATTGCATACACCAACAAGATGCATCTTCTTTTCGGTAGTCAATAACAGAAGAACTCTATAGTAAAGCATGTTTGTCTTGGAACACTTATGGGAAGGTTTTTCGATTCACGATTTGAATCTCAATTGGATACCCATGGGGCAAAAAGCCAATGTATACAATCAAGGACTCATCATAACCCAAGTTCAACGAAAAAATCATTCTAATACTAGAAATATAAGGATTACAGATCCGTTAACTTAGTTACATACCTTAAGCTGGCCTTTCTTGGTCAATGAATAAACTGTTTCAGGAAGTGACAATATCAACGGAATTGAAATCCTACACCAGAATAAAAAATCCAAGTTACATACTGTTGTTGAACATCATGAGAAAGGTCAATATACCGGCATAGAAGAAAATGGAAATATCTCCATAAAGCAGCAAAATTAAAAAAAAAATAAGTTGTTATTGGTAAACAATTGCCTGTTGCTCTCTAAATACGATAATGATTCAACTTGATTGAAGAAGTCCTTGGTATCGCCTGGGATTCCGATGCCAAGGAAAAATTTTGCTAAACCCAATATTGTATCCCCTGGAAGCTGAAAAATGCAAAGCCAAAACATCAACATTATATTCAAACAGATTAAATAAATTAAATAGAAATTCCACATACAGTACTCACATCTATTCTCCCAGAAGTTACTGCAGCAAATGAAGTAACACCCCGAACAACTGAAGAAGTTGTGGAAAGAGAATCCTGATGCTCTGACCCACTAACAAATTTCTCATCAAAATAAAATGCTCCATCATCTGAAATATGACAACATCTGCCTCTAAGTCCAATATGATAAGTGTAATAAGATGTAAAGAATGGCAAAAGCAGGGAAGTTTGTGCAATTCACAGATTTGGCGGTAAAGTCAATTTGGGGGTAATGGGGAAAAAGTGTTCTTAATGCAGAAGAGCTTAAGAAAATTAAGTCACTGGATGTCAATTGACACTTTGCAGGACCAAAATGCACTACAAAATTGCAAGCACGCAAAAATCCAAACCCTAACAGATAAGTAGGACCTAAGATTATCAATAACAATAAGTTCTTGTTACATGCAACTGACAAAGGCAGTGAATCCAACAGAAACCATTAATTTTAGAAGCTTCCCCTAGGGAAGAGTCAGCACACTATCAACAAGATAATGATACCTTGGATCTTAAGAAGGTGAATAACAAATGCAACAAAACAACACCGTGGCATCTAAATCCATGCTGCTAAGTGATTGTAAATTTAAAAGTAGACAAGAATAGTTATCACTTATAATGAGGTAAAATCAAAGCTTCACATACCATATTTCTCAATTCTGTCGAAAAGCTTTGCTATATCATTTTTCACTATGCTGACCTGCTAATAGGGAACTAATATAAGACATATTGATATAAGTGCCAAGACAAAAGTATATTGGCAACTTGACAAGAAGTATCAACAGATAGAAAACATATGTAGAAAAGGCTAAAACAGATATTCAGCTAGTGCAGAAGTAGTACCAGTAAGTTTAACTTTAGATTCACAATATGGCCCATAACAATCATAACATACTGTATATAACACATAATTTCGTGTGCAAGAATTTCTGGACAGTGTATGAAAAGGATTCGACATAGCAGCTTTAAAATAGTGAAGCAACCACTACGAAGATTCAGAACTTTACCTTGCTCTGACCAATCTCAGAAGATGCAAGTGAAATCACTCCAGCAAGTGCTTCAAGTGCTAACCCTGGGAAATACAATATATGAAAAAATGTCAATACAAAAAAATGATAAAGATTGCAATGTTCCCAAGGATCTCAAAATGCTAGCTTCGGCAGTGAAAGTGCTACATTTATTAGAGAAAAATTAACATCCCGTCTGATTAAGATTAACATAAAATTATTTTTACATTGTATAAAAAGTTGTTCATTTTTCAATATTTTATGTAATGGAGAAGCTAATTTATATTTATTTACAATTATAAAAATAACTTTGTTTAACATTCTCTCTCATTTATCAAACTCATTATTCAATCAGAAACTACTCAATGTAGCTTTTCTTTATATTCAGATTTCTCATTTTTACATTGAAAATCCTCAAAAAGTAATTATTTTCAAACCAACAAAAAGAAGTGATTTTCCCATTAAAAATAAATGAACCAAATGAGGTCGGATGTCAACGCATTTTCGTGCAAATTATTACCAGCAGCATAGGTACTAGACTCTGGATTATTAGAACTGTAGCGCCATCTTCCATCACTTTGACTTAGAGCCTGCCAAAATTGAAGGACTGGAATCAAATGTACACATTGGCAGTTTGAAATGAAAAAGCAGAATGGTTGAGGTAGAAAATAGGGGGAAACTAATAAAAGTTGGGTACAGTTCTTGTACTGAATTTCTCATCATCCACATTAATCCGACCAGAAGAGTACTCACGAAGAAGCAACCCTAGTTCGACCTTAGTAAATAGAAAATACAATAAATACGGACCTTGATTGAACGGAAAATCCCATCAGCATCAGTAAGCAGAACATCAACATTAGAATCCTGATCCTGTGTACAAAGAAGGGACAACCAAAAGAAGGTAAGGAGAGAACCATAACATATCATAATATCACATTGCAATCTGCAAGTTACACCGATATACAACTTAATTAAGTGTTTATTCAGCAATTGTTTCCATATTAGAGCTTATACATAAGGTGTTTCTGCAATCAAAGAGCAAATGAGGGTAAACACTGAATAAGCTGAAATCAACTTATAAACATTAAACATATCATAATCTATTTTTATAAGCTCTTTTAAAACCCTTACGTGAGTGCTTATATTATAAGATAAGTCTAAATAAGCTCTGCCTAACTATACCTAAAAAAAGTAACATGCCCAATATCTAAAAATGACATAAGAAGAGTTGGTGCATTCAAAGAATAAGGGAAATCACATCAACCATACAGACAAGATGAATAGGTAATAACCTTCATTAACTGTATTCCCAGAGTATTCTAATAAAACCCAGTGTAAGTGCCTGATATAGCCCTATGGGCTTAAAGGGTAAAGTAGAGAGCAGAGAATTACCTTTATAAGAACCAAACTTCCTACTGAATAGTATATGTCAAGCAAAGTATTTGCATCATGGAGAGTGGCTTTAAGTCTTGAGGCAATTTTCTATGCAAAATAAACAAATAAATAAATAATTCTAGCATCAGTTTTCAGCAAGCCATAACCAACTACACAAAAGCTGCAACAAAACGATAATAATAACAATGTCCATAGAATAAAAACAAAAAGAGAGTACCTTCAAAACCGCACCATCAACATCACATTTTAATATGCCATTAACTTTCAAGGCATAGAACAGATCCTTAAGAGGGGAAGAAGACGATCCAAGATTTTCCAACACTGTATGACAAGTGTCAGTGGTAACAGGAGGCTTCTTCTCTATCGCGAGAATCTCAAAAACGCTCAATGCCTCATACGCATCTTCCAAACTAATAACATTCAACAACACACCAATTAGTTAACCTTAGCGTTAAAAATCACTATACAAACAAATCGATACTATAAATCTAAATTAATAGATCAAAATCAAGCGCTTCATTATCTAATTTTAATTCTGGAATAAAATGGATTTGACGGAATCGAAATGCAATGGATCGGAATGCAATTGAGTTGAGAAATGAGGGTTTAATTAGGGTTTTGATACGACCTTGGAGAGATTATGTTGAAGAGATCGGAAGCGGCGGATCGGTGAGAATCAGAGATCGGTTGGGAGATTGTGAAGGGAAGAAGTAGTAACAGCAGAAATGCTGCTCCTACAACGGTTGTGGCCATTCCTGCAGAAGAAGAAAGCAATGAATCAGAGAGAGAGAGAGAGAGAGAGAGAGAGAGAGAGAGAGAAATGAATTGAGTAAAATGCATTCGGAAGAAGATGCATACGCTGGATTTGATGAGAGGAGATCGGAGAGAGTGAATTCACAATGCAGGCGACGACTTCCACTGATGTGTAATGTAGTGTAGGTGGTTAATTATACTGGCGTTGCATTTCGACTACCGTGTTACTGTGTTGGAGAAAATTAATCTTGTCCAAACTCCAAATTGCTGGTTAATTAATCTTGTCCAAACTCCAAATGGCTGGTTAATTAATATTTATGTCTTATAATTAGGTTATTCATGGTTTTGTTTAAATTTGAGATTTTGTGCTTTTGAATTTAAGTACTGTTTACGATTTTGTCTATCAATAAAAAAAATTAGTTAAATTAGTGATTGAATTTTGTAAATTAAATTAAAAATATGTATTTAAAATTTATGTTTAAAAAATATTACTCATGTGGTTGTTAAACCCTAATGTGTCATCAATATTAATGAGGTGACAACTTCATATGGACATAATTAATTTCATATTAATTATTTAGCTTTTTTATAGTGATATTTAGAAAAATAATTTCTCATATTAGTTCTTTCATTGATTAAATAAAAAATATTTTGATATTTTTACGTCATCTTTATTAAAATATAAATTAAAGAAACTCTAAATTAAAATTTAATTTTTATGATTAAATATAGAGTTGTGTACGTACATAGTTTTTAATTGGTGATGGATTAAAAAAAAATTAATATAATAAAATGAGAGTGAATTATTTTTTTATTAAATATATTTGTATTCTCTACAAAATTATGACCTTTTAAATATAGTCTCTAAATTTTTTTATTAATTTTAGTCTTTATTTAAATTTTATAGTGACTTTTTTTAAGGACTACAAATATTAATTTAAAAAAAAACTTTTTAAAATAAGACTAAAAGTGCTTAACAAAACTTTTAAGAACTGAAAAATTGAGATTTTTTATATAGACTATAAAAAAAATTGAAATTTTATACACAATAAAATTTATTTTACTTTTTTTAGTTATTAAAATTATGTTTTTTTTATTATGATCCAATTTTTAATATTAAAACAAGACATCCAAAAAGGTTTAAGACGACGTCTTTAGAGGAGGGTTGTACATCCAGCCTAATAGTACATGGTTACATGGTTTTCAATTGGTAATTGATCCAATTTTTTTTTTATAATATAACAAAATATGGATTAATTTTTTTTGTTAATTATATATTTAGTCCCTATAAAATTATAATATTTGAAGTTTTGTCCTTAAAATCTTTTTATTATTTTTAGTCTCTGTTTTGATTTTATATGTGTTTTTTTAAGGACTAGAAATATTAATATTTTTACAATAAATTTTTTTTTAAAATAGAGACTAAATGTGCATAAAAATAATTATGAACTAAAAAATGAGATTTCTTATAGAGACAAAAAAAAAATACATTCCTTTTAATTATTAAAATTAAAATTTCTTTTTATTATAAGTCCAATTTTTACAATTAGAACAAAACCTTAAAAATGTTTCACACATCTCTGATCATCTTTATTAAAATTTATATCACTGCATTAATTAACTTTTATAACCTTTATCAAATTCAAAATACAAATATGATATTGGTATCTGTTTATCATATTCATCCATTTCATCATCTTAAAAAATAAATGAAAAAATAATTTCAAATTTGTGTCTCCAACAATTGATAGATTTTTGGAGGGACATATTAGAGACTTTAATTTGTTTTGATTTCTTTTTTGAAGATGATGATACACCAATGAATATGATACATAAGGAGGCAATTTGATGACGACAAAAGTTGAAAATTGACGTAAAAGATGAAAAGCAAAAAGATGAATAGAATGAAGAATAAGTAGGTTGATTGAGGAAACAATCAATAATTAATTTTTAATTTTAACTTGACGAAAATGATGAAGAATAATAACAATAACCTTAAATTTTAATATGGAATTTCCTTGGCTTATATTTTGATGAAGATTATGACAAATAAAAGCAAGAAATACCAAAAAAAAATTATTTGAGACTTAAAATTACACGTCTCTTTACTTAATTTTAATTTTAAGTAATGTTTTAATTTTTTATTTTTTGAGTTAGTTTTTTATTTTAATTTTAAGTTAAAATTTGATATTTGATATTTTAAAATGTCAATAATGTTGTCATTTTTTTTACAAAAAATAAAAAAAAATCATCAAATTTTTCAAACAAAATCCATAAAATTCATTCTCATTTTCAATAAAATACAAATTTAATCAAATTCATAACTTAAATCTTAAAATAAACTCGTATTTTCATTCTTTATTTGATGTTGTTGGAGATGAAAATATAATTGTATTTGAATATTTGAGTTATGGATTTGATAAATTTTGCATTATATTGAAGATGATTATTAATTTTATGGGGTTTGGTTGAAAAAATTTATAATTTTTTTAAATTTTTGTATAAAAAATGATAACATTGTTTAAAACATAAAATATCAAATTGTCACTTAAAATTAAAATAAAGAACCAACTAAAAAAAAAAGATAAAAAACTAAAAATTATTTGAAATTAATTAAGACTGTAATTTAACTTTAATTTTATTATTAGAATTAATGGAGGACACAAAAATAATTATCGTGTTTTAAACTTGAAACTGTATTTTATTGCTACAATGGTTACGTAACTGCCATTTATATAACTAATTATCCTTTACTTGATTAAAAAAAATCCTCTAATTTAAAAATGTATATATTTTATTTCAATAAGCATTTTATTGTATGGAACCACTAGAAACATTAACGATATTTATTTTTGATATAAGGGAGCAAATATTTTATTCATAAAAATAAAACTTTATCTATTTTATTGGATAAGCATTAAATAATACTACTGTATGAAAAATGCTAAATGGTATTTAATTTACTTACAAATTACATAAGTTATTTATCTCGAAAAAAATTATAAAAAAATACGAGACATATTTTTTATTGATACATACATGAATAATAAATAATTTTTTTTATTAATAAATATAAAAATTATTGGACAAACATTTATCACTAATATATATAAAATAATATTTGTTTTAAGTCTAAATGAGACATTGATAAAATAACAGGGACGCGTTACACGTGGAGTAGCATGGATTTCTTGCTAATTTTAATACTTCAAAGATCTATTTAGAAGAGGGAAAAAATGAAAAGAAAAAAAAAACCTAAAGAACCAACTCATAAAATGAGTAAAATTTAAAGGACTGCATATATTATTTTGTTTAAATTTATGTATGAATTTTAGATATTACATGAACATTATATATCAATAATTAGTTAATGCACAATTATGATTACTAATAAATTTATTTATGATATTATTAAAGTTCATAGACAAATTAATCAATATAGTGATAGATTAACGTAGAATAAACATTGAGAGACTATATATTTAATTAACATATTATATCATATATTCTTATGGTAAAATTTTACATGAAAACTATTTTGACTAACACTACGTAATATTAATGATGAATTTGTCAATTTAATAAATTTATAAAGTAATTTAAACAAAGATAATAATTTTAAAGATTAATT
>JBBPBS010000968.1:29798588-29814126 GCA_037974835.1 Cicer judaicum
AAATAGAAAATTATAATTTTTTTATAAGTTTTAAAGTTTGAAAATTTGTTTTCATTGATAAAAATGATAATTTGTAAGGGTTTAATTAGTACGCACTTTTCAATGTAAAAATCCAACATTATCAATTAAAGTTATATTAGAATAAATATGTGAGTATAAATTTTTATCATATAAATACTAATTTATGAGTTATTTTTGTAATTAAGTCAAATTATTTTTATATAATAAGTTGTTTTTGTAAGTTCTTTTAGATAGTTTATAAAAATTAGTTAAAAATAACTTATAAATATGTCACAAGTTGCTTATGCAAGTTTATTCAAACAGTTTTACAAAATTTTATATCAATAAATAAACTCAAATGAATAATTCCAAAAAAATCTTAAATAATATAAATATTTATTCCAAATAATTATTCCAAAGAAATATCTAATTGACATTAAATCGGTTAAACAATCCTTTCAAATCCATTAAAGCCACCAACAAAAACAATAAAACATTTGACCAATCAGCACAAATTATATTGTCAAATTCTTCAAGATGTTGAAGAGCCCATTGTGAGGGCATGAATGAATTATTTGATATTATCTTTTATTTTGCTTAAGACTTGTTTTTAACGAGTAAAAAAGTACTAATTTTTTCTTAACTTTTAGTTTAGTTACTTTTGTAATAAGGTTCAATTTACTTTTATTGGTTGATGCAAATAATACTATAAGGGTTGTAGCTTGTAGAAATGGATCAAGGTTTCTCTATTTTCTCTCTTATTTTGTCCTCTCCATTACTAAAGTTTTGAGTAATATTAAAATATAAAACAAGATAAATTAAAAGAATCCCTACTGTTTGGTGGGGCTGAAAACACTATTAGGTGCCATTTAGCTTCTAGAGGAAGCTAAGGTTAACCACCCTCACCCTAGTAAAATACGAAGAGGGGGCATTTATGACCATCATGGCAATAAACAACTTTGTATTTTCCTTTTGGTCAATTTTGTCTCTTCAATTATTGATATTTTTTATCACATTGAGTTTGAATTTTATTATATTGTTTATGTGTTTTGAGATATCCATTCTTTCAAATTATTTGATGAACTATTTTAAATATCATTAAGAATTAAGCTCGATTTAAATGACAGATAATAAAAAAATTTATCTTAAAATTCAAGACTTTTTTTTTGTTACCTATAATAATACATGACATAATAAATTTTTAAGTGACTATTATTGTATTTATCTTTATTGATAAAATAAGAGATAATCAAACTAAAAATAGATGTCCGTTTTAAATACTAGTATTATTGCTCTATTTCAATTTGGACATAAATTGTATTCTTCATTTTCTATTTGGAACGAAATTCATTCACTATTTATACTCCTCCGTCTTATTACCTATTGACAAAAAAAAAAAAAATTGTCTCATAATAGACTACTATTTCAATTATCAAAACAATATTAATTACTATTATATACATCACTTTCAATACAATAAATACATTTTATTTTACACCAATAAAATCAGTGAATAAGATTGTAATTTTTTTTGAAACGACAATTATTCATTTTTGTCACCAAATTCTATAATATGTAACTCAAACTAGCTAAGTTACTCATCTAACCAAATTCTATTATTTATTTTATTTCTTTCGTTTTCATAATATGTGTTGAAAATAAAACCTAACAATGTATCTCTCTGATTGTCTAACTAGCTGCTCATTTTTCATAAAGTTTTATTTTCATATTATTAATTAGGTGAAGGTTGACATGGACAAGGTAGTAAACTAGTCAATCATACACTAGTTAATGTTTGACTTAATATAAGGAGTTATACACGTTTATTTTAATTTATGCATTCCCCTCAAAAGAATTAAATATTCCACGCTAACCATATACCGAAAAATGAAATACCAATTTTAACATCCAAACATATGCGGATCTACCCCTACCCCTTTGTTAAAAAATAAAATAAAATAATCCTTGTGTTTGGTTGTGAGAAAAAATATAAAGAAGAAAATAAAAAAAACGAGAAAGAGAATAAAAAGAGAGAAATAAGTGAGAAATATAGTTTATTTGACTTATTATTTGAAATAAAAGAAAGAGATAAGAAATAGAAGAATAACAAAATTAATTAATTTTGAAAGTACTAAAATACTCTTTAATTAAAAAATACCATTAAATTTAATCTAATTTAATTTTTATATAAATTTTATTAAATTAATTATTTTAATAAGGTTTTTATCTGAAATTTAATTCATAATATTAAATTAATTATTAATTATTTTAGTGATTTATATTATTTTATTTATACATAAAAAAATAAGTATCATCACAAAAAAAAGGATAAAAGTGGAAGATTGAAAAAAAATATGTACTTCTCCCACTTTTTTCTAAATCAAGAAGATAAATAAAAAGTAAGTGAGATCTACTATTTTTTTTATCATTCTCTTATCTTACTATTTTTTTTATCATTCTCTTATCTTACTATGCTCAACTAAATAGAATAAGTTGTCTCATTCTCTTCTCTTTTCCAACTCTCTTATACCAACAAACCCTTAATACGTGCTTAACTTCATTTTCTTGTCAAACATCAAATTGACAAAGTCAATCTTTTAAATAACTTGAACATTCTCTTCATGGTCATCTAATTTCTTCACGAGGTAATAAAAAATCTATAATTCGATTGATGATAGTTTCATTTGTGTTTGTTATTTTCTTCTTATATTATTTGATAGCTGTCCAGACCTCTAATTGTTTCCTCGGATCGATTCGGTAGCACACAAGGCATAGCTCCAAACTATTATTTTTGTGTACATGGGGACTTAGTAACTCAAGATGAAATGGTCAATGTGTTGTTTAGAAATTTTGTACATTCTATCTATACAAGTGGATTAATGGGACTGAGTCAAAATCGTTAATGTTTTTTTTTTTGGAGATTATTTGGTGTCGCATCCAACACAGTAACTTAATTGGAATGCAATTTTTTAATTTAAGAAGATGATATACGTTATTGAATTTTCTTGCAACCCTACAAATTTAATTTAGAGTTTAATTTTATGAATTATGTAAACACAGCAACAATGTAAATATTAAAAAATATTGGGTCAAAGTATATATCATTTATTGTAATTAAATGATTTTAATACAGCCGATGTCAAAATACATTAACATGAAAGAAAATGAGTAAATCAAGTTGCATATCTATATTATTGTTGGATCGATGGCTCACAATGTGACCGGTGTTTGTTGAACAAGTTTATTACTTGTCCATGTTAACCTACATCTATTAATTAAGCGTTGCTTTGTTATTTATTTAAGGTTAAATAAGTTTATTTTTTTTATCTTTTTTATAAATATATTATATTTTAATTTTAATTATTTTATTTTTAATTTTTCAAAAATGACACCTTAAATATTTGTAAGACCATGAATGCAAATTATTGAAAGAAGGAAAAGTGGAATTTATCTAATACTTAGTATCATATATTTTTTAATGAGTAATATTATTGAAATGTAAAATCTGACATAAAATAAAATACAAATACATTATGGTATAAAATATAGTGATGTCATATTTTATTTTTTTATAAAATATTATATTTATATCTTATTTTATATCAAATTTTATGTTCCAATAATATTATTATCAATTAATTAAAATTCAAACCAACTACAAAATTTTACAAACATATATTTTACAACTTTAGATGGTTTTGGGTCTTGGTGGCCGGCACTTCTTCTTTCATGTAATACAAAATTAGTTAATGTTGCAACTAATCTATGTAATATATGTATAATAACATAATTTTTTAGAACAATGTATAGTATTGATTTAGGTTTTATGTTTAGGGACTAAGATCAAATATTTTACGGACAATATTTTTATATATCAATGATGTATATTTTTTATATTGTTAATCAATTATAAAAAACAAATAACAATGTATTATATTTACGGACAATATTTTTATATATTAATGATGTATATTTTTTATATTGTGAATCAATTATAAAAAACAAATAATAATGTATTTGAAGATAAATATGACAACAAGATGGAATTGAGCCACATTTTGCATTGTCTTGCTCAATGGCTTAACATTTGCAACTGACCCCAACTTAAAATAGACAACTCAATTGATAACTGTCAGAATATTAATATATAGAAGTTTGAGTTTCAACTGAAGATTCTCCACTTCACATTAATAAGGATAATTTGATCGAATAGCTAATTTTTAAATGGCAAAAACACTTTCTTTTTGTCAAACTATTCATAACTGTAGCTTTAAAAATAATTATAGTAAAAAATAAATATTTTAATTATATATCAGTCATAATTAATTAAACGTGTAAAAACTCTTCCTGTTATATATAAAATAAATAAATAAAACAGATATTTATGAGTTAAATTAAGAGGTTTTTGTGACTTAACGATAAAGCATTGGTTGAAGAGTATTGAAGAGTAAGACATGAAAATAAAGAAGATAGGGAAAGAGGATCATATTGGTAATGCCAGTGTATCTCCCAAAACAGTTGACATTGTGATAGTGTTGAGACAGACACCACAACGAACCAATCTTCATTTTGCAAAACCACTAATTAAACAACAACAACACCAAAACTAACTCCTCTCTCAAATTCACATTCACATTAAACTCAAATTCAAACTCAAAACGCAACCAAAACGATGTCGTTAGAGGAAGAAGACGAGGCTTTCGAGCACACGCTACTAGTAGTGCGCGAAGTCTCCGTCTACAAGATCCCGCCGCGCACAACATCCGGTGGCTACAAGTGCGGCGAATGGCTTCAATCCGATAAGATCTGGTCGGGTCGGATCCGAGTAGTATCGCGTCGTGACCGATGCGAGATCCGCTTAGAGGATCCGAACTCCGGCGATCTATTCGCCGCGTGCTTCGTTTTCCCTGGTCAGCGTGAGGGTTCTGTAGAACCGGTTCTCGATTCGTCTCGTTACTTTGTACTCAAGATCGAGGATGGACAAGGTAAGCACGCTTTCATTGGATTAGGGTTTGCGGAGAGGAACGAGGCTTTCGATTTCAATGTCGCACTTTCTGATCACGAAAAGTATGTTCGGCGAGAGCATGATAAGGAGTCTGGTAACGCCGATGATGCCGATGATTCTCATATCGACATTCACCCCGCCGTTAATCACAGGCTCAAGGTCTTGTATCAATCTAATTTTTCAGATTGTGTAGTTGAACTATAATTTAGTGTTGTGGTTATTATTATGACGATGAATTGTTTTCAATTTAAAGTTGAAAAAGAGATGCTAATTGAAATGTTAGTGATATAAGTTTTATTTTAGTATGCTTCGACGATAGATATAGTTCTTGTGTACTTTTGATTAGTGTTAGTTTTTGAGCTTGAGTCAATGAAGCATGGTTTAATGTTGTAGTTAAGTGGATCATTGAGATGCTTGTGTTATGCTTATAATCTATGAAGCATGAATACTGATATAACCACCTAACACGACACTAACATTATTATGTTGACACCACTATTAATTTGAGAAAATGAATTAATTGAATGTAATAAAGGTGTCAGCGTCACTGTTGTGTCGGTCTCAGACCAATTCGATTAGAGGTGTCGGTGTTATGGAGCTTATAATTATTACTTTATGTTATTATTATGACGATGGTGAATTGTTCAAGGTTGGTTTGGTTCGGCCAATCCGATTTTTAGAGCAGTTTGTAGTTGTGTTTTTTTTGTTTCTTAAACAATGTTTTAAATCATGGTCGCGGTCGCACCAAGATACTTGATGTAGCAGACGGCCGTGGTCAAATAGGGTTGATGTGGCCTCAATTATTGCTGTGGAGACATCAAATTAAAAAAGCTTGATGTTGCAACCCAGATCGTGGACCTTTTTTTGAAACCTTGTTCACAAGCATGGTTTTCCTTGTGGGTATTTTTCTCCCAGTTAACCCTCCCCTTCTCTTCGTCATCCAAAATTTAGATGGATTTACTTTCTCTTCTCTTAACTGTGTTTTTACATTTCACCCTACAAATCATGGCTTTTCTTATATTTGACGTATTTGTTAATTGGCCTGTAGGAAGGGGAAACCATCAGGATTAATGTGAAGCACAAGACGGCTGGTGGAACTGGCATGCTTTCAGCTGCTGGCCTAACGGGTGGGCATGCAGCAACTCCGAAGCCTAAAATATTAAACCTTGCTCCCCCACCAAGCGGAGCAGGAAAAATCAGATCTCCTCTTCCACCCCCACCAAATGATCCTGTTGCTGCTCGGATTGCTTCTACCGGTCCTGGATCTAGTCTTAAAGGGACACACGAAGTTGTGAGACATTCTACTGATTCTCTATCAGATCTTTCTCAACTGCAGGTATGCTGATCCTGCTCACTCTGTCATTTCTTATTTGCACTTTTTTGTTTCCATAATTGAACATTTTAGAGCTTGCAAGTTATTGCATGGATGGAGAGCAACATTGTTTCTTTTAAGATTATTTGAAGATAATTCTGATAAAATCTAATTTTAAAGATTTCGTCTGATCTAAATTTAATACTCCGGTTGGAATTTATTACGTTTCTTTACAAGGCAGCATAACAGCATAGTGGTACTCTATTTACTCTGCTAATTAAGTACTAATACAGTCAACACTTAAAATTAGGAATACTAACCACAATTCTTTGTTTATGTATATAAATATAATGCAACAATTCTGGCAGTTTTGTTTATTGGGTTGTAGTTTCCGATTGTGCTTATCAATCTAGATTCCGACAAAAAGTGACTGTTCTGATTTGAATAACAAGCGATTATATTGGTTATCCACATCTGTGATCTTGTGATTTCCAGTTTAATTTCCCTATATGTGTTGTAGTCCCAGATACCGTCTAAAATAAATCATTTGTAACATATCTCATGTTTGGATTTGCAGAAGAATCTTCCCTCATCAGCCACTCCTGGATCAGCAACTGCGTCAGGATGGGCAGCCTTCTGATTATATATACAAATATATTAACTATGAGGCTTTTATTATTCTCTGATTTTTTTTGGGGTTCTTCATTTTAAGAAAAGAAATAGTGGAGGAAACTGAAGAAAGAGGTGTCATAAGTATAGTTAGCGAAAGATACCGAGTAATTCGATACCTTGAGGAATGTTGTGGAAATATCTATGTTTTTTTCCTTGGTTTGTAATAACAGGTTTCTATATCCATATGAAATTAATTTCTCCTTGATTCCTATATTCTCCCTATCCTTCTTGATTGAGGTGTACTTATGATTTTCTTGTTCAAAGCACTATTCCTGATGCATGTCATCAACCATCAATCCATTACCAATGTCTTAACATGGTGTGTGGCAACTTTCTAAATTTATTTGTTCCAACTATAGAAAAAAGTTACTGTCAATGTATTGACTATTATGTTATCCATACTCCAAATAATGGTAATGGTTTGATAAAAAAGAGTCATTCTTGTATAGTTACAAGATAAAATGTATAGTGTTTTGACACATTCAAAAGATATACTTGTTTTAACTAGTAAACAAAAAAATTATTATTAGAAAAAATGCCTCATTTGTGTGATTAAGCACTATGCATTTGATATTGTGACCATGCAAGATGCAAGATTTATTCCGATAAAAAATCCATTCCAGCAATTGGTATATGTATGTATTCGTCACTTAGATTAAAAAGCAGTGAACAAATGGTCAAATAAGCAGTGAACAAGTAGTCAAATTGATTTACAATAGGAGAGTAAGAACTGATATAAATGTTTTACTTTTTTATTTTTAAATAAGGCACTTACATCTTAAGTATATTTGACAAAAATGTGTTAAGGAAGCAAATTTCTATGTCCATTCAATTTTTGGTAGGTATAAATTAGTAAGTTGTATATCACAAATTTATAGTTACAACTTGTTAATTTACATTTATTAAAACATTAGTGGGTGTAAAATGTAAATTAATAAATTTTATATTTAAATTTATCACAAAATAAATTATATTTAAATGAACAATATTTATGATTCTATAATATTAACATTATATATTTTAAATTATAACAATGTTATATAGTCCGATATACTTTTTCACAATTAAATATTTCCTTTAAAGTATCACTAATTTAATCAAAGTTTAATTAATAAAGCATAATTTAATATCTTTTCCAATCTCTTTATAGAAACATCCGTAAGTCCTCGTCTAGAATACCAAATAAGCTCCCTCACAAATCTGCCATGAAAACAATCGGATGTCGTGTAAAAACAGTTTCCCTCGTAAACAGTAATACGTTAAAATCACAACCCTAGTTTCTCTTGCATGCACCATCATGTGCCCCCCTTTAAAAAGGTTCGCATTAAACCAAAACACAAGTTCTCTTTTACGCACACGATTGTCTACTTAGAAAATTACCCAGACCAGAACCAAATAAATAAAAAGAGGCTTTAAAAAACTACTATTTGCAGCACATTCTCTAATACAAAATTGTGATAAGAAACCACCAATGGACGCAACAGGTGCATTCTTATCACCTGTATCCCAAAAAAAATTCAAAATCAGTATATAAATACTAATTTACCCCTTAATACAAGGAAAAGCTTCCCAGTCTCGTAGTGAGTATCCCATCAATTTATGCGACTAGGACTGTGCAGTCAGCTTCGAAGTATATCGGCAAATAGCATACTATACTTGATAGTCTGGCTTCAGAACCCAATAGGAACCATTTGAGCCTTTCTGCAGAGTCGCTATTTCCTTTAACATATTCTTGAACAGGGCAAGATCTTTTGAGGGAATCCTGTCCTTGAAATGCTGAACTATGCTGGATGAACTAGAACTACCACCATGCTGTTGAAGAAAGGTACAGAGTTTCCGAATCAATACTTCAGGTTGGAATCCAGATGAATTTTCAGGAGCCCTGGAATTTCTACCATCTGTAGATCTAGACGACATACCAAACTGATGCTCAAGCCCAGCACTAATGGCTTTTTCTTGGGTACCTCGAATTTTAGCTAATATTTCGGCAGAAGATAATGCCTTGCCAGAAGATGCCCCGGCAGCATATCCATTAAATTTGTTAGACCCACTGCTTGGTAATTCATTAGATGCTTTGCTATTATTTAGCAACTGGGAATTCACAGTTGAACCAAACTTCCGCCGAACAGATGACGGTGCACCAGCAGTTCCTGACCTTCCTGTCCATGTAGGAACGGATACGCTTTCATGGCTTCGGAGCATTCGTGACTGACGTAAAGCTTCTGCAGCTCTTTGTGCAACCTGGGAAGCTTGCTCGTCAAGCTTCATCTTCTCCTCATCATGGGCATTCATGATCAAATCATGGTTCATGGCACTCTGCCATCAACAAACAAGTTTATCAAAAAGAAAAACAGTACATTGAAAAAGGGAGTACCGAAAGGACAAGAAACAGAGTAACAGATCGGTGTGTGCACTCTAATATAGTCTGAATATGTGGTAATAATACCTTGTAATTCTTGTATACATCAATATTAGCTTGTTTGTTTCATAATTATCTTAATTCGTAAATAACTACTCTTATAGAGAATGTAGTTTCCAATAATATTTTCAAAAAAAGTAATGATGCATGATAATTTAGATGTAAGCTGAAAGATACTGAAGAAGCTTACATGTATCCCATTGGCATCAAAAAGACTTTTCAATATATTTGCTTCTTCATCAGCCCCATCACTTTTGTCAACTTTCTCTTTCCCCTTTCCTCTTGAAGACCCTTTCCATGATTTACCATCATTACCAACTTCAGCTTCTTCAGAACCCAGTTCAGCGGTTTGACTATATTTATTCCTATCCTGATTATCTTGGTGTGTCCCAATAATATTTATATCTTCAGATATTTGACTGAAAATATTTGACGTTTCTGTTGACCCAGTTTCTCCATCCACATTCAATACAAAAAGATCTTTCATATCTCGGGCTTTAAAGAACCTTTTCTGCTGTGGGTTCTTCAAGATCTTATTGGTAAGAAAATGTTTGTAAATCTGACGATGATATACTTTCTCCTCTATAGTTCCACGTGTGATCAACCTATAGATTGTCACATCCCGTTTCTGACCAATTCGCCACGCACGCTCTCTAGCCTAGAACATTATTCTCCATGAGAATGAAGTTGATACAATTTCACAAACAAAAATTTAATCTGAAAATTATCAGAGGCATTAGACTTCAGAGTGTATTTAGATTGATGCAAAAGAAAGGAAATTGAATGAGGTGATAAAGGAGGACATTTCTCATGTCCCCTTCCATACCCCTCCATTCCTCTCGCTTTTTTCCCCTGTTTTCCCATTATCATGTCCCCCCTTTAAAAAACATCTGAGGCACAACTGACAAACTGGTCATGAAAAAATGGTGAAGGAAAGCTTTTCAGTCATGTTTCAACCACTTCAAGAGTAAAACGATATTTTAGACACAAACATACCTGCATATCAGTTGAAGGATTCCAATCAGGGTCAAAGATGATGACCCTATCTGCACCAATAAGATTTGTCCCCAAACCCCCAACTTTGGTTGTTAAAATAAAAACAAAAATCTCACTCGAGGCATTAAATTCGTCCATTAAAGCCATTCTCTGTTTTACAGGAGTGAGACCATCCATTCTCAAGTAATTATGACCAGAAGTGGTCAAAAACTTCTCAAAAATGTCAAGCATTTGTTGGGTTTGAGTAAAAAGAAGAACACGGTGACCCTGCTCCTTCCAAACATTAAGCACTTGAACTACAACTTTCATTTTCCCACTACGTTCTGGATTTCCGTAATCTGGGTTGCTGAAGGCATGTTCCCTTTCAAGTAGGTCAGGATGGTTGCAGATCTTGCGCATCACATCAATTCCATAAAGAGAATTCCTTTGTCCATCCAATATGTCCTCCACTTCAGTGCTCGCTAAAAATGCTCTATAAGCAGATATTTGCTCTGCTGTAAGGCTGCAAAACAGAACATGCTCGGTTTTCTTTGGAAGTTGAGCATTTACATCAGCCTTCATTCGCCGGAGAAGATAAGGCATAATTAAATCACGCAGCACGACAGCACACCTGCAAAACAACAAAATTATATTAAAATTATTTGGTATACGGGGGTGACAAAAAATAAACTCATTTCCTAGATGGAAAATGCCAACAGTCTAATTAAAAATATTCATACACAGGTTTCCTTTGCTTAAATTTTCCTGTACATCCTAGTGTCTCGATAGGTGAATATGTTGTTAATTATTTATTTATAACTATTTAAATTTTATGCTCGAAGAATTACAATTTATAAAATCCCGGGAAAGTATTTCAGTTTATGAACAATAAAGACTGATGTTTGGACTAACATCAGAAAGTTCCAAACTTATTTTGTTTCCTTAGGAACTCCATCGTTGCTTTGGGGGTTTTCAATAGTTACGTATAAACCAAGCATACACATTATTGACTAAATTAAAGTATATCATACAGATATCTCTTTTTGAACATAAAATATTTGTATAGGAACTTCTAAGTTGTATTTCTCCTTTTTTTTTTTAAAGTTGGTCAACTTACATGTGACAATAAAAATAATTAAAAAACAACAAACCAACTTAACCTTGTTTAACTCAACTTACAATAGGAAAAATTTACACCCACAAACCTATCAAAAAGTGCAATTTATCTCTACTTCTAGTACTATTACAATTGGTTTTGGAATTCTATAGTTGGGACTCGGCAAGGTAAATAAATATACCAAACTGAAAAATGATGGGAGCAAGTTTCTACAATTTTGATAGAAGTTCTAACTAACTTATGACAAATGTCTTAATTTGTAAATTTGAGATAGATCATGGGGAAGTAGCTACTTGCTACAATAAACGATTTAGCACCTAATTCCAAATGTGGTAAGGCTGGTTTTTTTTAATTTACCCCCTCCCAAACCAAAATAAAGAAATACCGGCCCACCTGTATGCTGTGGATACTTGTAATGGAGAAGCATTTGCATATCCACCAACTGCTATAGGAACTGCAAATTCAGCTTCAAATACAGGCAAAACACCCAATTTTCCAGGGAAAACAAAATCAAATAACGACCATAACTCGCTCAGTTTGTTCTGAATAGGTGCACCAGTCATTATGATACGGTGTACAGTTTGTAGCTGTTTGCAAGCTAGGGTTATTTCAGCATTGGGATTCCTTATTTTATGCCCTTCGTCAAGAACAGCATAACCCCATTCAATGTCAAGAAGCTGGTCCCCCAATATCCTTAGCTGCTCATAAGTGGTGATAAGTAATCCACATTCTGATCTCATGACACGATTTATCAGGGTTTCCCATTTTCTTGTGTTTTTAGATGGTACACTTCTCTCATAATCATTATCGTTTGAACTATTGCTTTCATAGTCTGATCCATCGGATTCGGCTCGTTTCTTTTTAGAAGCAAGATCAGGAGCAGAATCGTGTAAAAGTTCTACATGGAACTTTGGATACCACTTTTTAGCTTCCCTTTTCCACTGTCGCAGGAGTGTAACAGGACAGACAATAATGCTGGGTTTGTACATGCCACTAAAATGCAATGCACCCAGAAATGATAATACCTGTATAGTTTTACCAAGACCCATCTCATCACCAATAATTCCACCAGCTCTTTGGCAATGCAATTCCCACAGCCATTGAACACCAACCTTTTGATAGTCAAACAGTGCTTCAAATATGTTATCAGGGATTTTCAGCCCACCTTCTAATGTTACATAAGAAGATTCATGTTCAGAAAGTTCAACATCTTGCACTTCTAAACTTTCAAAACTGGAAGTGTCCAAGCCACCATTTGCATTTTCTGCAATAAATTTAATTAGCTGAATTAATTGAATATGAACAAAAAGAGATACGTATATAATGCTACAGCACGCAAAACAATCTAGAGGAGTGGCATGAACTGAAACCAGTGTATAATGGTTCATAAGCCAACCTTCTCCCACATGACAGAGGGCTAATACATATCTTACAATTCATCATTATTAGCTCTCAACATGCAAAATACCAACTTAATCTCACTCAGAAAAAAAAAAAGTCAGATACAAAAAAAAACTGGCATTTTAATGTTGCATGCAACATACATATCCAACAATAAAAACAGAGAATTATAACAAAAGATGACATGTCCATACAAACAAACACCAATAACAGATAAAAGATATTGATGTTAACCCTTACCTTTTTTTAATTATAACCAACTGGAGCTATTAATGGTAAAGGCATCTTAAAGTTTCAGATAAAGTTGATAAATAAATTAAAAATATCAGAATCAGCTTTGGCTCCTCTTAAGAATCCAAATATACCATCAGGCCTGCAAATCTTTTACTTACTAATTACTAGGAGCCTATTGAAGGTATAGGAACACAGAACACCCACTACCTCAGTGTTTCATACTATTTTAGTATTTTCCTGTGCCCTAGATAAATATGAACTAGACATACCACTTTCTTCCAGTTGTCTATCCTCACGAGAAACACGCTTGGTCCATTTCCTACCAGGCAAAGGTCGTCTCTTTTTCCTTTTTGAACCTGTATTCAGATCCACCTCACTGTCTATAGGTTTGGATAATATTAGTGGTGTCTTAAGCCTGCGAAAAGGAATAGTGGGTGCATCAAGCTTTGGCAACTCTTCAGGCTCAAGCAGCTTAGAGGTCGGGCGAGCTTTTGCTGCCTCAGAAAATGATCTGGCAGCTCTTTCAACACTGGACAAAGCAAGATCGTCGGTATTTTCTTGCTCAGCTGCATTATGACTAGTTGAGGCTTCAGGTTGTTGAATGCGGCGCTCAAAGCCTTTCAACTTATGAAAAGGGGTTAAAATTCCTTTTCTTACCAATTCATCCCTTTCCTGAATAACAAGCAGTAGAAATTAGTTCTTCAAATCACATCCCCCGACTACATTCTTCAAATTTGATTCTTTCAAGCATCACATTATACGATATATAATATTTATAATATAAACATCCTTATTGAACAACAAATAAGCAGCATAATAGGACAAAAACCTATATTAATAACGATTAACAATAATACCAGCAAACAAAGTATTCAAGTAACTCACAGTTTCTACAAAGCCTGCAGATGCAGCATCCAGAACAGCGTCAAAATCAGTATCAGCATCAAACGAGACCTTCTTAAGCCGCTTTCCAGCTTTTTTCTGCAATTTCTTATCTTCTTTAAGCTTCTTCTTAGGTCTTCTGTCTTCCTTAACAAAACTAAATAAAAGTTTTTCACGCTCAAGGCTCTTCGAATCACCGTCCTTACACAAACTGGAAAGCTCCTTCTCCAATTGCGCCTTCGTATTCTTGAGACTTCTCAGCCTATCAGCAGCAAGAACACGCTGAAGATTAGAACCACCACCCTCACCAATCCCTTCCTCCAAATTTTCCTCACCAACATCACCGCATTCTCCACCTTTATCAACATCTCTTGGCTGTTGAATAGTAGAATAAACAGCACCAATTTCAAATTCTACCGCCCTCAACTTCTGATGAAGTTCAGCTTTAACACTAAACTTCGGATCAACGATTTCAGGCAAATTAGAAGATTCTTTTTCATCAGTGTTCCCTTCAGCTTCAGCAACAATCACTGAATCATTCCTAGCCTACACAAATTAAAACTATCTTATAATCCTTAAGGTTTTGATTCAATTCAACTTTCAAGTAAACACCAACACTACTATATATGTTAAAGAAATTTCAATTTTCAACGCAGAGTTTCAAATTAAAGTTCAACATAATCAACGAAGTTAAAATAAAAAAATAAAAAAACCTTTTCTATAACGTGGCGTTCAATGTCTTCAGGATTGGCGGATTTAACGCCTAAGCTAGTAAGTAAAATTCGATCCTGTTCTTCTTCCATTGAATAATCGTCACATTAACGAGTTGCGGTTATCATGAAGAAACCTAGTTGCGACAAAAATAGATTATAACATGTTGATCATTTTCACCATAACTACTAAACGGCATTGGATTATCAATTTGAAGGAAAGAAGGTTTTACGATTCCCAGTTTCCTAAAGAGAAGAGGTTTGTGAGTAATGCCACGTCGATTTTTAATGCTGGAATATTTCTTCTTCTACACGGTTCATTGCCCTAGAGGCTATCTACGAGGTTTCGGCAGAACTATGATAACCCCATTTTTTTCCTTCTTTTCACGGTAGATTAAATTCTAATTATTTTATAAAAAAATTAAATTATTTTAAGATATTACTCTCTTCTCTCTAAAATAATTGTCTTTAAAAAATATTTATCTTAAAATAATTATTGTTTTTTATTTTTAATATAATTTTAATAACTTTATTTAATTAATATAATTTACACCATTTAAGTTTATTATTTTTACTTTGTATTTATTATGGATATATCATAAGAATAAATTAGTAAATTTATGGCTTTCCTTTTTTATTTATCATATTTTTTAAGTTATATTAAAGAGACAAATGTGATAAATATTTTAAAGCAGAATAAATGTATAATAATTTACGTAAAATCATTTCCTATCGTGTTTAATTGTAATAATTCAATATAACATTATATTAAATAATTTTTAAATCAATTATTAAATATTTATTCAACGTA
>JBBPBS010000968.1:29814541-29841812 GCA_037974835.1 Cicer judaicum
TCTAAATTTTTTAATATAAATTATTTTTTCAAAAATTTATAACGAACCAACCCTGTATAATAGTGGCTAAAATATACTATTAATCCTTTGATAAAATATTATTTTAATTTTTTTATTTTTAAAATTTTATACAATTTTGTCATTATATTAAATATAAATCAAAATGGTTATTAATTATTTTATATAATACTATTAAAATATTAAAGAAAACTAGCATAAATATCTTTCATAAACAATTTATAAGTTTATATTTTTCTTGGTACCAATTCATAAATTTATAGGAAAAAAAGAGAATTTCACGATATAAATGCTAAACAACATCTCTCATAGAAAATTTAATCCTAAAATCTAGATATAAAGAAATCTCATTCGATTAAAAATCTGTTAATATTGGATTTTTTTTCTTTTCTAAAGTTTGAACGAGGCATATAAAATATTTGAATAAGGAACTATGCGTGTAATATCGTATAAAGAACTATATCATATATTTACATTTATTTTCAAAAACCAACTTTAATAATTTTTTGTGAATCCATATATAAGATTCTCAACTCAAACTTTAAAATGCCTTTGATCATTTTATTTTTCAAACGACCATAATCTATTCATGTCGTTTATGGTAAACGACGAGCGTTTCGACTTTCCATTTCCATTAAAAATTGGACAAAATGGTAGGTGAAGAGGGCGACGTGGATTGTCGTTTATTCACATGTTTCGTTTACAACCACAAGGCGCTAACGTGTATGTTTTGTATCGGCGCGAAATTGGAACTAAGCAAAGTTATAAACCACGATCTCCATCTCCATCTCCATTCCTCCTTGTAACAGTTACGGTTATTATTACAGTTGCAACTGCAAAGCACAATGGCGATAGAACAAGAACAAGAGAATGAAAATTCCAATGGAATCAGAGTCCAAGGCATGCAATTCTCATACGACGGACTACAACAACCACCGCTTTTCCTCGATTTCAACCTCCAAGTCTCTCCTGGATCACGTTGCCTCCTCGTCGGTGCTAACGGATCCGGTAAACTTTTCATTTTGTCTCTGTTAATCGAGTCTGTTTCTGTGCGAAGTCCGTTTCGTTAATCGCGTTTGTGCAGGGAAGACGACTTTGCTGAAGATTCTGGCTGGGAAACATATGGTTGGTGGAAAAGACGTTGTGCGTGTGTTGAATTGTTCAGCTTTTCATGATACTCAACTTGTTTGTAGTGGAGATCTTGCTTATTTGGGTGGATCCTGGAGTAAAAACGTTGGCTCCGCTGTGAGTGTTTCATTTTATATTCTCTTTTTAAAATTTTATTTTTATGATTTTCTAGGGTTAGCGTTCGCTTTTTTTCATTATTGCTTAGTTAATTGACTAGTCATTTGCATTCGGGTACAATATTTGATTGCCAAAATGTAATGCTGGTGATTTATTATTTGATGTTACAATTTCACGGTGGTTCTTCACTAGTCTGCATTGCTTAATAGACTATGCAGCACCGACATCTCTAAGATTGGAGGTGTCTCAAGTGGACACTCAAGTATTTTGAATTTTTTCAAATTTGGTGTCGGTGTCTTTGTGGAATGTCAATGTTTCATAGGAGCGTATTCTAGCAAACGTCTATAAGAGTTGCTAACATACACCCACATATTTTTAGAAGGAGTTCATTAGCTAGTTATACCTTGAGGTGTATTTAACCATGTTTTAGTTATAAGTTGCTAAGACACTCCTTTCAAAATAATAGTTGGGTGTACTGTCCAATTAGCAAATCCATATATGTATTTCGATCACGCTTGCACTCTTTAGGACTTCTTGTATGTTGGGCTTGAGGTTAGTGTTTCAATTCCAACCTTCACATACTGTATAAGGTTTTAGCTATGATAGTGCTTAGGGAGAAAGAGCTGGTGTTTTTTTCTTACCCTAGTGCTTTGTAATCTTGTTTCCCTTGAGCCTGTTTCTATTCCTTAATGGAAGTTTTTTTGCTGATAAAATCTTAGTGTTGAGGATAAGTTTTAGTTACTGAACTCTCTTCTATCATATTATTTACCTAGTATCTATATAATAAAGTGTAACCCTTCCAAAAGTAGGGTGGTTTTCACTTTTCAAATTCTCATGACTAGAAGGTCTTCTGCAATGTGGGTGAATGGTAGGCCCATGTATTTAATTTGAATTGATTATTCTGTCCTTGCTTTTCCAGATACATTTGTGCCAAATGTTTTGGTTTTTGGTAAATATTAATAGAGTGTGGTAGTCATGTTTCTGATGTAGTATAGATTTACAGGTTGTTGTGTTCTCTTAGCCAAAACAATAGATTGATTTCCTCTGATGTTTGTTTTTGTTTTGTACTAGAGCCACACTTGTATTCTCAACATGTCACAAGTTGTTTCCATAAGCTCTCTCAAACAGCCTCTGAAATGTTTATGCCGGTAGGTAAGCTCAAATAAGTCAATTCAAACAAGCTATAGTGACCCACTTTAGAGCCTTAGATGTCTAGTGGTTTTCTTTTGACAACTTTTATTTTTCTGATGTTTCTTGTGTAACTTCACTATATTTTGGGTTTGTGGACATAAGAATTGAAGTTAAGACTGCATCTTGGCCCGTCTTGCTAACCTGTGTTATCTATGCTTTGATCAATTTCATTTCAACTATTAATGTTGTTGCTTTTATCCAGGGAGACATTCCACTCCAAGGAGACTTCTCTGCTGAACATATGATATTTGGTGGTAGGTTTTCAAACATGGTTTTCATTGTTATCAAATGTGGCTGCATCTCCATTTTCGATTACTAAATTTAGGAACAAAATGTAGTAAATTAATGAATACTGAAATCATGTTATGTGTACAAGCATTGCATGCACATTCCATATAATGTTTGGCCATCTTAAAAATTGTTCTTTAGTCTCGATGTATCGCAAAACTAAGGTGCTCCCTTGCTTTTGGTAGTTGAAGGTGTTAATCCTGACAGGAGAGACAAGTTGATTGAGCTGCTTGATATAGATCTGCAGTGGCGAATGCATAAGGTATCTGATGGGCAGCGGCGTCGAGTGCAAATCTGTCTGGGTCTTCTTCATCCGTACAAGGTATTATGGATCGAATAGCCTGGGAATTTTTATATGGTAGTTATACTGTTGTGGACAGTGGGGCTTCTTTATGCTGGGCACCTTTTCCTGAAATAATAATTAAAAAACCCTGAATTTTTAGTAATTCATTAAAGTCTTTTAAATTACACACACACTTCAAGAGTAGCTCCTGCCAAAGTCTCCATTTAACAACTCACTGTCTACTTAAACTTTATTAATCTTATAGTTGAATATTGTGACATTATCTTAATGATCACGCACATTATGACTTAGAGGAAATTGAACATTTATAGCTATACAATCTTGTAGTCCATACTTGCTTGTAGTTTAAAATATATATTATGCATTAAATTGAAGTTGTTTGATGAAGTATCAAACAGTTTTAAAACTTGATGGAAATTTGTAGACTGGCATCTACTTAAAAACACTTTAGTTTGATGGTTAGATTGATAAAAGTATATATATAGAAAGATATATTAAATATAGTAATTTTGACAAGAATTACTCCTAGAGTAAGTGCATATCCATTATATCTATAAACTGGTTAATGTATATTGATTTACTTATGTGCGTGTGCATGTGTTTATTTGATTAATTGCAGCAGATCAAATCGATAGAATCTAATATTGTAACCCTTGATTAACATTTCAGGTTCTTTTGCTGGATGAGGTTACAGTTGATCTGGATGTTGTTACTCGAATGGATTTATTGGAATTCTTCAAGGAAGAATGTGAGCAGGTATTCACTAGCTCTATATTCTTTATAATTGCATGCTGAAACACGCATCATGAAAGTGTGGGAAAATTGCAACGAGGGTGGCCCCAATGCAACATTATATGATAGCTGATCCTGGTTGGAAGTAGTGTAAAAACAACAACTAAGTCTTTTTCCATCTGATGGGGTTGGTTACATGAATTATACGATGCCATAATCTTGTCGTGAATCCTAACTAGAAAAATCTAATAGCAAGTTTGATCTTTAGTTTCTACAAGAGACAGTATATTGTCCCAATATGTATTATAGTATTCGTGGAAACTATAACACCAGAACAAATTATTATCACTTAGCAGATGATGATCCCCATCTTGCAAAGGCTGGAAAGTTGGGTTCAGAAACAATAATTAATATCCTATGTTTTCTACTTGTTACAGAGAGAAGCTACAATTGTATATGCCACTCACATTTTTGATGGACTAGAGACATGGGCAACTCATTTGGCATACATACAAGAAGGCGAACTGAGAAGAGCGGAAAAATTATCAGATGTTAACGAGTTGAAATCTTCAATTAATCTGCTGGCTGTTGTTGAGTCGTGGCTCCGTGCTGAAACAAAGCTTGAAAAGAAGAAACCTGTCCTCAGTACATCTCAATCTCAAGGGAATTCTTTTGCTAGCTCTCCATTCTTTGCATCCAGACACATGGCATACTATCGATAATCTCTATAGACACCAATTGCTTATGAAAATATGTACTGTAAGAATTAATTGTTATTTCATATATGATGATACCACACCGAATAAATTTTTTGCTAGGTTTTGCATCTGTGTTAGTCATGATTAAATGTGTAATCTTCCCTTATTTATTATAGCTATGTCATCCTTTTCAAGCTCCTATGGAACAGCTTTTTAGTGGCTTATTGTTTTCTTTGGTTTCTCTTTATTGTTTATTTGTATGCAGTTGATATATGTTTAAACAAGTATACAAAATATTCGCCTTTTTACTTATGCCCTCTGAATATTCTGCCAAATGTGATTAAAGATTAGATTGTCTTCACAGATAAAGGACGCTGGAATTTGAGAAGTCAAGGTTTTCAACAGTGAGGATGCAAATTTTGTAATTGATTTATTGGTAAGAGTAATACTAGGGGCACTGGTTCTAACACACGCCTACTTGTTAACCGGTTCTATGTGTTAATCCATTTTTATTTTATTTTTCTGTTTTATTTTATGATTATTCAGTTCAGCACTACCCACTCAAGCTACCTCCATAACAGCAGACCCTCCCCAATCAATCTCCACCATCTGTCATTTTTTCAACACCACACCCAAACTACACCCTTCTTCCAACAACTACTGCTTATCTCTTTTCATCTCATTTTGACATTTACATTCTGCAACTACACCTATCCAGGACGACCCAATATATTGAGGTCTAAAACAATCTTATTATCTATAGTAGTATTTTAATAAAATTACTAAATTTTTTATTTAAAATTAGTTTTTAGATATTTTAGAATAAAACTCATTTATTTAACTAAAATAAATAATTTTATATATTTATTATTATTATTATTAATTGAGTCAAATAATTTTATATTTGTTGTGATAATATTAGTTTTAAATAATATTTTATTATTATTAGATTTAAATATATCAAAATATGATGCATTTTAATTAAATATAACATTTTTAGAGGTCTTTTTTTCAAGTAAAATTTTAATTTTATTTGAAGGTTTAAAGTGGTTGTTTTAATAGTCTTACCTTATATCAGATAGATTCACCACAAAAAGTACCAATATAAAGATTGGAGACCAGATCTGAGTCCCCCTTAGTTTTATTGCGTTATGTTTGGTACGACGATGGACCTTCATCGGCAGTTTTTGCAAGCTATTTTCTGATCACGATTCTCACTCTATCTTAAACCACAACTTAATTACCACTCATGACAACTAGATTTCAAAAGTCATCTGTTAAGAGTAAGAACTAACGGTGAGGTGATGTTAGGGCAGGTGATGATTTACCGGCACGGCAGAACCACCATTGCAGTGTCTTGGATGCTTGGTGGGTGAGGTTGAGTGATGATGGTGGTACAACGTTTGAGAGAGAGATCGAACCAACTGTTTTGGTTGCTTGTTACTATGTTAAATGAAAAGAATGACGTGTCATAGTATTAGAGGGTGTAAAGTAGTGTTACACCGTTATCTAAAGAGAATATTTTAGTTTGGTCATGTAAGTCTCTATTGTAACAATTTTTTGAAATAACTACCTCAATCCTTATATACACGACAATGTTGATTAAATCACAAAAATTAAAAGTTATAGTTTTATTATTAAATTTGATAGTAATTTTGATTATTTTATTAAGTTATCATTAAAAAAAGTTAAAGTTAATTTATGGTTTATTATTATATTTATTACATATTTCATAAGAAAATGTAACATAATTCATAGAAAAAAATAATACAAAATTATAAAGCACCAAAACATTAAATACAAAATAGAACAGATAATAATAACACAAATAAAAAAATAATATATGTTCCTTTTAACAAATAAGATAACTTTTTTTAAAAAAAAAAAAACAAAGAAGATAATTTAAAGCTACAAAAGGATTGTGTAGTCGAAATTATATAAAAATTTATTGTTGGTGTTAGTCATCTAGTTCAATTTCCTGCATGTTCTTTTTTATCCTTCAACAACTCATTTTTCAATGGCCAAATATAGAAAATAAATTGTTGCAAGTCACCTTAAATGAAACAACACCCATTTAGTTTTGAAAAAAACATTAATCTTCTATATATTCACTAAAAAAATTGCATTGCTTATTATTTTACCACACTTGCATCTATTTATGTAATTTATTATATGACACAGTTAAAATTTTTGCTTTAATTTATAAAAAGACGAATATACCTATAATGTTTATAATTTTGAGTAATATAATTATATTCTTAGTAGCGGAATTTGAATGTGTATTTTAATATCTTTTTAATAAATAATATATAAAATTAAAAAAGTGACATAAACAAATGTTATGCACAAATTTTTTAATGAGTATAAAAAAGGTGAATATATTTCTTGTTGTTTCAATCATCTACCTAAAATTGAAAGAGTGACATAAATAAATGTTATGTAAAAAAATTTTAGTGAATATAAAGGAGATGGATATTTTTTAAAACTATTAATGTCATTTAAGATGACATAATAAGAGATAAATATAATTTCATATTGTTTCAATCATTTACTTAAATGCATAATTAATTTATCATTGCTCTTATTAATTGTTGATATTACAAATGATACATAATAAAATAATCAACAATTAATTTTGAAATTTTTTAATTAAAGAAGTAGACAGTCTAGAATAAAGTAGCTTAGTATTGATATTTGTTTTTTGGTATTAAATATTATATTTGTTATTGAGTTAAGCATCTGTCGACACGTGTATGTTATTTTAATAGTCATATGATTGATTGTTGTTAATCATACAATAAATATAGTTTTCATTGCATTTGTATATAGAATAGATTTAAATTTGTATTATTGCAGAGAATTTTAATTTTTATTGAAAAATATATATGTATTTTATAAAAGACTAATCTTGTTAAAATTGTATGATTTATTATCTCATTTGGATATATGAGCATTAATTTACATTATTTAAGGAGGAATGTGGTGCAAGGAAAGTTTATGGCAGACTATAAAATAAATCTAAAATGTTTATAGTATAAATTTTTACGAATAATAAATAAATAATACCAATAATAAAAGAACAGGGTTAAATTTTGTTTAAAAAAAAAAACAAGTGTTATGGTTGTAAAGTTGGCATATAAAAGATGCCATTTCATTTTCATCGAAACAGAGCAGAAAGAAAAAAGAGAACTTCACACAGAAAATCAATCTCATTGGAGACACAGAGACCCTTTCCTTTCTCAAATCTCATTCGCCATTGCCAATTGAAATCGCACCTCTCTCTCTCTCTCTCTCTCTCGCTAGGGTTTCATAATCTTCTTCATTCGAACAGGACTATTTATCAAACGGTAATCCGAATTCTCAACTTTTTCCCTTCAAACGCCTGATTTCCCCTTCCCAAGTCCTTGATATCATTTTCCTTCTCTCACGTTATTGCTTCGATTTTACGCTTTTTTGCTTCCGAAATGCCCTAAGCAGAAGAATTGAGGTACACGGGATATTTTTTATAATAAACTCTTGCATGTGGTTTTTGTGAGGAAATGTAAAAATATCTGTTGTAGAAAATGGGCTGTGTGCAAGTCTTAAAATTGCACGGAGATGAATCTGATTTTTCATTTTTATTTTTAAAAATAGGGGTTTTGTTATCTTTTATTTTCTGCGTAGAAATCATATTTATAGGAGTTACTTGGTTCCCGCTGATTGACGCTGATTTTTTTAAATGGGGTTTGAAGCGAATTAATTGAGCATGCATAGAAGTAAAGCTGTTAATCATTGAGGCAACAAGGAAATGGATTCTGCAAGGAGTTGGCTTCAGAAGTTGCAGCCTCGTGATAAAATGAAGGCAAAGAAGAACTATGAGGATGGTAGCATTGACGGAAATGGAGATTTGGCAACACCTATGGATGAAGCATCTCTTTCTGATGTCACTAAACAGAAGGTTGCGGCGGCAAAGCAGTATATTGAAAATCATTACAAGGAGCAAATGAAGAGTCTTCAGGAGAGGAAGGAGCGGTATGGTTCATTTTATCTATGCTTATGATTGATACTCGCTTTTTTATATATTGGAAGATGATACTCATTTGCCTTCAAAGTTCAAACATCTTACATTCATATTTTCACGAGGGAAAAGTCTCATTGAATTGGAGCTTTGGAATCCAATCGATCAGAAAAACTGCTGCAATTTACTTTTTGAGTTTTTGGTTGTCTGTGAAAAAGGCCAACTTTGTGATATTCATTTCATGTTTTGCATCATTTTGGACTGAGTACTGTGAAGTATGAACCTTCTGGTATTTGTTTTTCAGCATTACCATTGCACCTTTGCATTACTGCATTATAATTTACATAGACATGAGTCACTCTGCAATGTTGTTAAATCTGGCACTAGGTTGGGGTTTGTCATGAACCCTGGATAAATATTCAAATGGAGCTGGAAATCAAAGGATGCTTATGCTGCCTCATTTTGAGTTCTGTTTTGTGAGAACATTTTTGCTTGTAACTCAGATAGGGATTGTTATTATTCCTCCCTTGAGGTATAGATGTTTTTTTGGAGAACTATCCATAGAAAGAGTGAGTTTCTAAGTTATTATTTTTCTAAGAAAAATAAAATCTAGCTGATCATATGCATGTGCATATAACACTCTATGCAGTTCTTTAGAGGGAATTGACTCATCATATAACTAGCTATTGTACTATAGAAACTACAAAGTTCTAACATTTTAGTGGATTGTTTTGAAGTTATAAGGGCTGTTTGTTTTATGGATTATATACTTCTTCCCAGGAATGTGACCTTGGGAATACTATATTCCCATGTTTGTTTCAAGTTTTAATAAATTATGCCAAGGAACTTTTTAATCCAAGGAATAAAATCTACTCATTTTCCCCCCCTTCTTATCCCCAAGTCAAAGGATGGGAATCTTACATTCCCATGGAAATAAAAAATAACCAACCATTACTTTCCACTCCCACATCATTTTAATGCTTTTTTTTTTTTTACTTTTTAAAAATTTATAATTTTTGAATTAAATTAATTTTAGAAATATTGCTTGGAACTTTTTGATAGGAATAGAATTCCTAGTAATGATGTTCCAAGGCATAACATTCCTAGAATTGTAATTTTAATCCTTGAAACAAACACACCCATAGGGGTTTTTTAAATATGAAATGAGGAGAGAGAAAGAATAAAGTCTATGAATCGTGATAATGGTTTTTCATCACCAAAAAACTAATCATTAATGCTTTTCTACGGTGCTTGAAAGAGTTTATTTGTGCTCATTTTATGACATCATCACTTCGATAAGTGTTTGGAATAGGAACAGCTAGTAAAATAGTTTATCATATGTCCAAAAGTTGTTTTTACTTATTTTCATAAGTTGTTTTGACCTTATGCCAAATTACCCCAACTCTATCTTCAATGGCAGAGTCCACTTATACATTAGCTCTTATATGATAAGGATTTATTGAATAAGTGCACAATTAAGTTGTAAATTCCCCCTAATCCTAGACTCCTAATTCTAGTCAATTAAGGAAATAATCATGAAGTAGAAAGAACAATGGGAGATAATTTAAGATGTTCTAAATTACTAAGATAGAATCAACATATTACGAGATACTTTCCATTCAACACTCCTGTTCAAGCTAAAGCTTACTTAGCTTTAAGCTTGTTAAAAACGAACTCTTAACAAGGGAAGTGTAACAGGGGATCCATAAAACATGGCTGGAGAAACAACATAGGGATGTTGGAAATGTTAGAGAGATGAGCATTTTTGGAAAGACAATTCAGCAAGCTGGCTGGAACGATCATTTATCTAAAGAGTTGGTTGGAATGTTGCATAACCAAGGAAGAAGAGACTCATTGTAATGATCATCAATGGAAATTTCTTTGCAGACAGTTATACACATCAATAACTAATAGTATTCTAAATCGGCTAACATCATTCGGAAATTTTAAACCACAAGAAAGTTTAGGATGATAAAAAGATAATTGAAATTGAAATTGAGGCTGGTGTGTATAATAGCCAGGGATAGTTCATCACAAAATGGTTACACAACATTGAGATAGGAGAAATCACCGCCGGTATGACTCTCAATGCGGGACAGTAATGAATTAGCTAATTCATCACACATAGTTGGGGATATTATGGGCCAAACTAAATCTGGGATAGTCGGAATAAAGTTTAATACAGTCTATTTGAGGCTAGACATTGTAATGGATAATCTGGGCCAAACTGCATTTGGAAACGGAATAGCTGGGGTCAAGACTGCTAGAAGGACAGGGCAATGACAAACTATTCTAAGGCTTTTGAGATAGGTTGAGAAAGCGGCAAACAGAAAAATCCACCCAAAAAGAAACTAAGTAAGGTTCTAATATGATGTTATAGGTTTTTAGATATGAAATGAGGAAATAGAAAGAATAAAGCTTGTGAATTGTGATTATGATTTTTGTTACAAAGTCTAAGCACTAATCCTTATTCATACAGATAATGAGATATAAAGAAATATGGATACCAATCCCACGAGATAATCTAAGATATTCTAAATACTACAAGTTACAAATGTGCAATCCAAATATTATGTGATATTTTCCTCATATTTTCACAGATTGGAAAGGTAGTATTTGAAAGATGGATTCCTCTCTTATTTTTTTGTTGAGGTGCACCAAGAGATGATTATAGTGATGAAAGTTGCTGGAACTGTGAATGCCTTTTTTCTTAAATGTTAATGCACATTGTGTTAGTTGCTTTGACAAACAGGCTAAAATTTTATAACACCTCACTTGCTTGTAACAGTCGAACCATCTTGGAAAAGAAGTTGGCTGACGCGGATGTCTCTGAAGAGGATCAAAACAACCTGCTTAAATTTTTAGAGAAAAAGGAAACCGAGTATATGCGCCTTCAGAGGGCCAAGATGGGTGTTGATGATTTTGAGTTATTGACTATGATTGGAAAGGGGGCGTTTGGAGAGGTATGTTTATAGTTGTATGTGATGCGTAATATGACATGACTGATTATGCTTTCTTCTGATATATGATGATTTTCTTTTATGTATAAACTGAAATGTAATGGTGGATTGTATTATAGTGTCTCTGTTCATCATAATTAAAGATCTAATATTTTTTTTTTCTTTCTGTTTGGTACATTGGTATATAATATGAATTTTTTTGTTCTCTTGATTCATTTTTTGTTCTCTCAATGTTTTTTCTCTGTACAAGCCATTGATATTATGGTAATTGGTGTTATGAGAATAATTTGGGAGAACCAGTGTCACCACTTAGTAGGTGACAGGACACCAACATCCTAATGCTAGTCATATTTTTCAATTTGATTTCACATTTTAGTCTATAATTGATCCATGAGTCACCCAAATTCTTACAATATATAACCTTGCTGGCTTTGTTGGAATGGAATTAAACTATTGTGAACAAAAGAGTTTTTTACTCCACTCTCTCATAGAAACTCCTTTACATCTAACTCAGAAAGAAGTACTTAACAGAGTCTGATAGAGCAGAATTAATATTGAAAAGATGGATGAATATTATTTGATCAATTGGAAAGACGAAAACCAAATACAATATCCAGAGCAAAGCTATGCAGTAAATAGAACTATTCTTTCACTTCCTAACCGTTAAAAGGTTCTAACAGAATAATGATTGGATGGTTGTGCCAATCCCCATGCTTACTATTCCTAAAATTGGAATTTGTTGCAGGTTAGAGTTTGCAGAGAGAAGACTACTGATCATGTATTCGCCATGAAAAAGCTAAAGAAATCAGAGATGCTTCGCAGAGGCCAGGTTTACAGTCATTTGTCTCGCTAGATGATGTTATTCAAGAGAGTAGCAATTTTTATGCACGAGTTTTATAAAGTCATCATGAGTCATACTTATTCCCTCTTTTGCAAACAAATATCAGGTTGAACACGTTAAAGCAGAAAGAAATCTCCTTGCAGAGGTTGACAGCAATTGCATAGTCAAACTTTATTGTTCTTTCCAGGATGATGAGTATCTTTATCTTATTATGGAGTATCTACCGGGTGGAGATATGATGACTCTACTTATGAGAAAGGATACCTTGACTGAAGATGAAGCCAGATTTTATGTAGGAGAAACTGTTCTGGCTATTGAATCTATACACAAGCACAATTATATACATAGGTATATATATATTTTTGTAGGGTTAGCTTCTAATGGAGATGAATATAACTTTAAGTTAACTTTCAGAACATGCTGTTATAATTCTTATCATGATTGCTAGCAAAGTCATTTCGAAATCATCCAATGCTGGAAAATGTTCTACGTATGAATCCATTTTTATTTGTGTGTGCCCATATGTTTGAAACTAAAGAAACTTGATCATTGAACAGTATAAATTTATCTTTTCAATACTTTGTATTGCAGGGATATCAAGCCTGACAACTTATTACTTGATAGATATGGACACTTGAGACTGTCTGACTTTGGACTTTGTAAACCATTAGATTGTAGTCAGCTTGAAGAAACAGATTTTTCTATGGGTCAGAATGTGAATGGGTCTACACAGAATGAGGAGCGTTCAGCTCCAAAACGCACACAACAAGAACAACTACAAAACTGGCAAAAGAACAGGAGGACACTTGTAAGCTCACTGCTATTATGTTTTGATCTTGCGTTATTTATTGAAATTAATCTAATTGCAAAACTTGATGAAAAAAAGAAAAAGAAAATAATAAAGAAATGAATTTATGTATGGTCCTGTAAGTAATGAATTCATGTATGGTCTAGTAAGTAATGAATTCATGTAATCATAAACTGTACCTATTAAACCCTCTCTCCCCGCGTGCCCAACCAAAAATCTAAAAAAGAAAAAGAAAATAAAAAACAAATGGCTCCTTTCTACTGTTGAGGGTATCTGTATGGAGATACCTTTTTTTGCTTCATGTGTTTAAAATACTGTTCTTGTACATTTTCCTGTGTGTAATTGTGAGTGCATAAATGTTATAGGCTTATTCCACAGTTGGTACACCGGATTATATTGCTCCAGAAGTTCTTTTGAAGAAAGGATATGGAATGGAATGTGATTGGTGAGTTTTCTGCATGGCGCATGTATATCATAGCATATGAGTTTATTATTTTCATTCATAACTAAGTGATATATTTTCAGTTAGTTTCAACCTAGTTTGACATTCAAATTTCTTACTTCATTATTTGTTTGGGACTTGTTCCTTCTCTCTTTTTTTTTATATTTGTTTCCTAATCAATTTTTTGAAATAGTCAAACATATTGGGGTTTTCTCCATTTATATTGGACTTTGTGAATAAACTCCAATAAGATCAAGGTTAAATGTTTTATTATGACAGAACGATGGTTGTTACAAAATTCACAGGTGGTCACTTGGTGCTATCATGTATGAAATGTTGGTGGGATATCCGCCTTTTTATTCTGATGATCCAATGACAACATGTAGGAAGGTAATCTTTATAATACAAATGATTCTTGTGTCTAACGATTGTTTGGCATTTACTTTTGTTTTTATCGCCCTCTACAAGGACACTCTTACTATTATGACTATGCAGTTATTGCATTTGATTTTTAATTTTCAATTAAGATGTTTGTTTCTCTTTTTATTTGTGGTTTCTTCCAAAGTCTGCCATTCTTCATATAATTGATGGCTGGATTGTTCACTCATTGATAAGTTTTGTTTCATATCTCTTGACATGATCAGTGTTCTTAACTTCTTTGGACTGGACCTACATGATACCAGGGATCATAATTGAGATTAAGAATTCTTATATTGCAATAAATTAAAAAGAAAATGGGTGCCATATCAAATATGATAGTGGTGATGCCTGATGAGGCTGAAAGTACTTTTCGTCTAGTTCTTAATTCCATTGGCATAACTCTTCCTCTAGTCCTTTATTCTGTTGGCTGAGTTTGCAAGATTAACAATATACATCTTTATTTTTCTCTTGCCTCCGAAGCTTCTTTCGCTACATCATCTGTACCACTCCAGATATTTCTTATGAACTGCCCAACTCTAATCTATTTTCTTGTTTTACACGGGCTTGATAGTATAGGGGCTTGTGATCGATTCATACTCAGATGAAACCTTAACAGGCTATTTCCTTAACTGATTGATCATTTAGATTTGAAAAGCATTTTATTATTCCAGTATCACGATTAAGGAAATTGGAAAAGGCTGTTGAAATGTCAACCAGACTAAAGCTAACTACTTCATTCAATATTTTGTTTTCACGTACTCCTTCCTTCCCAAATTATAAGTTACTGTGCAAAAATAAAAAATTGACCCAAATTATAAGTCTTTTTACAATATCAAGGAGACATTAGTGTTTTTGTTCCTATCATACCTTTACTATTTATTACTCTCTCTTCTTCCAATTCTATTAGTTTCTCTTTCCCATACCATTAATGAAGACTAATTTTGTAAAATAACTCATAATTTCTATTTTCCATACAAAATTAACTACATTTCTTAATTTATGTGAAATTGCCGTGGGGACTTATAATTTGGCACTGAAGATATAAAAAATAAAACAGAAACCCAGCAGATTGAGTTTTTTTTAAAATTTTATAGAGCATGATTGTTTTATCTTGGTTTCTCTTTATTGCAGATAGTGAACTGGAAATCTCACTTGAAATTTCCCGAGGAAGCTGGGCTATCGCCACAGGCTAAAGATCTTATTAGTAGACTTTTATGTAATGTCAACCATAGGCTGGGATCAAAAGGTGCACATGAAATAAAGGTGTTGTACGGTGTGTTCTTTTCTAAATTATTAGATTTATTATATTACTTACTTGGATATTGAGTTTACCTTTGTGATTGCATTTCTTTTCAGGCTCACCCGTTCTTCAGAGGTGTTGAATGGGATAAACTATATCAAATTGATGCTGCATTTATACCTGAGGTCAACGATGAATTAGATACTCAGAATTTTGAAAAGTTTGATGAGGTATTTTAGTCTATCATTTTCTTGCTTATTTTGTTTAGCTGCTTTTCTGCTGTTTTCCTTGTCCATTTTTTCTCATTTTACCTTTTGCATCTGCAGGCTGATAGCCAAACTCGACCTTCATCAAAAACTGGTCCATGGAGGAAGGTAATCTTTGATGTCCTTTTCTGCTTGAAATTGTCAGCAAGTTATCTGTTGAGTTAGTGTCGGAATAGCCTTTTTGTTGGTTGTTATGATGATCAAGCAGTATTCTGTTAAATCCCTAATTTTTTGCATTATAAGAAAAAGCGAATAAAATCAATCAGTTATCATTAGTTGTATTTTGAAATATTTACATGGAAACAATGCTATGTCTCTTCTGTTTTATAAACAAATTTCCTTTGACTTGCATGTCTATTAGTAGGCTGTTGATATGCATTTTAGTTGTTATAAGGTGAATTGGTTGTTGAGAAGGTGTACACCACAGGCAGGGTTGCAATAGTAGGAAATATCTTGCAAACCATCAAACTGGCTTGGGGTTTCCTTATAAGAATTGTTTTTGCTCCCCTTTTCATTTTTAGGCAGATTCTGGCTTTTAAAGTCACTTGACTAATTTTAAGATGAACTTGCTCTACTTCAGACTCATGATATGAATCAACTTATCGGTATTGCACTACAACTATTGTGGTATACTATAATAAGACATGAGAATACACTGTTCTTTGAATTATATGGTCATGCTAGGTCAGCAATCACCTTCATGATTTAGGGTTGTATCGAGTCTCAAATAATGACATTATATTCAACATAACTCGCATCAGATTTTACTTAAAAACTTAGTTGTGTTTAACTTGCTTTTAGCAATGGCCAACAAATATATCTTCCTCAAGTTCCGATTGTTGGTTATTTTGTTTGTAAACTATATTAGACAAAAAGTATAAGTGTGTCTCATAGAATAGTTCTCAATCTTCAATTTTTTAATTTGTTACCAACAGCTGTTCTCCACGCCCCATTCATTTCCGCTTTCTTATTCTTTTGTTGTTTGACGGGATGTTGCAGATGCTTTCATCTAAGGACTTGAATTTTGTTGGATACACATACAAGAACTTTGAAATTGTCAACGATTATCAAGTTCCTGGGATGGGTACATCTCTTTTTTCTTTTTCCACACATGCCTATTATTTTTTGTAACATGTTTGTCACAGGGTTCCAATTTAGCTATGATCATAGCTATTATGCGTATTTGACAAATATGTATTTTTATGATAAGAGGGATATATCAATTTTTTTTTTGAGAGAATTACTATTGCGGAACTCTTATTGAAGATATTTTAAACTTAGATGCATTAACCAAATGTGTGATCGTTTAAGCCAATGAGTGGCAAGTGAAAAGATATCTCCTCTGAAATGTACTTTTGTTTGGGATATAGTATATTAAAGAGATAAGATCACTGTTAAAGATATAGGTTTGTTCTTTTTTATATATATATATATATATATATAAGAGGATAAGAAATACTTAGAATGACAAAAGTATATCAGTCAATGTAAATAGTGTTTTCAAAAGACAATGCACCTCCTTATTTATACTGATATCAGACACTTAATTTAATAAGGAAGCAAATCGTTATATGAAAGATTTAAGCTTGTTAGAAATGAATACTTTGAAATTAAAATTACACATAGATTCCACAAAAGATCATAGGAAACAACTTAGACAACTCGGGTGTTTATATTCAGGTTGTCACGGCCAAACTTCATCCGGGATAAATGAGGTTGGATTATATTCAGGATAGCCAATGCATCTGGGATAATTAGGGCCAAATTGCATGAGACTATAGTGACCAAAATGCATCTTGTATAGCATGGGCCATATTGCATGAGATAATTGGAGGCCTTGGGAAAGACAGGACACTTGGATGAATTGATCTTAACATTTTGATACAGGTTTTGAGAGATAAAGGATGGACAGAATTTGTGCATAGCTAGTGAGAAGAAAAAAAAAATCACAATGACACCTTGCAACAAGCTCCATATTTTAGGAAACTCTACAGCAATAACAGTGAGAAGACTATAGCACTGCTCTAATAACATATTAAAGTAATCGGGGTTTAGTCTATTAGTTATACAGGGAGAAAGAGGAACACTATTAATAATAAAATTATATTGAACTTGATCCTTAGGGATATGATAAGATATTCTAACAATTACAAAGTTGGAGGATCAGGATTCAGGAGTCCTTCTAACATAACATTGAAAGAAATGGCGTAAAACATTAATTGGTAAACTTAACATAAATGCAGATAGTGGGACAAGTTAATCTACATGGACAACCATTATATTCAAAGCTTGGTTCAGATGAAGAAATTTGACTGATCTTTCTTATGATTCATTCCATCCATGCATTTTAGGTAGGGATGCTGAAGATAAATTGGTGGGGTTATGTTGAAAAGTAAAAGCTTTTTATTTTTGTGTTTGTTCTGGTGCTGATTGCATATTACATTTGAGAATGTTCTAGAAGTTCATGGCTATATTGCTCTTTATGATGACTTTGCCATCCTCTTGGATTGCAGCTGAACTGAAGAAGAAACCCTCCAAATCAAAGAGACCATCCATTAAGTCACTTTTCGGTGGGCTCATACATCTTTGTGACTATTTGATTCTTTCAAACTGTTTTCTTGCTTCATGTTGTTGTGTGTATATCTTTGTTTCTTGCATGTAACTGTAAATCTTTTCATCTAATCACATTGACATATATGATAGATTCCAACTCAGAGACGTCAGAGGTGTCTGAAGTTTCTGATAAGTCTGCAAGTGATCAACCTGCTAAAGGAAGCTTTTTAAAGCTCTTGCCACCCAAGTTAGATGCTTCTCATAGCGAGAGGAATCTCCCTGATAAGTTCTAACGAGGCAACCGCATGATCTATCCCGAAAGACAGTGTAGGTATCATAACTCATGAATATATTTGACTATTTCCGTGTTTTAAATGTCACTATCAATTCAATTCCGCGTTTGGATTAGTTATTGGTTGCACTAATTAATGGTTATGAGAAAAAGACAAGAAGAAAGTGCTGTGTCTTGAATCAAGTAATTAACCTCAAGCTGGCTTGGACCCTGTCAAGCACAACTTTTAAAATGTAAATCTCTTGCTCACTGTCCATTGTCACATATGCTACGCTGTAAACAGATACCTGATGTCAAAGAATTCTGGATATTATGTATATTCATGTTCTCTTTTACATTAATGATAACAGATCATTTGTCTGTAACACTGGAGTGTAATGACTTACAAGTAATTTTGTTGTACAAGACCTGCATTAAATTTATCTGTCTCCATTTTGAAACAAATCTGTATAAACTTCAATGTTTTTCTGTATTTATTATTTGTTTTCTCATTGTACATCTTATAGTATTTTTCAGGTTAGAGAAGGGTTTATATAAGAGGGTGAGAGTATTATATAATCAAAATTGTATCTGTATTACAATTTTTGATATCATAGAGAATCATAGTTAAATGCTGAAACAACTACGACTTAAATTGCCATCATAAAGACAAAAAAGCATACGACATCTTGATCCAAATCACACTCATGACCTATTCTTGGAATTCTGTATATACAATATCTTTTGACATTTGGTTTCTTTACACACTGCACTGATGCTTTGTATTGTATTTTATTGTTTTGCATTGGAACGGTTCTTTGCTATCACATTTTTTAACTAGATATATAGAATGATGGTATTGGTATTCCAGTGAAGCTGTTACATATGAACCAGCCTTATGTAGAAAATGACAAAATAATAATAGGACAAGATAAAATGACATAGGAAGAAGCCCTGGATTCTGATACTATTTTTTCTTATGCCGTGTCGTTTAAAGCATACTATATAGTACTATTAACCAAAATCAGAAGTACATAACAAAACAATACGAGTCGGCAAGCTTACAAATCAATTAATAATTTTCTAGTATATATGTTAATTGATCAAGTGAGATGCATTTGAATAAAGACTAAGCAATAATGTTTGTATATTAAAGTATTAAACTGTCCTTGTAGATTGGTAAAATAACATGAACGGTCGTTCAAAGCCCCTACAGCCAGAATAAACTAACATATAGACATCACGTTCACCTTAAAGGTAGTTTAATAATAACTGAATTAAATAGCATACTATCAGTTTAATCATGGTTACCCGTACAGAAGATAGTAGTTAAAAATGCAATCAACATCTTAATTACTCGAATGTAAAATTCCTCATCACTCTAATAGTTTTAACTTCAAGAATCAAACATGTTCCATGGATTTGGATTCCTTATAGTTATAAAAAGACGTGATTAGTAAGACTGCTTTGTTGGATCAAGATTGAGTGGTTTACGTGTTATTTATGTGGAATTTCATGATTTTTCTTTAGATATTCAACAAGAATCGGGATATTAAGAGGAATTCACTTGTGAAGTTCTTCCTTAATTCTTAGTTGCCCTTGTCTCTCAATTAGGTACACCAAAAGGAAACACACAATTATGATCCAAATAAAAGAGCATAAAATTATCAAAATTATTATTTTTACTGAAAATAAATTAAAATTATTATTAAAAAGTACTATAATATAAACATATCACACCTATTTATGATTGATATTTTTTTAACTATAATTGAAATTAAATATTTTTAATTATTTAATTGGTGGGTTCTTTGTTTCTTCTTCAACGTCAATTGTTTTTTATAAGCTCCAAAACGTTTTGGAAACAAACTCAAACCGTCAAACCATGTATAATTAATATTTGTCTCGTTCATCAAGTATAATTCTATTAAGTGGATTAATTATTTTAACTAATATTAAATTTTAAATATTTTATTTATACTTTTGAAATCACAGTCTATGTTTGATTGTTTTAATAATATTTGATTGTTTTAATAATATTTACTTACGAAATTGAACTAAACTAAGTTGATAAAAAAAAATGAGTTGATGTAGTTTGGTTTGTTTGGATTGATACTTTAGAAATTTATCTTGAAAAATTTAAAATAAATTAATTTTAATTCAAATATTATAGATATTGTATACAATTAAATAAGTATACACGATATAATAATTTTTAAAAAAAAAAGTTATATGAATACAACATATTTTTTTTAATAAATATATTAATATAATGTAAAATAAAAGATATAATAATAAAATATAATAGTTTAGTTTGGATTTTAAGTAATATTGAATTTGATTGATTTGATTTAATTTAGGTTCAATTAAGTAAAAAAAAATCAAACTAATCTATTAAAAATTAGTTCTTAATAAGTACTAATTATGTTGCATTTTCTAAAGACTTTCACTCAAGAATGGTTAAAGTGAGTTAACCCCACTTCGTGATTAACCCACTAAAACAGGAGCGACATGAGCTAAATTAAGTAGTCGAGTCAACAATAATTTTTATTTTAATATTTCATAAAAATAATAAAGATAATCATCATCAACTAACAAAATCAAATAATAAAACAAAATCACCGTTAAAAAAGATATCAAAATAAATTAATGAACGTTAAACAACCCCAAAATCACTATAGAATAAAACAAGTTTTAAAAATCGTAGGAGCGACATAGGTGCCAAAAAACTAATTAAAGTACAAAATAGTAGTTTTTTTAACTTGGTCCAACATATCAATCGAATTGCTATGTGATTGTCCAATTTGTTAACAGATGAAACAAAAGAAACCAATTTATATAGTCAAATTCAAAAGTTGATCCACTATTTGCATTGATATTTATTATTGTTCAAAAGTTAGAATCGATTTGCTAACAGCATATTGTCACGGGAGAATAGTAAATACAATACACAAATAACTAGGTAAGTTTTGTAGAGTATTGTCAAAGAAAAGTTGATAAAAAATTGTCAGAAACAAAAGTTGATCTTATATTAAAAGCTTGCTAACATTAGTTTTGTTAATATAAGAATGAAGATTAATTCCGGTCTCTCACAAAAATGTGATTTGACAAAAAAATAATAATATTGTTTTAGTACCGGACATAAATAATCGAGACATTTGTTAGTTTTTCAGTCAAATTTTTGTTTTGAACTGATTTTTATATTTGTTTTTGAACTGTGATTGAATTATCTGAGAGTCACTTATCATATAATAGTTCTAAAAAAAAATATATTACCAATTAGAAAGAAACCATAAGTTGAAAATGTAAACACGAAGAGAAAAACGAAAAATTAACAATAGAATTATCTCAAATGAAAATAGCCAAAACATCACCGTTGTGTTGGACATCATTTAGTTAAATTTTTATTAAAAATTACATAGAAAATTCATAAACAGTGTTAATCTAAATTGTCTTAATTTTTTTTGACAATGACATGAAAAAGTTGTTTTTTTTAAGGAACTAGTATGTCTCAATATTTATTATGAGGGATGAAAATGTCAATTCTCTCTTATTATAATAATGAGAAAATCACTGCCAAACCGACGTGTAATGATTAGCTTCTAGTGATTTGTCTTTTTACAAATGGCTTAATTATGCCGGCCATCAACAGGAATTAGCAATGACAACACCTTAATTTTATTTTAATTTTATATTATTTGATTATTAATCATGAAACTTCACCCTTTAAAAGTAACATAATCCTCTTCTTGAAAACCCTCTCTCACATTCACACCCCAACTCCTCCTTTACTTTGTATTTAATTTTGCTACATACTTTGATTTATTTCCCTCTCATATTAAATTTCTTAATATATAGTACCTAGATTAATTTTAAGCATTTGATATACATCTTTCTATGATGAAAGTTGGATTTGGTGAAGTAATTCATGCAAATCCAAACATGATTCATCCTCACATGCATGAAACTTGGGATTACACAATCATTACAAATGACTTATTTCCACCGCCAATCCAAACAAATCCTTATCCAAAGTCATTAACAGAAAACCACTCCCTAAACTTAGAACAAAATGAGGTATGTGATTGGATGGAACACATTACTAATAAGCACTTTATTGAAGACTTACCACAAAACAACAATCATACTTATAATCTTCACATTCAAACAAACACATTAGATTTAGTTCACAGTAACCATAATGATCATATTCATCATTATGAATGTGATAAAGGGTTGAATTTGATAACCCTTTTGATGGAATGTGCAGTAGCAATCTCTGTTGAAAATCTTAGTGAAGCTCACAAAATGTTACTTGAGTTAACACAAGTTGCTTCACCCTACAAAACATCATGTGGTGAACGAGTTGTTGCTTATTTTGCAAAAGCAATGATAAGTAGGGTGATGAATTCATGGATTGGAGTATGTTCCCCTTTGATTGATCACAAAACAATTCACTCATCATTCCATGTTTTCAACAATGTTTCACCTTTCATCAAATTTGCACACTTCACTTCAAACCAAGCGATACTCGAAGCTGTTAACCGCTGCAACAACATTCACATAATTGATTTGGACATCATGCAAGGTCTTCAATGGCCGGCTTTTTTTCATATACTCGCGACTCGAATCGAGGGCCGACCCTCGATTCGAATGACGGGTCTGGGTGCATCGATGGAACTTCTCGTCGAGACAGGAAAACAACTCTCCAATTTTGCAAGAAGGCTTGGTTTGTGCTTAGAATTTTATCCTATTGCAAGAAAATTTGGTGAAATTGTTGATTTTTCTACTTTGCAAATTAGGCCTAATGAAACACTAGCTGTGCATTGGTTACAACATTCTTTATATGATGCAATTGGACCTGATTGGAAAAGTTTGAAACTTCTTGAGGAATTGGAACCAAAAATCATAACTTTAGTAGAACAAGATGTTAACATTGGAGGGTCATTTTTAGACCGTTTTGTTGGTTCATTGCATTACTACTCTACACTTTTTGATTCTCTTGGAGCTTATTTGCATAGTGATGATGCTAACAGGAACAATATTGAACATGGAATTCTATCTAAAGAGATCAATAATATTTTAGCTATAGGTGGACCTAAGAGGAGTGGTGAAGAAAAGTTTAGGCTTTGGAGAAATGAACTTGCAAGAAATATTTTTGAGCAAGTTCCAATGAGTGATAATTCAATGGCACAAGCACAATTGATATTGAACATGTTTTCACCAAGTCATGGTTATAGTGTTGCTCAAGTTGATGGTACATTAAGGCTTGGTTGGAAAGATACTAGTTTGTATACAGCTTCTGCTTGGACTTCTAGAAGTTCTAGGTAGCTTCGTTTAAGGTTCCATGTTTTTTGAGTTTGTTTGTTTTTAGCTATAAATTTTTATTGCTTGTTATTCTCAAGTAATCAACTACTTATTAGCTAGGTTGAGAATTAAGTTGTAAATTTAGAAAATTGATTTATATAAACATTGATGTAAAATTTCAATTTCAATCTTTTGCTTTATCATAATTTCAAAATGGTCACTGATATTTTTCAATATTAATCAATATAGTCCCTCTGTAAATCTAAGTCATTTAATAAAATTAACTTTGTTGATTTATCATGTTTAATGTCACATAAACAGAATACAATAAATCATTTTAAAATAATATAGAAATTTTTCTAACACTTAATATAAATACATCATATAATTTTCTGACTTTGTTTCTTTCCACACCCCTCAATTTCTTTCATTTACTTCTTGTTTATGTCTGTCATTTTCTATCATTGTTGTCAAAAAAAAAAGATAATAATACATTAAATGCCACAATTTTTACACTATCATATGCACCTAATATGACAATTTCACAAAAATAGATATTCTTCATGGGTTACAACAGTTATACCCTGGTATTAATGAACAAACTAACCCAATTATTGAACTCTACACACTTATAATCTACACCTGCTCCACACCATGCCAAACTTATTTCCTCAGTTATTTCCATTATGTACTTTGTAAGTAGGAAATGTGGTGGCGAAGATCTACAAGTATCACCTCAATCTTCCATGTTCTAGTTCTTTTAAATTAAGCCTAGGTTTACCCCCAAAACACTCAAGAAAGTCTGACATCCATGAAGACACATGATGAAACCTGCAAATGGGGAGGCTAAAAGAAAACTAAAGAAGACACATGATGAAACCTGCAAATGGGGAGGCTAAAAGAAAACTAAAGAAATACAACATCAACTTATAGTAGTATAAAATATAAAATAATAGGTCATTAAATAGTGAGTACAATACGATGTTAAATGATTTTTGATATATCTTAATAATATATCAAACGATTTTAAATTTGTAAAAAAATTTATGTGCATGGTCTATAAAAATTAAAAAAATAAATAGGAATGATTGAGTTGAGACTGAAAAAGTTTGGATTGAAAGGATCCAAACTCTTTGGTTGCATAACATGTTACAACAATTATGCAATGTGTTATTCCATTATGTATCACTAAAGTGTAGCAAGGGATAGATTACATAATAACACACTGAATCCATCACAATTATTAATTTCAAATGTGAGTTACTACTCATTTGTGATCCAGAACATTCAAATCAATACTCCAAACTCACTCAAGAGAGAAGAAATGAAACGTAAAATAGGAAGGCTAGCAACTACTGTCAAAGGAAGAAACATTGAAAGAGAGGTTGGAGAAAAAAGTATAGTAAGACTAATGCAACATCTCTTAAAATAGGAAAGGTAAAAAAAACATAAAACTAATCATGAATTTAGTGATTCAAATTGTTCAATACAACTTCAAATGACTAACAAAAATGGAGAGAATATGAAAGTAATTAACGAGAGTGTGAGAAAGAAAAAAGAAAGTCATAAATATCTTAACATGTAAATCAAATATAGAAAATTATAAATTTTAATTGTTTTAAAATAATACTTAATATTTCGCTTTTGTGACATTTAATCTAACAAATCAATAAAGTTAACATTTAATATTTCGGACTAATAAAATGACTAAGTTTATTAACATGTGATAGTTTGATAGACTATATTAAAATTGTGATAAAATGAAGGACTAGAATGATGCAAGTACCAAAAGTCATAGATGAATTTAAGTATTTACTTAATTAACATATATGAAAATAAAGATGAGAAAAGTTCAGAATAAAAAGATATGAACTAGGTATTTGTTATGATAAAAATTACATGTTATTTAAGTGACTTAATTTTAAGTTAATTTCCTCCAATCTTGATCTATAGATATTTGTTTGGTGTATACTCCTAAAAAATAATAATTAAATATATTTTGAACTAAAATATTTTTTGAACTAAAATATTTTTATTTGATTTCATAAGCCCTCCATTTACTTTTTACTTGTTATTTCATAGATGAATTTCATTGTTATTTTTGAAGTTCAATGTGATATTAATTAGTGTTTAGTTAATAATATCTATTTATTGTAGATTGAAAAATAGGTGGGATAAAATAATTAATCGTTAAAAGATAAACTTTTTTATAAAAAATAACAATTTTTTTTAGTTTTAGCATGTGATAATAATTTTTAGACAATAATTTTAAAGGAAGAGATGGAGTATTTTTATCATTAAATGTTAGAAAAAGAATCTAAGCCCCACATAGAAAAGTGATAAAACCTAAATATATTTTATAAATATAGATATTTTTCATCTTATATAAGTTAATTTTATAAAAATTATTTAGACAAAATATATCAAAACATAATATGGAATGAGAGTCTATGAATTCAATTCACCCATCATTTATATTGACACACCATGTTTTAGAGTGTGTTGTAGGAATTTTAAAATTCTAAGCAATTCAAATATTTCAATTGCATTTCTTTCATTTATAAATTTTGTCGTATGAATTGAATAATTTTTTATTTAAAGTTTGGCTATTTTATAAATTTCAAAAGTTTTAAGACAAAAATCAAAATTAATTTTAAATTTGACATTTTTGAAAAGTTGAAGGACTACTTGTGCAAATTTTTAGGGACCAATTTGAAGAAAGATAGGGACTAAATAGCAAAACATTAAAATTATAGGAACTACTATGTAAAAATATTTTAGTGACACTTTTGTGATTCATATATTAAAAGGTAAAGAGAGAATTTTAACTTTATTTCTAGGTGAAATTTAAATTTTTTTAAAAATTTAAGTTTGATAAAATACTTCATTAAATTTTTTTATTTTGAAAATTATTTAAATTTATTATTTTAAATAAATAACATATCTCGTACAGATCTCACATCCAAACACACTAATAATATTTGGCGTGATGAAGTGCACTGTGAAAAACTCAATTTCCACTTAGAACAAACACAAAGCTTAAACACAATTTATAAAATAGGACATTTTTCACTTTATAAGTTAATTTTTTAAAGATAAATTATACTCAATATAACAAAATCTAATATTAAATGGATTCTAAAATTTCTAAAATTTACCAATTTCTGTATGTTGTTTATTTATTTATTTGTAGAACATATAATAAGACATAACTAAACACGTGATTTCCTTTTAAAATAATTACTAACATTAACATTGACTTTCATTAAGAAAAATATATTAAAATTGACGTTTAAAAAAATATAAAGCAAAAGTTGCAAATAGGTAGCGCTCCAAACAAATATTGGCATAAATTATTATTATTATTATTTTTTTAACATGCTTAATCTTCTTTTGTAAAAAGAGTTGTTAATTTACAAAAGAATGATCATGCATTTATATGAATCTCTACATATATCTCTCAATCATATTTATTTGGAGGAAAATGATAGTTGGTGACCTCAACGGGGTACCATTTTTATAAAATTTCAGGTTTCAAATATCTTAGAGATTATGTAATTTAAATAACATCAATAAATAAATAAAAACAATAAATTTATAAATAACATTAATAATATTAAAATTTTGAATTTTTTTTTTTAAATATGAACCTTTTTTTTCTTCCTAAAATCTGATTCTGTTTCTAAATTT
>JBBPBS010000968.1:29841822-29855276 GCA_037974835.1 Cicer judaicum
TTTCTAAGTCTTAATAGTACAGGTAAATTTTTATCTCTTATAGTACTTTTTAAACAAGAAAATAAAATTGGATTTTGTCTGATGTTTCACTATGAATCAATATTTAAAAAATTTCAAAAGTTGTAATTGATAATACTTTTTAAAAATAATAGTTCATAGTCCTTCAATATTTATAAATAAAATAATAATTTAGTTAATGCAGATTTAATACAAAAAATATATTTGTATTTTCTTATTTTAATAAATATTATTTAAGTGATCATCTCTATTATGATAACAAATATCACAATCATCATCTATTTAAATATATATATATATATAATTATTAAAATTCTAAATATTTTTCAAATACTAATCATCGGATTATATATTAGAATTACGCTCAAAGTTGAATTTAATAGAACGAGCCAATTTATTATAACATAACATGATGATAAACCAAAGTACATTTCTGTTGAGATTTGAGAGATGTTAGTATTTAGAATTTGGCAATATCTCAAAACAAAATGATTTATATGAAAACACCATATCAGAAGAAAACACAAAACTATAACTATATGTCCCAATGTTCCCTAAAATAAACTATATCCCAATAACTCTGTCAAAAAAATAAGCTATAACCCAATAATTTATTTCATTGCAACATCAGAAGTTTCAACTAGACTTCATAAACATTTATTATCAATTATTGCAAACAGTTTACTGTATTGTCAATGTAATCATAAAAGCATTAATTGTTGAGATGAGATGGGATGCATTAATTACGGGTTGGAGTGGGCTCAGCAGGATTTATAATTGATGATGGCATGTTGCACTCATCAATAGTATTGTTACTCAATTTATTTTTAGTATTTTAGATTTTGGATTGTATGCACGCGTGTCGTATTCATTGCAAAATCATTTTTTTTTCACTAAAATAAATTTCATAATAAATTGAATCACTAATAGTCACTAACTATTTTATCTCCAAAGTATCTTAGCCGAATCTTAAACACTAATTATTAGAAATATAGTTATTTATTTAAAAAATTAACCTCTTTCAATAAGCTTTCATCCGTAAAGATCGATTTCATAATTATATAATTATTTATCAATATACTACACTACATTGATACTTATTGTCATATACGAAAATTTAATCTTTACAAACTTATAAAAATTTACATTTATTTATCAAGAATCGTGATATATATTTATGGAGAATCCATTAATTTTGACCAATTGCGAGCAAAATCATATATCATACATACTTATGTAAAAATACTTTGATGGATTAGTGATATAGAGTCATATGAAATGCATTTTTAAATTATAACTAGTTTATTATATTATATTTTACTGTATTTCACTTTTTTTTTATCTTATGTTATAGAATGATCCAAAAGATTCCTTAAAATCCAATATCATTTCATTATCATTATATAAGTATCACTTTGTTACTTATCAAACTATATTTCATTATAATTTTTCATTCACCTCAAATGTTATACTAATTTGAGTGTTAGATTTTTTTACTGATATATTGTAGATCCTCTATTGCGTGGATTCAAATCGAAATACCATCAACTAAGATCATTCTTTTCACTAAAATATCAACTATTATGAAATTTCTATTTGTCTTAATAAATACAAGTTTCAATCAGAACACCACCAATTTGAATATATCAAAAAATTCGATGACACCTCAACATCTACAATTTTAATTTTTTATATAATACATATGCTCTCGTTGAATTTCATATAGTAACATTTTAGTGATAACAATCGAACAATCAACTATACAAATACAACTTTATTATCTACTCAAATGTATGAGCAAAATACTAGCTAAGTAAGTCCAAATCGTGCATTAAGAACTATTCCCTTAATAATATGATTATCGACGACATAGTTGACTGATAGATACATAAGCAGATACATGTTGTCAAAAAAATTTAGTTGATAATATATTAAATTTAATTTAAATTTTGAATTTCAAATTTGATTTAATTTAAAAAATGTTAGATATTATTTATGAATAATATCAATGCAAAATAGTTTATTAACTATCATAAATTATTTACATTCTATACGTTTTGTAAAAAAAGACAGTTTTTTGTTGAAATAAAAAATACAAAGTTATTTCAATAAAAGAGAAAGAACAAAAATCACCAAAAAAAAAAAAGATAAAGTAGAAAAGCAATCTTCACTCAAGTCTTTATCCTTTACTAAAAGTCATGACCATCAAATGCTTTGACAAATAAAAAGAAGCAAATTGACTTGTGATAAACAAATACTACACATAAAGCGGATAAAGAAAAAATATATTAAAAAAAACAAGAAAAATTATGAAAACAAGCTTTTGTCTACCATTGACGGCACAAATGTGGAGAAGGAAGCGGCTAACCCCTATAATCTTACTTGTCTTTTTCTTTAAAAAAGTAGGAAATAAACAAACAAAAAGTTAAATTACAGATTTATTTCTCAAATTATTTTTATATATTATTTTGCTTTTTTTAATTACAAATTTTAAATTCTCTCATATTTTTGTTTGAGTCGACTGATTTTTATATTTTTTTTATATTGAACTAAATACATGATCACTAACAAATAATGTTAAAATAGAAACTATTTAACAAATTCCAATGTAAAACTGACAAAAGACTAAAATATTTTACTTGCTTAATTTAAAGAGTCAAAATAAAAAATAATATATATATTTATATATATACTTTTTTGACTGAAAAATAAAAATAAATAAATTTATAACTTCTATAATCATTTACTTACCAAAATGGAAGCAAAAATTAGACAATAAATTCAAATTTAAAAATAATTTATGAGTTATTAATTTTATATTTTTTTTGAAGAATTTTCTATTTATATGATTATTTTTTGGGTAGTTTAAATAAAAAAAATTCTGCGTGTTTTACATATTTACTTTCATTTATTATATATATTTAATTAATAGTTTCAATATTACTAATATTATAAATTTAAATACAAGGATATTTTTCACTTTAATTGTATTGAATTTGAATACATTTTTCTTTTAATGTTATTAATGTGAACTTTTTATTTAGATTCATCTATTCATATTAAAAAGTCCATTGATTGAGTATATATTTTTGCATGTAAAACAAAGTATATTTACTATCTCGAGAACAAAAATCTAAAAATAATTTAAAGAATTAAAAAAGTAATAATTAAATTTATTTGGGAAAAAAAAAGACAGCCGAGAAAACAGAGCACCTATAATCGCACATATGCTTTATTTCTGTTGTCATTCTTGTCTTTAACTTTCTCTCTCCTCTTTCTCTCTCTTCAAACCAAACCAGACCCACTTCCTCCGTTCATCTCCAAACTTTGTGATTTGGGAAACTACTTTTGTCATTTTCTCTTTGATCCAGCACACACTCCTCCTCCTTTTTGTTACCTTAATCTGTTTTGCCACAAAAAAAATTGTGTCTCCCGTTTTTTTCCCTTTGTTGTCCTTGTCTTTGAACATTTGAGATGGATTGTTTGTGTTTTTTAGGGTGAAGGAATGTAGTAGTAGAAGGTGATTCTTCTGAGCAAATCCTCATTGATGGGGATGTTTCAACAAATTTCATAAATTTGATTTATTTTGGTCACCCCCAATTTACTAGATTGTGAAATCTTGTTGGGTTTGGTGGAATTTAGAAGAAAGTTGGGATTTTTTTTTTGGATTCAGGTGAATCTGTGGAGAATCAATTTGGTCTTTTTTTTACTTCCTCTGTTTGGATTTTTCTACAATCAAAAGATTGAATTTTGCTTAAATTTGAAAGGTAAAGGCCATAGTATTGAAAGGTGATTTTATCATGGATCATGTGATTGGTGGAAAGTTTAAACTTGGAAGGAAAATTGGGAGTGGCTCTTTTGGGGAGCTCTATTTAGGTTTGTTCATCTTTATTCTCTTTGCTGTTGTTGATGTTTTCTATTAAAAAAAAATATTTATTTATTTGGCTACATTGTATTGTATTGTCTTGTTAGTATTAACATGTTCGTTCTATTATGTTTCTTATATCAGCTGTTAATATACAAACTGGAGAGGAGGTGGCTGTTAAGCTGGTATGTGAATTTCTCATTAAGCATTTGACTCCTTTTTATTGTTGAGTTCCTTCATGAATTTCTTGACTTTGGTGTTTTTTATTCTGGTGGTTCTGGATGTATTTGTTGCATTATTATCATATTATCTTTAACTATTTAGGCCAATAATGATGCATGAAATTGGGCATGAGATATCATTTATCACTGGATAAAATACCGAAAGAAATGGCACCAGATGTAATTTAAATGTTAGCTTTTGGACATTAGGTGAATGAATACTTCTTGAGGTATAGGAGAAATGAATTAGCTCTCTTTATGTATTGAAGTGAGTGTGAAACGGCGTATTATGTTTATCATCACGAGTCTGTTTTGCAGCTGCTGGATGCTCATTTAGTTTCATATGTTTTTTACAATATATTTTATGTTGCATTATTGTTGATCATGATTTGCTGGTTTTTTAGAGGATTTTTTGTTACCATTTAGTATCACCATCGTCCTGTGATACTCTATGTTTCCCAATTTCTAATTGTCTCCATGTTCTTCGGAAAAAAATTCAGGAACCTGTGAAGACTAGGCATCCACAGCTTCACTATGAATCAAAATTGTATATGCTTCTTCAAGGAGGAAGTAAGTTTGCATCCCTCTTTCTTTTTACTATTTATTATTTAGGGTTCTAAAACTAAAACTATTATTGAACCTAATGTTAGAAGTTTCACATGGAAAATGTGTCAGAATCATTGAATAATTAAATAATATACACATTTGTTTTTGTTGTTTTCTTGATCCTGGAGTGATTGATCTTGCTCAAAATCTGAAATCAGAACCATTAGTCTCACACCATGCCCTCAAAGTAAAATGTAAAATGAAAAATGTTATTAAACAATGTGTATGTTTTTCTTACGAGTAAATATGGTTTTTTACTTTATGAAGCTGGGGTTCCCCACCTCAAATGGTTTGGAGTTGAGGGAGAGTACAATGTCATGGCTATCGACCTTCTTGGACCAAGTTTGGAAGACTTATTCAACTATTGTAACCGGAAATTCACATTGAAGTCCGTGTTAATGCTTGCTGATCAATTGGTAAGTCTTTCTGTCAAAATAAGATTCATTAAATAGTGATACTGATGGTGTATTTGCCTCACACTTTTGTTTGTTTTCAGATTAACCGAGTTGAATACATGCATTCAAGAGGTTTTCTTCACCGCGACATAAAGCCGGACAATTTTTTGATGGGCCTAGGACGTAAAGCAAATCAAGTACGTTAGGCAATATGCCTTTTGTGAAGTTTTATAGAGGGGTGTGGGAAAAGGATTATGATAGGGTGTGTACAGACAAATATCTCTAGACACATTATAGCTCCCATTTTGAGCTATTATCTTTTTACTTTGGTATTGAATGTTCTTTCTAGAATATCCAGGAGCCAATACTTTCATATACATTTTCTTTAGTAGATTATACACTCATAGTGGAAGAGTCTAACTAGGAATAAATGGTAAACTAGAGTTGTGAAGAGAAGCTTAAAACAAACACTAAGAACATTGAATGCATGTTTAGCAAGCTTGGCTGAATAACATTAGAATTGGCATTTCCCGGTTTACATATGTGTTTGGTCTTGAGTTTCTCAAGAAAATTCTCGCTTCTTCCTGAGCCTTTCTTTTATAATCCCAAGTTTACCTTTGCATTTTGCTTATTCAATGCCCCACATCTATTGCTTTACTTAATATAATATGTAATATTATTTTCATTATTTCATTTTATGGATTGTTTGGCCATCTTTTATTTTGATTTATATCATTCTGATAAGAAATATTTTAACTGAACTTGGAAATTTCAGTATACATCATTCTCGGTATCTAATTTCAGGTGTACATCATTGACTATGGCCTTGCGAAAAAATATAGGGATCTTCAGACTCATAGGCACATACCATACAGGTTGGTTTTGTCCTCATTATTTCATATCAGGAGGGTGCAATATATAGTTAAGCCAAACACTTAGGCGAACCAAACCTTATATTGCCTAAATAATTGTATAGATTTTTTATATCTTTTTTGTTTCTATGCATTTGCATCGCTTTAATAGGCTATTATGCCATTTTTCTAATGGAAATCATTAATTTAATGTAGATAATATTAGTATACTTTAAAAATAACAATATCAAACTTGGTCCTACGAATTCCCATTGACTATAGTACAATAGTGCATGGTACCAATCCAAACCTAACCCGGGGCATCGAAACGCCTGATTTGAAAGACATCCTCCTTGATCTCAATATATTTTGTAATGATGTTTCTCTTCTTTGCATAGGGAGAACAAGAACCTTACAGGCACAGCGCGCTATGCAAGTGTCAACACTCATCTTGGAATCGGTGAGTAATATTTTTGCTGGTTTATTCCTTTCTCAGTTAGGAACTCATAGTTTGAAATTGAATCAAATGTGTTTTCGATATACTAATTGTGTGTGATTGTGCCGGCAGAACAAAGCAGAAGGGATGATCTGGAATCTCTAGGTTATGTGCTCATGTATTTCATAAAAGGAAGGTTGGTTAATTGACAAATGCTTATACTTCATTACAATTTTATTCACACTATCAACTTTCTTTCATACATTTTCCTTTTTCAGTCTTCCCTGGCAGGGACTAAAGGCTGGAACGAAAAAACAAAAATATGACAAAATTAGTGAGACGAAGGTGTCAACTCCCGTAGAGGTATCATGGCTGACTCTTTTTCAGCCTGTTGGTACTTGTCGAATTGAAACTAGAGAATCAGAAGATTCGCCAACATTACCTATATGTCAAATCTTAATCTCAATTTCCTCTTCAGTCTCAGATCAAATCTTAATTTTATTATGTGCTTTTGTGAGAGCAGGTGCTCTGCAAATCATATCCTTCTGAGTTTGTATCATACTTCCACTATTGCCGATCATTGAGGTTCGAGGACAAGCCAGATTATTCATATTTGAAGAGACTTTTCCGAGACCTATTTATTCGAGAAGGTACGTTACCCAAAATATCTAATAAGAAAAATGTATTCGGTATATTTTGCTGGAAACTCTTAAGTGTGTTTAGTGGTTGTGAATTGATGTGGACATTTTTCATGCAGGCTATCAATTTGACTATGTTTTTGACTGGACTGTATTGAAGTATCCACAGGTCAGTAACAATGGCAGTGGCAGCTCTAGAGGGCGGGTTAGTATTATATATAATATATATATATATATATATATCTTGTTTTTATTTTTTCGTATATTGTTGGTTGGGATGCTTACTATAGTTGTTGTAACAACAGTATGGCACTGGCAAGGCAGCTATGCATACAGGTCCACCGGCGCAAAAACCAGAAAAGATCCCAGGTGTGTTTTCTTTCATCTGAATAAGCATGAATTTGGTATCGCTTTCGTCGCCCTCAACGATAGCAAAACTAATGTACTTTTTCGTGCAATTTCTTTCAGTTGGGAGGGAGTTTCGAGAGAAATTATCTGGTGGTGTTGAAGCATTCACCCAGAGGAACCGCCCAGGTTCTAGTCCTCTTGGTGAACACACCAGACATAGGACTTTTGAGGATGTGCCAATGCATAAGGATATGGTAATACAGTTTTTTAACAAAAAGAATACATAAAGATCTCATCTGAACTTTTCAAATGAGAATTTTGGGTTCTTTGGTTTAACAAAATGTTATCTATTTCTGTTTCATGTTTTCACTAATAATAACAAATATATCACCATGTTTTCACTTTGTTTTCTGTTTACAAATGTTCGTACAAGAATTGATAACACTAAAATGTTGCCTTCACCATTTTATATACCTATCTTAAAACAAGAAGAAATAAAGTGAAAACAAGGGTTTTTATAACTGCTCTATGCATTTGGTTATTGAGTAACATTATCTTGTATTGACAGTACTATGCGCAACACAATGCTACTCGATATGGCAGCACTTCAAGAAGAGCCATGGCCTCATCAAACAAGCCAAATACTTCAGGTGACCATACCGGCAGGATGACCTCGAGTGGGAACCGTCCATCTGCCGCACATAGAATTCAACCAATGTATGAGACCAAACAAGCAACTTTCACACGTAATGGGTCACTGAGAGGCAACCGTGATGATCCTCTGAGGAACTTTGAACTCCTCACTATCAGGAAGTAATCTCAAGGGTGTGTCATTAATAAATTTCTGACACACCTGAGATTTCAAGAAGCCTTATGGAAAGAAACAAAAGAATCGAATTCATGGATATTATTATTACTGAATTAACATTGAGGTCATGATGGCATGACCTCCTGATATCATTTTTGGACTCCCCCACGATTGCTTCAGAAGATTTCTCAGTAACTGTAATGTGTTCTATAAAGTGTCAAAGATGTAATTCAACGAAATGATTATTTTTATAAATAAAGTATTGTACTGGATGAAACTTGAGTTGGAGCAAGTTCTGTGGTATTCAGTGTTATTCCTTGTTGACAATGAATCGTTTAAATTTAATGTAGTTGATATATGGAGCAATGAATGATATGGAGCTGTAGGATTATAAAACTGGAGTTATCATATTCATCATAATCAAAAAAACTAATTGTCACATTGATGAATTTAAAAAAGTGGTCAAACAAGCACCTTGAACAGATGATTAGTTTAGGGTTCCATGGGTTTTTGCTGATTTGATTACAGATTAACTCTCAGCAGCCCACATTATATTATTATATGACTCTTTAGCAAATCCACACAAGCATCAACTTAGTACTTTGTTACGTATAGCACCAAGCTTGGTTATTTGTTTGCTATTTCTTCTTTCCATCCCTAATTACAGGCACTATCCATCATGGTACGGAATCCACTCCACTAGATTGCCCTAGCTGAACACGCGAAAATTTAAAATGAAATACATCAAGAACTCCAAGGAGGATATACACACTGAACTTCTGAAATCCCCCTAAGAAAACGCGCGAGTTCTGAAAAGAGTTTTCTAGTTTAGAGTTTAAACTTACAAAGAAGTTATGGGTTTCTAAGAGCTGCCAAACGCTTCTCAATGTCATCAATGCCCGAGCTGCACAAGTATCAAATTTCAAAGGTCAAACAAACTGATAGAAAAAGCAACAGCTAAAGAAGTTGCACAAGAAATTAAGCTAAACAGAGATGTATGTGGATTTGGAACTTCAAATGCACAAGTTCAAGTAAATACTTTACAACTTTTAAGTTTCATAAAAGAGATTCATATCATTCTCTATATTTTAACTTTCTGTTAGACATAGAGGAGGGAAATCTGTGATGAATGGGAAAAATAAAAGTACTGTTGGATACTTGGGTGGCAGATGCCAACTGACATTTTAAGTATTCATATCTTCGTCGGAACTTTTTTGAAGAGTAAGGATGGAGGAAAACTGCTGATGCCATGGTAAAAAAGAATGTAATATGATATATACCTGCTGACATTTTCAGAATTCTTTGTTTTGATTCTCCCTTGTGGAGCTGCTGATAACTGCCATGAGTTCAATCAAATAAACACAAGTTAACTTGAGAAAAAAAACATAAAGATTTAAGACAGGTGATATGACAGAAGAGATTAACAGCAACTAATTCCAACCTGTGAAGCAACATCCACGCCGATTTCATCGAGGACCTGCCAAAAGGAAAAGGAAAAGTAAATGAAATGTTAATCAAATGCTTAACTTCTGTCCATCTTTACTCGTTACTTTCTATGAATTCAAAATTATTCTTTCTAAGCCTTGTAAATTTAGCTATAAGGCATCCAGAATTTTTAAAGTATTTTAAGGTGCATTTGAGGAGGTCCTTAGTACCTGATTTGTCAGATCTTCTGTCTCCTCTTCAGCTTCATCGTTATCCAAGACATCGTCTATGGCATCTGACATCATTTCAGTCTGCACATAAATTACAGAGTCTATACAATTTAAGTCTGTGGTGTCATTAGATGCAAAAACACAAACATTGTTTCCAAATTTATTCCGACTTTGAAATTTACAACATCTTACAGTTATATCCATTTGTGCTGCTTGTTTCTGGAAATCTTGAATAATCTTGGCTTGCTTTGCAGGTGCCATTTGCTGCAAACAATTTCTTTAAATTCAGCACAAGGGCAAAAGATTGAAAAATATGATGTAACTAGAGAGTAATTGTGGACTCCAATGTCAATTCTATGTTGAGTTAGGCGAAAGTTACAAGAACAGCTAGTATCGATTCTGCATTTCTGCCTTCCCAATGAATTATTTTTTCTTTAAGCAAAAGAACAACCTCATCCATTCGTTCGAAATTTTGCAGTCTTAAAAAGCTAACAATAACCTATAAATATCAACTTTATCTCCCAACCCTCAACCTTGCACACTATTCCATGAAAAAATCCTGTTAAAATGCATTAATGCACACAATAACATGTCAAAAATAAAAAAGATCTTCATGAAAACAAAAAAAGCCTTTTGTTTCTATCTTTTTCGTCGCAAGGTATCCAAAAAAGTTGAATAATATATTGTTATCATTGAAATATATGATAAACTATTCTACCTTATTCATAGCTGCCATTGCCTTACTGGCACCTTTCAAGCCAACAGCAACAGAAGACTGAGCATGCAACGCCTGCATGAAATAATAATAATAATAATAATAATAATAATAATAATAATAATAAGCATAGGTTAGAGCAAAAATCAGCCACCAAACAAGCCCTAATAACCAAGTACCGAAATTAACATGAGAAGAACCACCACCACCACCATCAGTTGAGCAATGTACCTGTGTGTGAGTGGCTATGCCTCTCATCTGAGCTCGACTACTTTGAAGATTTGCAATTTGTTGCCTTAGCCTGACCAATTGTCGCGCTAGAATTTTAGTCGCAGCCTACAAAAGGTGCATTATACTAATAACCAATAAACAAAGAAAATATCAACAAACTCATAGTAATACTAATAGTTTATCAATTTTGGTTTTCCTGCGAGGAAGATAAAAAAATATAAATATAAATAGGAGCAGCATAGATAAATGTTTATATACCTCATTTCCTGTTTTAGCAGTTTTCTTTATCTCAGCAACTAGCTTCTTTTCCTAATTATATAATCACAAACATATATAAGAAATTTAAACAACAGGATATATAAGTAATTCAATGGTAATAGTAAAGTAAGGCATACTTCAAGTTGTAATGCTCCAATTTCCTTTTCTATACCTGTGGAATTTATATAAATGAAATAATAATAATAATAATAATAATAATAATAATAATAATAATAATAATAATAATAATAATAATAATAATAGAGTAAGGAATTATAATTGGAAATGTAATAATTGAGTGATGAGATGAAGTGAAAAGTGAGAAGGTAATACCTCTAGTGGCGTTTGCCATTTGTCGTTTACTTTCTCGAAGAACATCTGCATCGAGAGAAGAAGAAGAAGGGTTGTTTAAATGAAATAATGAAGCGAAATTGAATGAAATAATTGAGTGTAGAAATGTTGAGAAGAAACCTTTTGCCTTTGGTTTCTTGGAGAAGATATTCATCATATTAAGCAAGTGCTTTTCACACTATTTTTCCAGTGGATCTTTATGTTCTATTTTCTTTTTCCATTCTCCGCTTCGACTTACTAATATGGACCTTATTATCTGACCCGGTACATTAACCCATTCAGACAGGTAAGTTTGGGTCGGGTTTAACCCTACCATAAAACAAAATATGAAACATAAAGATCAAGCTTTAAAATAAGGATTCACTCTGGATTCACTCTTCCATTATTCGTCTCATCTCAAAAATATTTAGAGGACAATACGGTCTTATTTTTATATTTTAACTCACAAATTCACACATTATCTCTAAAAACATTCATATTTTTTCTATATTTATTTTTTAATGCCTCATGCTTATAATTTTAAATTTAAAGTGCCCATTTTCTGCGTTTTTTCAATTTGTGTTGTGTTTAAAATACATGAAAACCAATATATTCAAACTTTATTCAATGTCATAATTTTATTACTTGTATAAATTAATTTTTCCACCGCTAAATATTTATGTATCGTTATTTGGTGATTAACTTTTTAATTGTATTACTCAATTAAATTAAATTTGTAATCAATTAACGCTACTTGGTGATTAAATTTTTTTCGAAAAAATATTTATGTTTTATTATTTTGTGATTTATCTTATGATCAATTTAATTTTATCTTTATATCCTTTCATTTTTATTGAAGTCCGTATTTTTTTGGGTTTAATAAAATTAAAGGTCGAGTTCAAGTAAAAAAATAGACCCGACTAATATTAGGACGATGTAAAGGACACAAATTTGTTATTTGTATGTTTTAAATTATAATTTTTTTTTATTTTAGTTTAATTGCATTTTGTAGTCCACTTTTTTTTTCTTTCTTTTCTTTCAAATAATTTAATTGTCAAACTCTCACATATTAAATATTAAATATAGAGAAATAGAAAATCTTAAATTCAAATTTTGATGTATCCCATCCCATACCCAAAAGTTGTATTGTTGTATGTTTTAGTGACATTGAAGATGTTGATACGAATAAAATACAATTGAATCTATATTTATATATTTCATTGCACTTCATTATAATACATAATAACAAAAATATTTTCAAAATTTTAAAATAAATCATGAAAAATATTTAGTTAGAAAATTAAACAAATATATTTTTCATTTATAACAATATTTGTTGAGATGAATAAAAATAAATTAATTTATATTTTATTTGAATAATTGTGTTTAATATTAATCATTTAAAATTATGTCATATCATCTCATAAAAAAAAACGTCATATCACTATTTTTTAAAAGATTATTTTGGTGAACATGATAAATCAAGTGATCAAAAGTATAATTAAATTTTTTTCTTTCTAAATCACATAATTACATATAATAGCATATAATTTTTTTTTAAGGCTCACCATAATATTTTACTTTTTAACACATGGGTAAATTTATGTGAACTTATCATTTTTTATGTGATCTATTTTAAAGTGATGGAATGATCATAAATTTCAAAAGATTAAGTAATAGTCTCTTAGATGCATAAAGATTGTAAGGATAAGTTCAAATTACAATACTCTTATTTCTCAATATTTAGTTTATGTGAATTTTATAGTCGATTCTTTAGAAAAAGGTGAAGTGTTGAAAAAATGATATTAAATTACGTTTTTTTTACAATAATATTTTTATGTTGATTTAAAAAAAAAGTGTGTTTATAAAAATTTTTATAAATAAAGTTTAAGTGAGATGGATTATAGAGTCCATCGCAACCATATAAGAAAATCATCTACTATTAATATCAATTTAAATATAATATATCATGCAAATTCAAAATTCTCCTCGCTTAATTTTTTATTATTAATTTATTTGAGGGTAAACAACTAATCGAGGGTAAATAATAAATAAAAATTAAAAGTTATATTTTTTTCT
>JBBPBS010000968.1:29855486-29897860 GCA_037974835.1 Cicer judaicum
ATAATCATATTTTTATTTGGATAATAAGTTGACTATCATATTAAAATAAAAATTATAGTACTAAAACATTTAAAAGTTTATTATAAAATACTTTTAAATTATAAATGAAACTATTTCAAATATAACACTTTCTTCTATCCTTTCAAGTAAAATATTAATGCATATGACCTAATTATTTGTAAAAATAGTACCATTAATATATAGATAGATATATATTAGCGTATAAAACAACTATATTTAATATAAAATATTCTTTAAATTTACAAAATCTAATCATGCAAATATTTAGTCTTGTATTATTTATATAATAAATTATAATTATTATAAAATATTTATAAAAAAAATAAACAATCATAAATAGTTAAAAGAAATCTATACCACACTCACCCAAGACTTAATCCTCGAAATAATGTGTTTTGCATGTTACACTTAAAATGTGTTGGTTTTTTATTTATTAAACTACTATTAAAATAACAAAAAAGTGTTCTATCGTTTTTATTAAATTACTTTTAAAAGCAGTCATACGTGTTATAATTATAAGGGTAAGAATATGTATATTGATGAAAATGAATTATATGCCAAAAGTGCCAACGAAAACCAAAGCATGTTTTCAAAATGTAAATAGAACCGTTAAGAAAAAGAGCATATATATAGATAGCATAGTGTTATGTATAAATTCTGTTCAAACAGCAAAATCAATCTCAATCATTGTTACATTACATTTCGCGTATTATTCTATTCAACACTCATTACCTTCTCTCTCCTTTCCTGCGAAACTTTCCACATTCATCTTTCTTCCGATTCATTTCGATCTCTCGCACCGTTTTCCAAATCGCCATGGTACTTCCTTTTTATCTCAACGCCTAGTTTCTTCTTTCCGCAACACCGCATTTTCATAAGCTTGTTATTAGAGATTCAGATTCAGATTAATAATCTCATTTTTCGTATAATAATCGGTATTTCCAAAAGGCGATTAAATTGATCCCTTTGTTGTTGTTTCCCTTTTATTCAAGAAAAAAAATTAATTAATTGTTTTGTTTTATGAGCAGCAATTGATTGTGATGGGTCTATATAGCAAGTGGCAACCGAATTGGGATTGAAGGGAGTAGATGATTGGTTGTGGGGGGCTGTGGAGGGTTCTTATGAAGAGTTCTGGAACTACTGAGTTAAATTCTTTCTACCCTATTCGACCTGAATGCCAAGCTGATGCTCCAACAACTCGTTTTAAACCAAGGGTCAGCTTTTTATCCTCCCTTTAATCAATGTTTTTCTTTTGATCTCAAATGCACTTCTTTATGGAATGTTTGATTGTATTTATGAAGCATAACACGGACACATAGTATATAATTTGATAAAATAAAAGTCATTCTATGTAACCACTTGTCGGTGACCCCAACACATGTCAGACACTCGAACATATGTTCAATCTAAAGTATTAGTGCTTCATATGATTTGAAGGGTTTTAACTCTTTTTTTGGCAGGCCTACTATGCTACATCATATTTAAGAACTCTGTCAGGTTTTTACTCTAATGGCAGTGTTGTCAAATAGTGGCGCGATAGTGCTATATCGTAGTGGTATTTAAACAATTCGCTATTATTTTGCCATGCGCTATTCAATACAAAGTGTTGTAAATTATAATATAAGCTATAGTAGAATTTGAACAAATCGCTATTTTTTGTCGGATCCGCGATTGACAAATAGTGCCCACAGGTTATCCTTTTTTTTTTTTAAATAAATCAAAAGACATAAAGAGAAGAGAATATTTTAATGAGTTGGCTGTTTTATTTTTCTCTATTTTTACTCTTCTTTGCTTGGAACAGAAGAGTCTTATGATTTATACACTGTTCTTTATCATCACAGTCTGGCAAGACTTTAAGTGCAAGAAGATGGCAAGCATCGTTTGATGCAGCTGGTCGATTGGATATCGCAAAAGTGCTGAGACGAATACAACGGGGGGTAACTTTTATTGTTTACTTGTATTTTGTTTATCGTTGCATTGCTGGTCTATTTGTGTGTTTCTCTGTATGTTTGTGGGTTTATAATCACTCTGATAACTATTGTTCAATTGTATGATGATTCTTTCCCAATAGTTTGTAGGCCGTAGTGATTTTATGTAAGCTTTACTCCCTCCTTCAAATTGCATCAGACATTTTTCTATGTGAAAGAGACAGTATATAATGTGATTTATCATAACCACTTGATGTGCTGTGTATTTTTCCGACAACATATATCAAAAAAGTTACAATCAATCAACAGAGTGGTATAGGATTTCTGTTATTATTCAAATTTCCGTTCCTTCTGTTATGTGCTTATCGGTATGTTTATTTATATATATTACGCAGGGTGTTCATCCTTCAATCAAAGGGGAGGTATGGGAGTTCTTACTAGGTTGTTATGATCCTAACAGTACATTTGAAGAACGGAATGAGCTCATGCAACGCCGGAGGTATATTTTCAATTAAATGTGCTTTTGTAGGATTAGAAAGTCAGATCAACAGGATAAAAAAATGTTGAGAACATATTGTCTTGTATAATAAAAAAATGTGCTTTTTATTATTGGTTTAGTTTCACACCTTGTCTTGTATAATATAGGAAAATGGCCAAGTTATTACTTTCCTCAGAAGATAATGAGGTGATGAGATAAAATATACCAAACAAGTGGACCATATATAATTCATCTGCCAATTTCATCTTCTTTATTTTGATTGAAAACAAACTAAACATGAAATCATTTTGTAAATTTATTATTCAGGGGGCAGTATGATATGTGGAAAGCTGAATGTCAAAAAATGGTCACAGTCATTGGTACTGGGAAATTTGTTACAACACCACTCATCGGTGATGATGGCGAGCCAACAGATCCATCTGTGGTAGGCGTTAAACCTTCAGATAATAAAGTTTTGCAGTGGATGCAGTTATTACATCAGATTGGTATGTGCATGCTGCTGCATAAATACTGGATATTTTTTATATTAGGTTGGATTTTAGTTTTTCGACTATTTTTGCTTCTTGGGCTTCGATAAAGAGAAAAGCCAGTGGCACCATTTTGCGGATATAAGAAAAGAGAACTGTATTTTCGTACTTACAAATTGTCTCATAGTATAGAGAAACAGAGTTGTGTTCTTTTGCGGGTGCAAAGTCTTGATTTTCACTCAGTTGGCAAGTGTTTTCTCCATGAAAAAGGAAAACCATAGTGTAAAGAAATATAAGAAGCATTTAAATATAAAAAGCATTTAAATATAAAAAGCATTTAAGCCTAATTGAGGCAGAAAGGCCATGTCTGATCTGTGGTGGCAATCGTATTTGTTCAATGATGTTTACAGAACAAGGCATTATATAATTGCTAAATAAGTTTATGTTGATAGTTTTCCCTTAAAAAGTCTTTGTTTTTGGTTTACTAATAATTAGTGTTTGTTTTAGCTTTTCCATAAAATAAAATAAAAAAATAATTTTAATTTTGAAAAGAATCACTTTTCAAAGTTTAGTTTCTGTTCAAGCTTTTGAACAAAGAAACAGAATTTGAACATAAATCAGATTTTTGTTTATTTTCAGAAGCCACTTTTGGTTTCTTCTGAAAAAACTGAAACTATAAACCCCTTTTAAAATAAAAGGTGCTGTTAATAATTGTAAACCAATTAAAAAATAGATTCTGTTTCACACAATTTAAATTTACTTTTTTACACAATTTTATAATTACTTGTTTTAAAAAGCTTAAAGAAATATCCCCTTAATTTGATTTAATAAGCATCCATAGTGATAATTGATTATTTTGCATTGTAGGTCTGGATGTTGTTCGAACTGACCAAGCCCTTGTCTTTTATGAAAGTGAATCTAATCAAGCAAAACTTTGGGATGTTCTATCAATTTATGCTTGGTTGGACAACGATATTGGTTATGTACAAGGTGAATCACTATAGCTTTCAGTTTTCTAATGTTAAACTGAAAGAGCTTCAAGAAGTTTCAAATATTCGTAATGGGTTATTTCCTTTGCAGGAATGAACGATATATGCTCACCTTTGGTTATGCTTATTGAGAATGAAGCAGATTGCTTTTGGTGCTTTGACCGTGCGATGCGTAGGATGGTATGCTAGACATAATGAAAGAGAAATTTTGCCTAAGTGATAATTCTAGATGTTTCTTGTTTGGGTAACTGATTTGTAGAAACTGCAATCTAGTGAGTAGTGTCCTTGAGGAATCAGTAACTGAAAATACTGGTCTGATGTTTTGTTAAGAAACATGCTAAGTTGTTCTCCAGACCATTGTTTATTATTGTACTTTAATTTTGCTACATTTGAACATGTCAATATTTGGTGATGTTCTTCTTAACAACTTATATTGTGCTTGCATCTTATTGTTGTTGAGACTAGAGACTAGAATAGGCATGGATAGGATTTTCTCTTAACTTTTTCTTGTTCTGTTCTTTCCATATATATGTTTTCCCCTCTAGAAGGAATATCATTGCACAAAAAATTGTATGAATAAGTCCTGTAACAGACTATATAATTGGGAGTGTACTGATTCTTCAATTAGTATCTTCTTTCTTATATTCAACATGCACCTGATTCTTCAATAAGTCCTGTAACATACTAAGTTGAATATTATGTTACTCAAAGGAAAAATAACTTCTGTTCACTTAGATAACATTCAGGCATTTCTTTCTGTTGCTGTTTCTGTTTTTTTTTCATTTGAAGACTATAAAATATTTAATCTCCTTCTATTAGGGAGGGCTTCTTTGCTCTGAGAAAATATTTTCTATTTTATTTCTTTCTTTAACCTTTAATCAGCATGCCACTTTGTTTTCTCTTTATTTCATGTTTTTGAAGTTTTGTATAGGAAACGCCAAAAACAACTTTTTATTATTTTCATTGTTTTTTATGCAAATATTTGAACATAGAAAACAAAGTGAAAACAAGGAGGCACTTTTGTAATTTAGAGTAAAACAGAAAGCATTTTCTCAAATCAAATAGACCCTTGAATTTTTCTGTTGTTTTTACATTTCTTTCTATGTCCCATAACAGAGAGAGAACTTCAGGTGCACTGCAAGTTCAATGGGAGTGCAATCTCAGTTGGGTACACTCTCACAGATAATGAAAACAGTCGATCCCAAGCTTCATCATCACCTTCGTATGTAAAGCTTGTTTTGGCAACATCTAATATGTCATGATTAATAGTTTCATGGTAACTTCTTTATAAATGTGTGAGGAGGCAACCAACCCTTATCTCTTTTAATTTTGCAGAGGATTTAGATGGTGGAGAGTATCTCTTTGCATTTCGCATGCTGATGGTTCTTTTCCGAAGAGAATTTTCTTTTGCAGATACTTTGTATCTTTGGGAGGTAAGGATCAATTCTTATGACAACATCAATTGTCACTTTTGTTGTAGGGAGCTACCTGTTTTCTGATTCTTTTGATGAAATAGAGAGTATTTCAAATTAATAGCTCATTTTAAGACATAATATAGATTGTTTCCAGTTGATGTGGGGCATGGAATACAACCCAAACATCTTCACTAAGTACGAGGATCCTGATCGTGCTAAAACAAATGCACCTACAACTGCAGTAAATGACAAAGTTCTGAAGCAATATGGAAAATTTGAGAGGAAAAATTTAAAGACAGGGCATAATGATGAAAATTGTGCACTAGCTGTTTTTCTTGTTGCTAGTGTTCTTGAGACCAAGAATAAGCGGATTTTAACCGAGGCCAAGGGTGTGGATGATGTTGTCAAGGTCCTCTCTCTTTGTTTCCATCCCCTACTATATATCTATGCATTATTTAATGTTCTTGCATGTTTTTCTGCATCTCACGTGAAACTATGTCTCTTCAGATCTTGGGTGACATAACATCAAGTCTTGATGCTAAAAAAGCATGTACTGAAGCATTGAAAATTCAGAAAAAGTACATTGAGAGGGTAAGTTTATTTCATTCATATATCTTATTTTTTATTTTATGTGTTTTTAATACCAGTTTGATTTGAGAAAATGTTTTCTGGCTTTATTTGGTATTTTCACTTTTATGTAAAAAGTGGGAACTTTTTTCAGTTTGTTTCATGTTTATATCTTAAGGAAACTGAAAACAACCGTTTACTTTCTCAAAACATATTCCGTTTTCATTTTCTAGAATACATGTTCATTTTAAATTTCAAACAAGGAGATGAAAAAGACTCATGTAGTAAAAGAATTGCCGATAGAGAGAAGACGGAAGATGAGCTATGAAAAATGCATTTTGAGAAACAATGAAAACAATGTTGTCATTTTTAAAATTTCAGATCTGTTTTTCGCAAATTGTAAAAGATAGGAAATATAGGAACTAAACAGGCCCAAAACTTTTTATTGTTTCTTGTACAAACCTTTGAAAACAAGAAACAGGTTGAATGTAAAGCCACAACTTTTTTATTAAAAGTAAAAATAGAAAATCAAAACAGAAAATGTTTTCTATACCAAACAGAACCTTAAGTTTTCAATTTTGTTTGCCAGCTTTTTTGCAAGTAGTATGTGGTGGGAGATGATTCACAAACAGTCATATTCATATGTACTCTGCTACTACATTTCTTTATGTTTTTGTTTCAACAAAACAAACTTTATAGTTTTATTATGTTGCTCTATAGTCTATACTAGAGATGTAAGTTTTTGAATTGTCTGTTTGTTCATGCAGACCAAGAAGGCATGACAGAACAACATTAGATTTTCAGTCATTATATGATGGCAGCTGTATTTGCACGACCCTCCCAGGTTTTCAGTTGCTCTTGAAAGGCCATTGTTTCCTTTGTTTCATTTATTTTCCTTAGCTATAGCAAGCAGGTCCTCGTTTTGATTCTAATTCTTTGAATTCTTCAATATGGATGTCATTAGATATAGAAAACCAGAAAACGTCAGTTTTATTAGATATAATATAAACTCTTCAATTCATTTACTGAGATTGTTAGGGGGAAAAGCTTTATTGATTGTACTGGCTTGTGTAATGTTAAAATTACCTTCATATGTTGCAATATATAGGAAAGAAAGATTTTTCCACAAAGCATTATTTGTCACATCAATGCTTACAAAATTTTGGAAGGTAATTTTTTGCTATTCAAGAAGTGGTAGCTAGGGGAGGCACCCTTAAATGCTATGAGGCAGGGTACCAATAACATATTTGGGCAGTCAACAGAGGTCCAACTCCTAAGGTGTGATTTTTATGATCGATACCACAAGCGGCATCGCTCACACAATCATCACCTCAGGTCTTCGAGTGATTTCCCATAGTAGGGTTGCCAAACATACTCCCTTATGCACTCTTTTCAGCACAATTCCTTCTATTAGTTGAATTTATATGAATTCCAGTAAATTATGTGAGACTAACATAATTTAATGAGACTCCATTGAGTGATTTGTGTTGCTTTCAAAGTTTGGATATGGTGTATGCGTAAATTTTGTTTGTATGGGGTCAATAGTCAAAATTCTCTCTCTCTTACAGTCTTACTCTTTCTCTATGTGTAGTGTGGGCCACTCTCATTAATTTACAATGTGTAGTACTCCTGTTTAATTTATTATTATGTGTAATATAGTATAAATAATAAAACAAATTAAAATGGGGGTTGTTGTCTGCAGACTGACCAACGTGGGTCTGTCCCCGAATGCAAGCAATATTTTGTATGCAAGACAAGAGGAAAGGAACCAAACACCTTTAACAAATGGACTAAATATTTTATCAGAACGTTTCATTTTATAGGTCAAAGCCTCTTCTTATATTTGAGTGGACCATGTTGGTACCATACTACTAATTTTGCTCAATAACATCCAATTATATCCAAATTTAATTTACACCATTTTTGTCTGTAAAAAAACGTAACAAAACATACCATTATGACTAATAAATTCCAATACTCTTTTTAAAAGAAATAAAGGTGAGAAGAGAAGAGAAAATAATGGGTAAAAGTGGAAAGGGAGGGGAAGGTTGCTTGTTTGTTGCATAGCATTTCCATTTTGAATGTTTGATGTGGCAGTATAGAGATCACGTGATGTTATAGAGAGAGAGATGGCGTTACATGTCGCTCTCTAAGAGGCGACAGAGAGAGAGAGAGAGAGAGGAAGTGAAGTCGGCGAATGCGGCGTATCTCTGTCTCCTCCTATCTGCATTGCAGACAAGACCACGCTATTTTCAAGTTCATTTCATCCTCAGACACTCACAACAATAATCATAATCTCTTGTCGTTTTCTTCTGCAACATCAACCTGTTCTCTTCTCTCTCTTCGTTTCTTATTTTTGGCATCTCTTTTCTCCTTTCCTCCTTCTTTTTACTTTTCACTTTTACTTTTTACCTCCTCAATTATTATATTATAATACTAAGGATCTCTTTTTCACTTTTAAATTTAGTTTCCATCTTTGTTATTTTCGTCAATCCCCTCAAATTCAAGATTATGAATGAAATAAAATAGCTCGATGCTTTACAAAAAATAGTGTTTCTCAAAGTTGCGTAGATAGAACAAAGGATTTTTTTAAACTCTAAATTTTGGGGAAGAAGAATGAAATTGGAGAGGAATAAAGGGTTTGCCAAAACACTAAATAGAAGAAGAATGGAGTTGAAGAATGATAATATGCAACAATTATTTTATAATAAAAATAAATTAGATGTCAACAATTATTAATGTTCTGAAACATGTTTTTCACAAAAAGGACCAACTTGTCTTTACAAACATAAATTAAAGGATCAAATTAATCTATTTTAAAATTAAGGACTACATTTAATTTGAAAAATAAGTTAAAAGACAAAAAAAAAAATATAATTAAGACTTAATCAAATTAGTTGATACTACTTTTATATATATATAATCTCTCACGTAAGTGATGTAACTGAATAATAAAGTATGTAAATCTGTCTTATTTTGACTTTAATGTTATCAACTGAATTAAACAAAATAAGATAGGATCAACTAGTTTAAATAGATGGATGAAAGATCTCATCTCGTTGTACATTTTAAGGGGTTGACATACCTAAGAGATGATCTGACAATAATAAAAATAAATTTAATATATTGACTATTTGATAAGTTGGTGCCTAAAAATAAAAACTCTTCAAAATCAATCAAATTGAAATTCAATGCAATTTCATAATCATTACACAAACAATAAAACTTTTGGGCTATAGCAATAAAATAAATTAATAACTCAAAAAAATTAAAATAATAAAAATAGTTTGTCAAACCAATTAGGTAAGATTTATTTGGTTCCGTTAGATTTAGACCACAACATAAAAAAGAAAATTATTAATTTAATTGGTTTGCTTTTCATTTTGGGTTTTACCCGACCATCACTTGAGTTTAAGTAAATAGACGAATTAGTCTATAAAAATTTAAATAATAAAATTAGTTATTGAATTTTGTGAATCGACAAATATATTATTTAAATATTAAAGTGAGTCAAAATAGTTCATTTAAATACTTTAAAGTTAGAAATTATGAAATGGCACACTAAATGAATACATGTTTTACTTCATTAGTTTCACATTGATGTCATCTCATCATTAGAGACTAGTATGCTCATGAAATTTGAAATTTTGGTAATTTAAAAGACAAATTTATTAATAATTATAATTGTGTATAAACTATTTATCAAAAAATAGTACACGAAAAATCTAATATGCAAATTAAATCTCAATAAGATGAACATGAAATAAACATATTCATTTAACATAAAATCACTCCTTCTATAATTGTTTTTAATGTTAAGACTTAATAAATATATACACTCAAATCTAACACTTCAAAAAATTGAATTGAAATTCTCTATTTTTGATCACTCTACATCTATTTAGTAATTTTTTTATTTATCTCTTTCGTAATCAAATATTATTTTTTACCTAATAATTATCTTAATCATATTAGATTTAGCACGTAAAACAATATCGGTGGAGGATAATAGTCGGATGAATGAGAGGTTTAAAGCAAGAATGATGTTCCCAATTAGGATGCACCCCATTGTTGTGGATGCTTGTCTTGTCTAAATAAGTTACCAAACACCCTAACATAAGACAAGGCCAACTTTGTAATTTTGTATATTAGCAGCCAGTAGAAAAAATAAACAGTACTAACAAACAAACAAAAAAGACAGCAACAAACTCTGTCCCATCCAAATGACACAATATATAAACCAACCACCACACTCCTTTCTTTCCTACTCAACTCACAAACAAAACAACATTCCAATGGCTCTGTTTTCATCTTCAACAAAACACACACTCCTATCCACTCTCTTCCTCTTATTTTTCTTCTTCTCTCTTTCCCTCTCTCAAGACCAACCTCTCCTTGACCCAACAGAACAAAAAGCTCTCTACCAACTTCTCAACTCCCTCAACCCAACCATCCCCTGGCCCACTATCTTCCCCGACGACCTCTGTTTCTCAGCCCCACACGGCGTCGTTTGTGACTACTACCCTTCTTCTTCCACCACTCAACAAAAAGCACACATTGTTGAACTCAACTTCGGTTACGTTTCCGATGAAACACCTAACCCACCTTGTTCCCCTAACGCCACTTTCAACCCTCTTCTATTCACCTCTTTCAACTACCTTCGTAAACTCTTCTTCTACAAATGCTTCAACAACACACAAAATCATAAACCCCTTCACAACCTTTCGCTTCCACCCTCTCTCGAAGAACTCGTCTTCATCGAAAACCCTTCTTTCGTCTCGCCTCTCGAACCTTTTCTCAACAATCTCACCTCTCTCAAAAGACTCATCTTAATCGGAAACGGCTTCCACGGCGAACTTCCACCGCAGATTGCTAGTTTTAACAACTTGGAAGAGCTTACTGTTTCTAGAAATAATCTCTCCGGCGAGGTTCCGGCGAGTTTGGGAATGCTGAAGAAGTTGAAGATTCTTGATCTTAGTCAAAACGAGTTTAAAGGGTGTGTTCCTGAACAAGTTGGGAATCTCACTTCACTTTTGAAACTTGATTTGAGCTTCAATGGGTTTGTTTGTAAAATCCCAGAGAGTTTAAAGCAGTTGAAAAATTTGGAGTTTGTGGATTTAAGTTTCAATCTTTTTGGTAATTTTGGTGTCCCTTTATTCATAGGAGAAATTCCCAAATTGAAGGAAGTTTATTTAAGTGGAAATTCACTTTCTGGGAAAATTCCAGAAATATGGGAAAATCTTGGTGGTGTTGTAAAAATTGGATTTTCTGAAATGGGGTTAGTTGGTAAAATCCCAAGTTCAATGGGGGTTTATTTGAAGAATTTGTCTTATCTTGGGCTTGATAACAATAAACTTGATGGGCCTGTTCCTGAGGAGTTTGGGCTTTTGGAGTTTGTTGATGAGATCAATTTGGAGAACAATAATTTAAGTGGTAGAATCACGTTTTCAAAAAGAGTTGGAGATAAATTAAAGTTGGCAGGAAATGTAGGGCTGTGTTTGGGGAACAATAACAGCTGTTCTGAAAATGGAGGAAGATTGGGTCAAATAAATCCCTGCAAAATAAGAGATGTTCCTGATGCTGTCGTTTTCAATGGGGTTTCTTTGCTGCTTTTTGATCCTCTTACGTTGGTTTTGGTCTCTCTGTTGTTTTTCTTCACGGGATTTTGAAGGAGTGCAATTTGCAAACTTCTTTTTGACCATAGAAAGGAATATATGTTTATTCTCACTAGGAACTAGGAAAAGGGTTTTCATTTTTTTAACAACTGTAAATGGGAATGACAGTGCTGTGGTAGTTAACAAATGTTTAGAGTTTCTATTCGGAAAAACAAAGTATATATTTTGCTGCTATTTCATTGCTCAATTTTATTTCTTGCTCACTATTTAATTTTACCAAAATAAACTGTTGCATTTGTTTTTTACTAAAATTGTTGTATTATTATTCCCTACATCAACTTATTAATGGTTTGTTTGGATTAGAAGTGTAAGAAGAAAAAAAGTAAAAGAAAGAATGTTAAAGAAATGAAAGTAAATGATAAATAATATAACTCTTTAATTGTTTGATATGAGTAAAAGTGAATAGAAAATGCAAAAATTACATTAATATTCTTCTATAGTAAGGTTTTTTGGTTTTTGAATGAAAAGAGAGTAACTTTATGCCTACTTTCCGTCCCATCATCCGAGAAAACATATTTAACATGGTTATTCTAAACGATTGAAGGATATTGGGAAACGCACTTTCTTTCCTCCTACAATCATTCATTCATGTTTTTTTGGATCCAAACACGGGGTAAGTGTACAACTATAGAAAATTATCAAGTATATTTACTTAAATAACATAATAACTTTGTTATTAAATTTACTTTTATTGATATAAATAGTAGTTAGTAAAATAGTTAAGACATTGAGATATAATAAATGATATTTCATCTGTTTTTATTTTAAAAAAATAAAAGACAAAATCACATAACTTCATTCATAATGAAATTTAAATAAAAATAATAACAAAAAAATTAATGTATTTAGTTAAAAATTAATATCTTAAAATTAACTTCAACTACTATTTTTATTTATAATTTATTTTAAAATATTATTTAAGAATATATTTTAATATTTTTTTCTTCAAGAATACCTTTAGCACTCATTAAATCAAATTCTTATAAATAATATGGGACGCATTAGTATATTAGTATAAAAAATAGATATTTAATTCATAATCTGACATAATACAAAACAAACAAATATTTTATAGAAAAATAAAAAACAAATAAATATTTAAACATGACATTATGACAAAATATAATTTTCTTTTGCGAAGATGAGTTGATGCTCAGGTTAAGGTCAACTTTGAAAATTGACTTGATGGGATGGGATTGGTATGTTAAATATGCTTTCATTTGCAAATATTACATAAAATTACTAAATTGTTAATAGATTTGAAAGATAATGATACTAGAGTGGATGATGCAAAGGGAAGGAGCGAGATTTGGGAGTAAAACAAAAGGTTAATAATTACAAGTACTAAGTAACTAATATTGAACAGTGTAGCAGAAAAATTATTTATAGTAATAGTAATTGGTTTGGTGTGAGAGTGATATTGCAATGTGTAAGGTAGGGTAGGGGGAAGTATAGGCTGCTAAAAGCAAAAAAAGAATGAAAGAATCAATTAATAATTGAATTGACATAGCATATAGGCATATTATATACATCCTATGTTTATGCCTCCCTACCTATTTTCACTGCATTAACTACGAATCGTCGAATCCTAGTATAGGCTTCTTTACACTACTAAATCACATGCAAAAATGGAATATATATTATATAGTTGTTTCCACTCAGATTAATTGTATGAAAATTACAAGATAGGATTGGAGATGTAGCTCAAATGGTAGAGTACTTGCTTTGCAAAGTGTGTCTCTAAATTTTAATTTTATAAAATAGTATTTTTTTTTTATTCCATTTAGTTAAATCATTTGTATAATTTTTCTATTTAAATGACAATGTTAAATTCAACTTACACAGATCAATCAAAACTCTAATGAACAAGTTGAACTAATTAGTAATTACATATAAGCAGTGGGTAAAATAAATACAAGACTCTATTTAAAAAAGAAAGAATAGTAAATTTATAAAAATCAAGATAACTTTAAAATTTAGGAAGGAAAAAAAAAAAAGAAGAAGCAGGGTTAGGAAAGTGGTCTAGTTTTAAGAATTATATCTATACAATAGTCTAACTAATAGTATAAAAGTACAACAATTTCTCAAGATATCCTACTCAATTCTTTTTCATATTGCTCATTTTCTTCAAAGGGCCTTGGTTTGTTCCTAGACTTGGAAGATGGAGACCCAAAGTCCAAATTTGGATCTGATGATTGTTGGGCTTTGGATCTCAATTTGGATGACCCACCACTTGAATTATCTTTGGACTTCTTCCTACGAATCTTTTTGGGCATGTCTGGAAGATTTTGGGCCTCTGGCCCATCTACTTGTTGGATCTGTGAGTCCGTGGACATGAGTTGTTGTTGGGCTTGTTTGGATCCATCGGAAGAATCCTTTAGGTTTGAGTGTTTATTGGTTGATGACTTTCTTGATTGTCTTGGCTTTTCCCTTGTGGGAGAATCTGTTATGTTTCCATTTGTTTGTCTTCTAGATGCCTTTGGTAATTCAGGCAAATCCCTTCCTTGACCTTGAGTATTCACACTCCTTGTACTTCTCCTTGAATCTATATGCAAATAAATTAATATCATTGTTATGTATTTTTGTTTTGCTCCCATGCACATTATTAAAATTTAACTATCAAATGAAATAGAGATATAAAGTTGATTTGATGGAAGAAGTGAAATGATTAACGAGTTCAGTAATAAAAAGATCTAGAGTTCGATCTCCACCTTCAATTCTTGTATTTTTATTGTTGTTTTTAGTCTTTACAAATATATCATATTTTGTTTATGATATTTGTGTCTTATATTTATCAATAAAATAGTTGTTTTTGTTGAATTAATCGATGTAATATATAGAATCTTTAATTTTAATTCCTCTATTATGAGTAACATAAACTTAAAATAAATATCACGAATATATTACATATGATCAAATTTTACTATTATTAAAATAAAATAATAAAGAGTAGAGACAAAAAAAATTACAGATATATACTAAAAACAAAAAGTAGATACTTTTGAAAGAAAGAAAATAAATTTTGGAGAAAGGTTTAAGTGGGAAAAATAATAATGAAAGTAGGTACCTTCGGATATCCATTTGACTGTATTATCTTGTGATTTGATTTGAGCATCTCCTGTAAGAGTTAAAGGTGCTGATGTAAATCCTGGAGCTGTTTTAAATTCATTCATCTGGAAAACAAAGTCAACAATAAAGCCTTTCTTTTGTGAACCAAAAATTAACATAACATATAATAACAATAAGCACAAACATAAACACATTAATTAATTTTTATTATTTTACAACAAGATTCAATAAATTACGAAAGTTTAGAATTACCCAGCTGGGAGAAGTTACTGAGGGCCCATCCCATCCTATATGGGCCACATGCTTTACATCCGTTGGATATCCAATTTGTATATCTTGTTCTTTTTCATTTTCTGCATATTATATGTCACATCTTATTTAATTAACATATAATTAAATTAAGAATGGAAAGAGAACGAATAATTAATTAATTCTAATTAACAATTAAATCTTAGAATATTAATTTTTTGAAAGAAATGCAAGAACTAATTAATTGCATGAAAGGGATGTTTACTTACCAAATATTTGAGATATGTATCTTAGGCCTTTAAGAAGACCCTTCACCTTGCTGCTGGACATGCTCAAGGTTGGAATTCTATTTGGACAAAATTATCAAAATGTGTTTAGTTTTTTTTTATTTTATTAAAATCTGGAAAATTAAAATTCAACATTGACTTTTTGAGACACAAAAAAGAAATAGGAACAACCTTTCTCAGATGAATTTCCACCTATTGAAAGGTCAACAATCAATAATAATAAATATGTATCTTTGAATTTGAATTTGAATTGAACTAATGCCCCAGAGAGAACCCATCAATAGAAGACTTGATTTTTATTTATTTTTTCTTTTTTAGTTTTTTTTGTTATTCGAAAAAAAAAAGAGAATAATAATGGTTCAAAAACTAAAAGCAGTTTTTGACAAATGTGACTAGAAGGTGGCAATGGTGAGAAAAGGAGTGAATCTAACAAACAATTTCTGTTGATTCGATGGAAATTGTTAAATTTGCTTCTTGATTTTCCTGGTAAATCAAAACCATTAACTGATCGAAATTTTAGGTGTGACAATGAGAAATAATAATAATATCAAGGACATGTAATCCTTTTCGAAGATTGTTAAATTTAGCTAATATTTTTCAATAAAAAAGTTAGGTGATATTTAACATGTCATTTCTACTATGAATGAAGTCCATGGATGGAAAAAATAGCTACTTGGATGTTACTCCTTCCTAATTTCCTGGAAGGAAAATAACTTGTATGTATTATGTATAATATTCTCCAAGAAAATTATATACATATACTCCAAGAATAAATTATAAATTTTTCTTTAAAAAAAGTAATAAATTATAAATTTAAATAACCATTTAGTAACTAAAATCTTATATCAATGCGGTCATTAAATATTAAATTTATGAGTGAGTTTTGCAGTTGACCAACACAAATACAATATCAATTAATATTTAAAAATCATCTAATACTCTAATAAAAATCTATGATGTATTTTAAAAGTAGAAGTAAATAGTTATCTTTGTCTTTATTTTTGAAAAACTGATTTAATTGAGGTTGGATTGAAGAATTTAGTTTGAGAGATAAATCATTCTTTTTTTGTTTCTATCAAATAAATATTAAACTAGGAGAACTATAAACTTCTACTTCCATACAACAAAAGTTATTTAGTGGTAGTGGTCAGAATTTGAAACACAATGTTTAAATAATAGTATAAAGTGTACTACTTATCAAACTCATCATTTGATTACATTTTTAGACAAAAATCCCATTGTCATTCCATATTGGAAAATCCCTTTCAAACAAGACCTACAATCCCCCGAGCTTACGGATTACGTAGATGACTTATTAAATTTGGTGTTTTCTTTGATTTCTTAAAGATTTTGTTTCATTACAGATATTTTAGACATCTTTTATTCATGAGTCTACTGCATTATTATTTTTAATATTATAGAATTTTAAAATTAATATTTTTTAAAAAATAATTAAATACTTTTACTAAATATATTAAGAATATATATATACTTCAATATTTATTTGGAAATGTTGCTTTCAAAAAATTTCGTTGATGAACATAAATTTCCAAGCAACACAGATACTAAAAAGTAAAAGAAATATTTAAACTAAATTCGATATCAAGAAAATTAAACCAAAAAATGTCACATGGAGTCTCACCATTTTCTTTTGCTCGGTTATCAAATTTTGGATAATTGAGAGTTTCATCGTTTAATATATTGACTAATACAAAATTGCATGAAAACAAAGTAAACAACCAACAACGGTCTCTTTATATTAAGCTTGAATATGAAAGAAGGTTCCTTTGGTATATAAGTAATGACATCTAGTTTTGACAATAAATAGTTACTAAGGTAGGTATGCTTGTGAGTTTTGAACGAGAAACTACGGCAGAATTTTGAATGAAATGAATGAAAAAAATAAAAAGAAAATGAAAGAATTGATTGTCCTCCCTCCAACTTTAATGAGATGTTTATTTTTGTTTTATCATAATACCAAATTTCTTATTATGATTAACTCAAAAAAATATATTCGAGGATAATTTTGGAGTTCTTCAAAATAAAAAATGTCACTTTTTTTTGCCTATGGTGTTATCCTTTTGTTTCTGCCTTTGGTGTTGTTTTCTATTTTTCTGCCTTTGACCCAAGTTCCTTTAATCATGTTGCTTGCGATCATGCTGTCTCTGGTCGCGCATCCTCTGTCTCAAATTATGCATCCTCTAGTCAGAGCTGGCCTATGATATGTTTACTCCACAGTGTGCTGCCTCTGATCCGAAGTTTTGTCTCTAGTTATGTTGCCTCCAATTCTAGCTTCGAATTACAGACTTAGGATTTAATTGTCACTAATTTAATATATTGTTAAGTTCATTATAAGTGTTATGGATCAACGATACCTTGTATACATGACATTACAAAGACATTCAGTTTGCATTATTTTTAATCTGATCATGCATAGCTCTATTAACGGTTGAACATTCAGTTTGTTTCAGATATGGAATAACAATATTAAATATTAAAAATAAAAGTAAAAATATTTGTATCTGTATTTTACAAGAATTAAAATCAATTTTTTTTTGTATGTTATAGATATTTATAATCACAATTTAAGCCAAATTTTTATATCTCTTTCTCTTCTCAGTCCGCCAAAGTCCTCCGCCGGCATACTTTTTAAACTCAAAAACAGCATACTGTTTGAAGTCATTTTCATGATGTCTAATATCATCTTCTACCCGTGTAAAAGTAAACAAAGATACACAGTCCCATCAAGTAGTTCCTTTGAAAGGTTTTATCCCATATATCTTTAATAGAGTAGTAGTAACATGTGGATCAACTACACCTAGATGTTTCTTAAGGATTTAAAAAGATAGTTATCATAAATATAATGCTTAGCTAATTGACATAATTTTTTTTACTGATGAGCCAGTTGATACTTGAAACCCTTGCTCCCACTATTTTCATCCCTTAATTACTAACTAAAGCAATTTTACTTTATGGGGATTTTTTTTTAATAAAATATATTATCATCGTTATATAAACGAAGCAAATTAGACATTTTATTTTTTCTTAAATAGATTAACCCTTTATAAGACAATTTTTATTTAAATTTAAATTTAAATTTAGATTCTAAATTTAAATTATACATTATAAGTATTAAAACTTAAATATTATAAATAATTTTACTCACCAAACTCAGTTAACATTCTTTCAAACCATATCATTGGAACAATATCCTGTGTTTTAGCAATGAACAATTTCCTTCAGCGTATCTAACTCTCAAAAACAAGTTCGTGTTGGTATTTAAATTTAACTTCTTTTTAATTAGTCTATAAAATGATATAATTGTCATTAAAAATTCTAAACTATGAATTAAAGACATCTAAATTTAACTTTACTCATCATACAATTGATTTTCAACGACAATTACTTAGATCACCACACCCTTAATTTTTTGAGGCCTATCCAAAGAAGCAGTGAAAAGATAGAAATCAAATCTGTTTTATTGTCGAGTTGAGTCTTTAGAAAACAATAGTAATGATGTCTTCGTGAACTCTATTTTCAGGGGGCTATGGATGTCCTCATGAACTTCGAGCCCAATAAACATTTTAAGAGTTACAAAAATAAATTACAATGTAAGAAATAAACTTTATATATTAGATTCTCGAATAGCAATTTAACATTCAAAATTGAAAATCCTCATCCAAAAACAATTGAACATCCTCAGTTTTTAATAGCAGTCGTTTCCACCCCATGTCCAACAGAAAGACAAGCTATTCCATGTCATTTGCATAAAGATTAAGGGAACTCAACCAAGACTAACCCGAAAGGACCAGTATCTTAAATTATAAGATAGAAGACACGCAATCACGTGAATCAACCCAATTGAACAATAATGTGGAAAGCCTTAACTTATTGTAAATGCTTTAACAGCATTGCAGCTTCAGTGAGAAGATTTTTCGCATCTATTCCCTTCTCGTCAATAATTTGTAACTCAAAAAATAGTATAATAGTGTTGTAACTAAACTGATTTTAAAATATGAACTAAATTAACCCTTCATTTGTAAGCTTTCACTGCTTTCTGAGCTGCATCATCCAAATCTTCAGCCGTTATTAATGCCATACCACTTTCCTGTTTAAACATTGATCACCATATAATAAGCATTTGAAACTCTTTTTTTTACAAAACAACTGAAACATTCTAGATTCCTTTTTAAACCGTAGAGTTTATTTTATATAAATAAACCAAACATTTACCTTCAAAATTCTTTTCCCTTGATCAACATTGGTGCCTTCAAGACGAACTATTACTGGTACTTTTAGTGCAACCTAAAAAATAACGGCAAGAGAAGTGAATTATAAGAATAGATTATATGGATGTCGTGTTCATTCCCTATTCTCTTTTTAGAAAAAAATCAAAGGATAAAATGTGAAGGTGAAAACAATAATATTAGTCATAAGCTTATTTAAAAAATTGCCAATATCAAGAATCTACCCACACCAACCTCATCAAAATAAAAATCTTACAATGCACAAATATAAGTAATTTACATTTTCTTAAGATCATGTTATTATCCTTTCAATATCAAATAGTTCCAATTAAAACCATTATCTAAAACTGCTAATAATGAGATAGGATAAAGCTGTTTTTAAAAGGCATCAATTTTGTTTTGGTGTAGGCATAACTTTACTAACCTGTTTTGCAGCATTCACTATTCCACTTGCTATAACATCACACTTCATAATACCACCAAAGATGTTAACCAAAATTGCCTTCACTTTGTCATCAGCAGTCAATATCTTAAATGCTTCAACCACCTGATTTACAACACAATTACAAAAAATATGAACAAAACCATCTTAAGGCAGAGATTACAGCAGAGATTATTAAAGGTGATTAGCGAAAAATAAAGGATGTTTTCCAACAAACAGATGTGATATATGAGGAAATAAGAGCAACCAGCTCGATCTAAACAATCTAACTAAGACCTATACCATAATGAGAGCAATCCTGTCTTTAAAACATTACCTGGCCTTCGGAGGCATTGCCACCTACATCCAGAAAATTGGCAGGAGTACCCCCATGCAACTTAATTATATCCATTGTGGCCATTGCTAACCCTGCTCCATTCACCATGCAGCCAATTTCTCCATCTAATCCAATATAATTTAAATCTGCCTTTGCAGCAGCTACCTGTTCAAAAGATAAAAGACACAAATCATGTTGCATTTACCGGGTGAAAAGAAACAAAAGGATCTAGAAAATAAGATTCTGATAATCCGGCACAAATATATCATCTGAAATCTTGGTATTGCCATATAGAATCTCACAGTATAATAAACACAAGCTCCATGTACATATCAAAGGCATTAGAGTATAACAAAAAAAGATGTAAGTTGCTATTTCGGCTAGGTTATAAGCTAAGGGGTGTATACAGCACAGGATGAAATGGGTTTAACAAAATATCATAATGAACCCAATCCGACATTTTAGTCAGAACAATTTTGGAGCCAAATCTTGTCCAAATAATAACTGGGCCAACTCAATGTTTGAATAAAACATACAATTTTGATTGTGTTGAATAGTTGTTATTAAATAGAAGTGATAAAAAAAGGTGGTATACAACATATATATTACCAAAAAAATACATTAACATAATAAGTATATATAAGTAAATTATCATTAGTTCTAACTCAAGAATTTTAATTACTTATCACGAATTGTAACAATAAATGTTCTACAATATTGAGCGATACAGTGCCAAATCAGGCTTGCCCCAAAAATACCAATGGGCTGGGTACAAAACCCCCAGCTCAAGTTGTAATGATGGGGTGGGTTTATGGCTCATATGATCAATTCCCATGTAATGTAAAACACAAAAAAGAGCATGTAACTAAACCTCTCGAGGATCCTCTTGTGTTGTATCACGAAGTGCAAATATCTCTTTCCGGCGGTATGCAGCATTATCATCAAAGTTCAACTTAGCATCAGCAGCCACTAGTTGTTTATCAGCTGTCTCCGCCATGGGATTGATCTGTTAAAGTTAATTAATAGTCGATATTGAGATTCTTAAAAAACAAAAAAATGTAGAATGTGCACACAACTAAAACATGCACATATGCTTACTTCCAAAAGGGTGCAGTCACTCTCAACAAAAAGTTTATACAAATTCTTGACTTGTTCAATTGATTCATTTCTGTCAGCCACTTTGGGAGCCAACCCATCAACAACCTTTGCAGCATCTTCATCGGTAATTCCTTCAAAGACATCAATAGGAACCTACTAGACAGAAGGTATGCATCAGGCATAGTTTGTAAAGAATAATGCTCGGAGAAATGTTAGGAATCACAAACCTTTATAATCATGTCTGGAAATTTCTCTGCAAGGTCTTCAATGCTGGTTCCTCCCTTTTTACAAGCAATAATAAGCTACAAAAGCATAACGGGAAATTGTAATAAGCAACATAACTGTTTAATATTGGTAAAATACTAAAATTTAAAGGAAAAAAAGTTACAAAAGTCATTATTTAAACAAGATAAAATAAGCTACAAGATTAAGTATGTAAGTAGATCATAGGAAACTTACTGGACCAGCAGTTTTACGATCCAGTGTTATGGCAAAATACATCTCATTTACAAGTGACAGCTTTTCACACAAGTAAACCTGTATAAATTAGACCATTGGATGTCAAACAATCAATCGTCCAGCAAAAATATGTCCTCCTTTCATATATATTCTACATAAATAAATTGAATGATGCTAAAAATAAAACAATGTAGCAGTTATCATTGTGTATGCGGTTCAAAAAAATGAAAAACCATGAGCAATTCCTGAAATACTTGTGATGTCCAATTGACATGAAATTTACTTCCATTTTCAATACAACAATCACTTAGAATCCAACTGCAGATATAAAAATTGGCTAGCCTATTAAATACAACAAATGATTTAACTGTATAACATGGATAACAAATGTCCAGTTGACCAGTCCAACGACTCAACTCATACTGATTCACCAGTTTCAGCTGCTGGGCTAACAGTTCATGAGCTGAAACTGATCCACACAATAAAACCCAATTGGTTTAGGGTCCGGTTTATCAATCCAATCAGCTGGGTCAGTCCAGAAAACTGACTAAACTTCAGCGTACTATTTTGCAAGCAACAATTTATCCTCCAACAGACATGTTGCAATAAAATAAAAGACCCACAGTGGGCTCCAAAGGCAGTAAATTTCATAAAGAAAACAAACAGTAACAACTCAAAGATATTTGAAAATGCTAGCATATTTACAAACAGAATATCAAATAATTTCAAACCTTGCTAACAATTTTTCCCTGAGGACCAGACTGTTTGGTAACTAGTATCTGCCCAAGCATCTTCCCTGAAAAAATAACAACGACAATAACAATAACAATAAGAAAACTATGAAAGGCCCAAGCCAGAAAAGATCATCAAAAATTTAGGTTATCAAGTATAATATGCTCTAACCTCTCTGAATTCAAATTGAGTAAATTAATAGTTACTAATAAAGAGACTTATATTGAAAGGCATGGACATGAAAGGAGAACAGGAAAACTTGAATTCAAATAAGACCTGAGGGATAATTCATTACCAGCTATGTCTTCAACCTGATCAGTCTTAACAATGTGTACTCCTCCCTGAAGACCACTTTTAAAAGTTCCCAAGCCACGTCCACCGGCTAAAATTTGACTCTTAACCACCAACTGCGCAATAATAAGCTCAGTCACACTGCTTGTCATCACAGTCAAAATTCTCCACCAACTAATACATTTTGTAATAAATTTCCAGTGTAGAAAATTTCATAACTTAGGCTTCAATATTTTAAAACAAGGAATTGATGAAAACACATTACAGTTCTCAATTTTAACATTAAACTGATCAATTTTAAGCAAACATCAAGTTGTTGAATGATCTATCGATTACCTCGTTTTGATCGGGGAATACGTCCTTGATAGCCTTTCTGACGTCTTCAACGGAAGAAGCAGCAACACCTCTCGGAACATTAACTCCGTATTTGCTCATCAATTCAGCACCCTAATTTCATAAAAATTCAAAATCCGCTGCGTTAACAGCAAACACTCGATCGATTTAAATAAACGTCGCTGATTTCACGAACTAAAGATTCAATGAAATTAACTACAGAATCATCATAAAAAAATACACGATTCATGATTGTGAATAAATAAATCTCGATAGAGAGAAAGAGAGAAACCTGATACTCGTGGATGTTGAGGCGGCGGACCTGTTGGTTCTGACATTTTCCGGCGACGGAGAGGGAGCGGGAAACGAGTTTGTTGAGCAATCCTCTGACCATTGTTGTTAGGGTTTGAAGATCGGAGAGAGTGATGCAATCCGATTGAGAAATAATGGAATTGATTCAAACAGTGTGCTCTCGAACGCCAATACCAGACCCTAGAAATTCTTTTTCCGTAAAACAAAAATCAAAATGTAGAATATTATAACCTTTTCTTTTTACAGAACCAATATTATAATTTATATCCCTTACTACACTTTTGTCAACAAAAAATAATTATTACACTTTTACTAATAAATGGTACAAAAAAATATCGCTTTGCATAAAAAAATAATAAATGAATGAATCATTGTAACATATCGTAAAATTAGAAATAGTTTATACTTTTCCAATAAATTATTTAAAAACGGATAAAAAAGGAAAGGTTTTATATTTTATAAAGTTTGCAATTTGCGAAAATACTTCTATTGGTATAAAACTTATTTAATTTTCTTTTATTTTTTAATACGTCGCAAGGAAAACAAATATTATTTTTGTATAAACTTTTAAAGATAAAAAATTATTATTTTATAAGAATGAAACAATAAAAATGAGGGGTTTTTTAGATTGTCTTTGAAGATTGTGGTAGTTTATACAAATGAATATTGATCAGATACTAATATTTGCAAGTAAAGAAAATATTGAGTTAATTACTATTAGTTATTATTATGCATAAAGTTACAAATAAGTTTGGGATCATAAGATGAATTGTTTTTTATCAACTAGTTTGTCCCTACACAAAACTTAGAATTTGAATCTCTCTTGTATGTGATGGTGGATATTATTCTGGTTAGCATATGAATATTACTACTCTGTAATAATAATATGTTCGAAAAGGTTCGTTCTGATTGGGTTAAATTAAATACATAAACATATTTGACTTCTTTGACATTGTGAAGAATGCATGAAAGATTTAATGGTATAAACTGTGTTCATTTGTGGAAGAATGGGCGTTTCTCATTATTTTGTTAGTCATATAGATCGTCTTCCCTAATTGTCTAAGGGTTCACGAAGTAAGTACGAAGCTCTATATAGACGGCTTAACAGATTTCATTTCTTATAGTAATTAATTAATAAAGTATTTTTTAGTTTAAATGATTAAATTTTATTTTACTATTTAAATTATTTTTTCAAATTACTTTCACTATTATTTTTTCATTTTTCACGTGAGATAATCTTGTTTGAGACACTATTAAATATTAAATACAGATATATCTCGATCGCAATTTAAATTTTTATTTTGAGAGACTAATTTATTCTATTAGATCGGTGATTTGACTAAGAAAATAATCAAATTAAATTATTATTAATTATTAATATATACATAATGGCTCTTATTATTTTGTATAATCAAGTAATTTATTAAAGTAATTCTAACTGAGACAATTCTTAATTACGTTTTACTTTTTAAAAAAAAATTAATTATTATGCCCCCTTCTCCTAAGAACCACACGGTTAAAAAACCAAATAAAAGGAGTGTATTGGATTGAGACTTTAAAAAACTTGTTTGAGATAAAAAAAATGTTGAAAATTTTAAAAAATTATATAGTAATATATAAATTTTAAAAGACTTTTTTAAAATATTTTTTAAACTCTAAATCATAAATCCTAAATCTTAAATCATACAACATGGGACACAATAATTTTTTATTTAAATTATAACATATAGCAAACGCATACTTAACAAGACAAATTCATTTTTTCTTTTATCAAACAAAACAAAACATAACAAACATGTTAATTGAGAGAAATTAAAACATGACAAAACATAAAGAAATCAAATCAACTTTTTTATTACAATAATCAATATAACATGGAGAAACAAAAAAAATATGTCAACGTAATGAAAACATGAAAATCCAAAAAAAAATAATAATAATAAAAATCAACAAAAAATAATGTAAAAGGAATATATGAAAAACCATAAAAATATGAAGAATCAAAACGTAAAAGCAACTAGTAAGTTACAAAAGCAATATAAAGGATGAAAAAAATGATGTGTATAATAAAAGACTTAAAAATGGTGAAAGTAAGAGCAGTATTGTTGAAAGAGTCTCAAGAATTTTGATGATATTGTTGAATAAGAATGGTATATATATTTTCAACTAAAAAGAATTCATCAAAATTCGTATATTTTTTAATATCAAGAGACAACTTTTAAGTTAAATTTTTTTGAAAATCTCAACTGAATATTTCAGAAATGATTTATAACCTTTTAAAATGTTAATCAAATAGCAAATGATTTTTTTTAATCAAAACATCATTTAAATTTTCTTAAAATCTCAATTAAATACAACCCTTAAGAGTGTGATTGGTATCACCAAAAGTGATAGGAAAGATAAAAGATAAAGTTTATAGAAATTTGACCTTTGTATGATTCTATTTTAAAAGCGAAGAAAATATTATCTTATGTGAAGTTCATTCGAAAGTTTATAGAGTTTTTAACTTATTCACTCTTTAAAAAAAGAAAAAAAAGATATGAATATTTTTTGTTTGATTCTCTTTTAAAATAAAAAGAAAAATATTTTATGTGGAGTCCATTTAACAGATATTTTCGGTTGAATTTGAGAAGAAATGAACAATACTAACGAGAACAATAGGGATAAAATGCCACAAACACCCTCCTTATGGTTATACAGTTTTTTTTTTTTATAAGACCAAGTTGAACGTGATTTTTCAATTGCTTTCTTGAGAAATAATTTTTTTTATCAACCATTAATAAAAAATACTCTATTACATTAATAAATGCATAAAAAATGTTGGGTGTTATTTTGGGTCTTAAATTTTTTGAGTAAATATATATACATTAAAAGTTATTAAATAGATAAAATATTTTTATTAATAATTTTTTTTGCAATAATCTGTTTTTATTTTAATAAATATTTCTTAAAAATAAAAAATTACTTAAATCTATTTAAGTGTGTTTATTTGAGATTATTCAATTTTTAAATAAGGTTACCTATGTCATTTTATAAAACACACATCTTTATTTTTTAATTTTTTTACTTTCTATCCACTTTCACTCCTAACAAACAACTAAATATTCATCTTACTTTCATTTCTCTAATATTATTTTATTTTATTTCCTTTCAATTTCTTCTCCCTTCGTCCAAACATAACATAAGTTAGCACTTGTCCCATGCCGACAATTCACACCAGCTGACATCAATCACCCCTTTTGTTTTATTTTTTGAAGACTATATGTCTCCCTAGTTAATAGGACATCCAATACGTAGCACTATAAAATGCAATGTTCATGATTATACGTTGAAATTTCTACATACCCTGTCCAACTCAAGGATGATTATACGTTCGAACACATAGTTTTAGGTGTTAAGTCTGCTTTTGGTTATAGTTTCAATACTATTTTAGTCACCATAAATTATTTATTTATTTTATTTATATCATTTTAAATTTTTAACTTTCTGTTACTTTTTTCTAATTGAATCAAGCTCTTTTAATCACCTTGAAAATCAATACACATTTACCAAACTAGAAAATCTCTTTCCCTTTTCCCCCTCTCTCCAACAAGTATTTTTCTTGATTAATTCTTTCATTCTTTTTCTTCTTTTTCAATCGCAAAAACATCTCCCACGTTGAGGTTTGATGGATGAAGATAATAGTGCTAGGTTTGATGAGACGAAGGGAAAGGGGGAAAGTAAATAATTTTTTCTTTACATTTTTACACTTTTTTTAATAAATATTATTTTTATTTGATTATCTTATCAAAAAATTGTTTATTCATATTTCAAATCATTAAAAATAGCCAACTGTATTTGTCACATTATCATTTTTGAATGTTATGGATGACTAAAATTTAAATAGTAAAAAACTTGCACCAAAAACCTCCTCTACTCTTAATCTTCACAGTTATTTTGATATATTTGACGTATTTTCGTCTAAAATTATTTTGTTATCTAATGTTGATTCTAACTCGAAATAAAGGCTTGAAACTTTTATCATCAAGCTTTATTTTTACTCTTAAATTTAATGATTTTATTCAAAGTAATTTCTTTTTGATAAAAAATCAAAGTTAATTTTACTACATACAACCAAAGACACACTGAATCAATGTTTAACTATTTTTTATTTTATTTTAATATTTAACTGTTATTATATTTTAAAAGACGTTAGAACGGTTATTGGTTAGAATAATTATAGTGATTTGGTATATGATAAAATTTATAAAATTTTCTAAAAAATTTTAACTTTCGAAATTATGTATTTTTATAATTTAATTAAAAATATATAATGAGAGAATGAATAGAACTATGGAATTTTAAAATAAAATGATAAATTTCATAAATTAGTAAAAATAAATGAATTAAAACTATAATTAAATTAATTTTTTTATAATTAAATTGTTGATTATTTTTTCTTGTTTTAATTTGTTACGCATTCTAAAGTTTACAATTTCTGTCAAAAATGACAAGTTTATATTTTAATAATTATACTCCAAAAGATATTTTATTTATCGAATTCACAATTACTTCTATGTGTTCTCCCTAGTACATATTTGTGAACTTTGACTTATATAAAAAAATAAAAAGTCTTTACTAACAACCAACCGATGTAGTTAGTTGAAGCGACATGGCGATATTGGTGATTTTGTTAACATGCTGCAAAGTTCATTTAAGCGGTCACCCAATCGAAGTAACATTTGAGAGTAACATGTTTTTTTTGTTTTTAATTTTTAAAAATGGTTTAATTATGAGCATGAAAACAACTGGACAGGGAGACAAGGAGAGTAGCATCTGTGCTTGTATAAAATACGAAGAGTTTTCAAAGTTTTAACATTTATCTTTATTTAGAGCATATTTATCTTTATTTAGAGGATGTTTGAATAGAGTAAATCAAGTTATTCTCTAAAATAGGAGAGTCTCTAAAAGAGTATTTACCTTTTGAATTTTGAAAATAGGTTATGGAGTTATTTCGTTAGTTTATTTTAATAACGAGGTTGACGTTGACTTAACCACTTTTATATCGAGATCAATCGTTAATTATTTTATTATCACATAAAAAATAAATTAATTTGTCTAATTTAAAAAATATAAAGAATTAATTTATCGGATTTTAAAAACAAAAATTAAACCACTTATTTATATATATATATATATATATATATATATATATATAAAATAACTAAACCCTGAACCCTAATGTTTTGTTCCAGCCTTCTTTTAACTTTGGAAACTTTTTGATGAGGTTTGTATTTCTATCGTTTTTACTTAACAAATTTTGGTTTCTACCTAATATTAGGAAACTCAAATGTTTTGTCGAAGTAGTTATTTATGTTAGGATATAGTGCTTGCTTCTTTGATTGCTAAATATAATGTTTTTGGTTCCAATGTTAAATTAAATATTGATTTACATTGTGCATTTAATTTAATCTAATTTATTTGTTTCCTTGTCTAATATTTTCCGTGCAAGAATATGAAGCAATCAAACATTTTACTAATACGAAGGGTTGCTCTACCTTTAATAGACTAACATGGTTATAAATTGAAACATTTTTAATACCTTATTTTATTTGCAAGACCATTGTGTTTCGTGACATAGGAGGTTGGATTGAAGTTAAGCATCAAACTTTGAATTTGTAAAGATTCGGAAATGTAATCTATTAGATTCTTCTGTCATGTTTGAATATTTTAGAATTTTAATACAATTATATATTTAAGCATCATTCTAGAATTTGTAAACGATTTGCAATTTAAGATTCCTAATTATATATGGTATATGTTTCAAATTGGACCTTTGATATTTCTTGCTCGTGGTGCTTCGTAGAGTGCATGAATTATTATGTTTTGAAGCACAAAGTATTTAGTCTAAATCAACGTTCATCCTTAAGGATATTGTTATCTTATGGCACGTGAATGGGTTTTAGATGTACGAAAACAAAAAGAAGTAAATTGTAAAAAAAAAAAATAGAATAAGTAAATAAACTTTGACTTTGAAAAAAAATTGTTTAGTAATAAATGGTTTGTCGTGAAAGAAAAATTTAAAACCAATATCCTAAAAAGTCATATATTTTTTTAATAATAATAATAATAATAATAATAGCCTTAGACTATGAACATTTTGCATATAAATGTGCTACTTTTATTATTTGGATTTAAAGTAAAAATGTATTTTTGACTTTTTATTTTATATTATGGTTATTTTAAATTATTATTAATTTTTAAATATTAGGTTTAATTACAGTTTTTGAACCTTTATTTTTACCAATTTACGAAATTGGTCCATATATTTTAAAAGTCAATAATTTTGGTCTATCTATCATATTTTTTAACTTAAAAATAATAATTTGACGTATTTTAAATAATGTGATATACAATTCCATAATATATAATCATCTAGATGTATTAACTATATATATACGTCATTAATTAAATTATAAATATAAAAAATTTCTGAAGTTTGAAAGTTAAGTTTTATGGTAATTTATTTTGATTTTATGAGTCTTAATCATTATATATCATCGTATTAGATGACACATTATTTAAAGCATGTCTAATAGCCATATTTTAGTTAAAAAAGTTATAATGAGGGGGCAAAATTGTGAATTTAAGAATAGGTAAACTAAAATTACAAACCAGTCAAAATAGGGAGACTAAAATTGCAAAATTAAAATTAAAAGATCAAAATTACACATATATTAAAATAAAATACTAAAATTATAAAATTAAAAATAGAGGAACCAAAATTACGAGTCAATAAACATAAGAAGGTTAAAACCATATTTAAGCCAATAAAGTATTAGTGCTCAAAAATATGTAATATTAATTATTTTACTAGTTTAATCTTGAAGAGAGAGAGAATTAATTTATACTTTTATTATAACATTTATTGCATATTACAGAAAAATATGTAACATAATTAGGATACGTTAATAAAAAATAAATAAGACACTTGAAATAATGTAAAAAAAATTATAAAAAAGAACAAAAAAAAATCTAAAGAAGGTCCTATATATTACTTAGGGTTAGAGATAGAGGTTGTATCCATTTATTAATGTAATAAATATAAAGTTAAAGATATCAATATGAAAGTGACGTTGATATAATATTAATTAGATGATACAATTGAAAATCTATAATTAATATTATATATAAAATAAAAAGGTTAGAAGATAAAAATGTTGTTGTTTGGCCTTTGAAGATGTAGAAGATAAAAAGATTACATGATTAAGAGGGACTTTATAGATCCAAAGACAATTCAAAATTTGGGAGGATTATGGATTTGAATTTTCTACCTTTGAGTTGTTAAAAGTGGAGCAATTTTATTTAAATTTTATGATAAAATAGAAGAGTGTGATATTTGGGATATTGGAGAGAAAATAATGAGAGAGAAAATAAAATATAGAAAAAAAAATGTATGGAAAGATAGAAAATCTAAATCCGAAAATTATATTAGATTGAGTATAGTAATTAAAATTATTTTCCGAAAGACAGGACTTTTTTGGGAGGATAACAATACCTGAGTTTAGTAAATAATATTGTTTTGTGAAAGACGATTCAAAAAACAAGGTCTAGTTTAAATATATTGAATTGGTTGTTTAGATTTTTTTTAAATGATTTTGATTTTATATTTTTGAAAATATTTTTTGAGATTTAATTAAAAGCACTAGAAGTTGTTTTATACTCACATGTTATCGATTACAAAAATTAATTGTAACATTTAATAACTTAGATGTTTATTGTTAGAGATTTTAATACGATAAAAATTATCTTTAAAAAATACATATTTCAAAAATTGATTTTTACAAAGAATCTCAAAAATTGATTTTTACAAAGAACCTCAAAATTTTATTATAAAAAAATTATAACAAATAGATGAAGTACTTAAAATGATTTTTTATTATAAATTATTTAAGCTAATTTTTCATTTGAAGTTTTATTTTAAAAAATATTATAACAAAAAAATAAAATACTACAAAATTATTTTTAGAAAATGTTAAACAAACTATTGTTAAATTTTTGTTTTTAGGAAACCTTCATTTATTTGTTTATTTTTTCTTCTTGCTGAAAATGGATTTGAAGGTCATGGGTTTGATGTTTTATACATTCTGAATATAGTTTTGATTTGTTTGATTTGATTTTTGTTTTAGATCTGTCTAACAAAAGGTTTTCTTGGTGACTTGTGTTCTGGCTGAATTTTAACAATGGTTTTGTTCTAGTTTTTATTTTTTATATTTTTTTATGCTGGGTTTGGATGAATGTGATAAGGTAGGAATGAAGATGCGAAGGGAAAATAAAAGAAAATCCTAAACCTATATTTAAATTATTCCCTAATATTCGCACAATAACACTAATAATACAAGCACTCACCTAACTTTTTTTTTACTAAACCTATATTTAAAGTATATGTACGTTGATACGAACATTAATACACAGAACCTCTAAATTTTATATCATAATTTTTTATCATCAAAAATAAAATAAAATTCACGTCATAATTAGTATAAGCATAAACTACCATATTAATTTGTATTTAAGATTTTAAATTGTGATTGGAACATGAATCTCCTATTTCAACTAGCTAGCCTTAACCTTTTTCATTTTTATGTTGATGTACAAATTTGTAGAGCTTAACTCTTAGATATTTTATTATTATTATTATTATTATTTTTGTCTTAATTTACTATTATGAGAGAAAATTCACTCTGATCACTTGAAATTCAATTAAAAGATAAATAAAAGTAAGTTTTAATTAATTAATTTTAGATAGTGGTGTGTCGCAATCAATTATATAAGTGGGATAACAGATTCCGAAATAATCGGGATAATTGCTATTTTTGAACAAATTATATACCATATAAATTTATATTTAATATAAAATTAACAAATGATTAAAACTCTAAAATATTCATAATTAGTAATAAAAATCTACAAATTTTACTTTTAATCAAAACATATATCGAAATACCAATAAAAGTTATATAAATAAAGATGATACATATTAAAGTCTCTAATGCTGCATAGAAATAAAATAACTAAATATTAAGATTAACTTCCTATAATTTACTAAGGATCATAATTTACTAAGGATTATGTTGGAAAAGATTCGAATACGATGTTTCCAAGCAAAGTAAACATCTTTAATTCTCTTGACTTAAATAAATTTGAATTTTACTATTAATGATTTGTCTAAAATGACTTATTTTAAATTATCTATATTATAAGCAAGTAGGAGACTATTTAAAAGATTAATTTATTAAAAACAACTTATGATATATTTATTTTTTAACTTATTTCTATAAATTCTCAATACAATTTATGAAAATTGTTTGTATAAAAATAATTTTACTATATTTTCTATTTTTTTATATAAATAGTTATACATAAGCAATATTACTATGTGCGTTAAATTAATCTCCTTAACATGGAAAAATAAATATTCAAACATACGACTGAATAACTTTGTCTATGCACCATATATTTTTCATTTATTGAAACAATCTATTACCTTTTTTTATGAAAAAAAAATGCTTATATATAGTATTTCATTCATAATAACATGCATGTTGAATACATCTCAGATTTCATCTAATATTTTAATCAATCTATTACCCATATATATAATGTTTACGTTTATATGTATTAGCTATGTTTGAATATATTAATTTTTTTAATAAATACTTTGTGTAGTATAAATATTTGTAATTCTTTTAAGCTATATATTTGAAAAGAAATAAAAGAATATATTAATAAAAAATAAAAAGATTTGTCATTAAATCATAACTCAACTAACAAATATCATTGTTGTTAGATAAAACGTCTTGTTCTAAGTTCTCAAAATTGTATGAGTTAATTATGATAAAATTTACGAACTCTTCTAAAACAAAAATAAAAAAACATTTAAAGAAAAAATATTTGCAACTATAAAAAATAAGTGTCTAATATTAAAAATAATTTCAATTAACATTAAATATAGATAAAATTAAATTTCATGTCATTTATCTTATTTTTGTGTAACACTTGGATTATTTTTTTCCGTGTGATCCCTTTACTTTTTAAAATGTTCACAAAACTTGTCTTTTATTTTTAAAAATATAAAAGAAATTGTTATTTATCATTTTTTTTCCCTCTGGTTTAAGTTATTTATCTTTTAACATGTTTACATACTTATCTTTTAAAATATCGATGCATTGTTAAAAACGCTCAGTAGCAAGTCTAAGTAGGATTATTATTTATAGTTTTTTTAATAAAAAAACACAATTTTAATTATCAGGGTTATTAAAACCCAAAAAAAAATTACATCAATATTCATTCACTTCATCATCTTCATATTTAATCATCATTAAATAAAATAAAATAATTAATAATATCCTACATGCACCTATCAATCTAACATTTTTATTGACATGTCAATGTTTTTATAAACATAACTGTAAACATATTAATAGATAAAAGATCAAAACGAGAGGCAAAAATAAAATACAAAATAATTTAATGAATGTTATAAAAGATAAAATGATAACTTTTTAAATGTTTTAAAAGATAGAGTACCCAAATGAAATTAAAAAAAATTATATAACTTAAGTGTTACTCGTACAAAAATCTATAAAGTAATTTTGTCAAAAATATAAATACATAATAACAAGTAGAAATTGCAATAGTTTTAAAAGTCTCGGCCTTGATGGTGTTAAGTTTGGGCTCATAAAAAAATTATGGGAGGAGGTAAAGATAGACTTTATGTGTACGGACCAAAAAGCACGGAAAAAAAGTTATAGATACTAAAAGTGAAATACAATAATTTTCTATGGACTAAAAACTTATTCAAACATTTTTCATTTAGAAGAAAAATTTAGTTGAAGAATTTTCAATAAGATTTCAACTATTGGTGCTAAAACCTTTTTATTTGTCTAGCTTTCGGCTCTTATCTAATTTACGATTAAGATGCTTCGTGGCTAATTTATTTTGTTGTTGTTGATTTTGTTTTTCGATTTAAAAATAAATTATTTTAAAAAATATATATTCTAGATAAATATTAAATATCTAAAAATATATTAGAAGAGTGTGGTAAATGGTAATATTTGATGAGTTAGAGAGTGAACTTGAATTTGCAATACTAATCTCTCTCACATTATTGAAAATAGGATTTGTCGTTAGATTATTTAAAACACAAGAAAAATGTTATGTATATACACAGAAACACACTTTATATAATATATATAACATAAAAGTAAGTAATTACATGTATATGTATATTGTATAAGAGATAAGACATTGTTTTTATTTTATAATAATAGATAAACATATTAGTTTTTAAGAAATAAACTTACTAGTTAATAAGTATGAACTAAAAATTTGTAATTTTTTTCTCTTTTATATGTCCTTTTTTACTGGTTTAATTATTAAATTTTGAGCAGAAAAAGTTTATTTGTCTTTTTTAATATGTATGAGAAATAACCTAACACTTCTTACATCATCATAACATATGATATTGCTACAAGTAGGAAAATGATAATTCAAAACGACTCTATCAAAACTAGAATAGTGACCCTTAATAGTAAGAAGGTTTGTGCAACAGTTCTCTTTTCTAAATTTGTGATGAATAAAAGTTTTTCAATTGGAGAGTTTTAAAAGAGTGGTGACCTCTTAAGAAAAAGTTAAAGAAAATCATTAGTAGTGACCTCTTACAATGAATTTAGCTTGATTAAGAGCATAAAAAAAATCATTTTAAGAAAGAAAAAAAAATCATATCATTACAATATGTTATTTGTTGGAAAAACTCCAATAAGTTCCTATCTTATCTTTTTAGATGTTGTAATGGGTTGCACAAAAATAGTTTGTTATCTCTCCTAGTCCTCTCCACACTTATGGATGAAAGATTAACAAAAAAAATTAATTATGTAAGCCAAATTTATAGAACATAATGTATTCCTCTAGATCAATGACAATATCTCCAAAATCTTTGACATCCTCACACTCTTCAAGAGAATGCATGGTTGCTTCATGTTTCATATGACATTTAGAGCACATATTAGAATAAGACATTTCATGACGATGTCTAATATCGTTAGTAAGAAATTTATCATGAATGGTATTCCAAGTATGATTTCAGAAACACTTTGAATTTTTATTAATTATTTATAAGCTATAACAATTGGTTGTGCTAATTATTAGATATTTGGATAATTAGACATCATTATAGAATAACTACAAACAAAAAATAATTGTTTAAAAATGATTAAGTAATCAATTAATAAGTAATATTAATGTATTATAAAATAGATTAGTCTATTATTTTAAGTGGATTAATCGATATATGTGTGATCCTTTACCATAATTCTATTTTTACTGGATTAATCAATTAAAACTTATTATTATCCGTTCAGTATCTTGTCATAACTAAAAAAATAATAGTTTTTCTAATTTTTTTTTAACCAATTTCACATATCATTTTTCACTTTTCAACTGATTAGATAACCTAGCTATTTAAAAGTATTTCAACGTCAGAAATTTATAACCTCAACCGATACAATCATATCAAATTTTTTATTTTTCTTATTTTCATATAAAATCCACATTTTATTTATTAATGGCATTTGATTCAAATATTTGTGTAATGAAACAAAAAAGTTTTACTTTTTGCAACTCGATTCAGTAATTTGTGAAATTGTCTATTAAACTATGAAGTGAATTTGACTTTTGATATATATTACATTAATTGGGTAGGTTTATTAAATATGGATGTGTCATGATCCCTAGTTAAATACAAACCACCTTATTTTTTTAGAACCATTGTAGAAACGCTAGAATAAACTCTTATTTATGTTTAGACCGTCTCCTATAATGTGTTTCATTTAATTAAAACTATTATGTTTGGTGATGGTATGTATTGTGTTAATGATTTATTATCATGATTAATGTTATATACACTTTGATGATATTATATTGATGAAGTCCATGAATTTATGTATTTTGAATTAGTTGACATAAGTGTTGATAGTTAAATATTAAAAACAATTATGTTTTTGAAAACTATATTTTGTTCTATTTTTTTAGTATTATTCGATTAGTGTTTATGATTACTCGAATTAACGTACCAAGACAAACCCACTTGCTTTGAGCTTGGCACAACCGATACATTCATTATGTTTAATAATAGATTAAGTGGAAGAATGGACTACTAGGCTCTCATAAAAGTTTGTTATTAATGTCTTACAATCTTTTAATGATTATGTGTTTCAATACAATTTTTTTACCATATGTCTCTATTCCATTCCTTTAGATTAATTAGATGTTACACAAGATAGATTGGTAGATCAAGAATTCAACAGAAATCAAGAAAAACAAATAAGAATTTCAATAAATAATCCTCTAACCAAGAACTTGAAGTAACTTCTTCTACTTGAATTGTTATTTATAGGATCTAGATGCAACAAAATCCCACAATGGTTGTTTATAAAAGATATCGCACAGTGGTTTGTTGTATTCACGAAAAAAATGAATATCTAAAATATTAGGATAAAGATATCGAAAAAATTGTTGTAAAAGGTTCTTCTAAATTTTTATATAATATCACCTCTGTTTCGATTTGAGATGCACTTTAAAACTAAATCGAGATAATGGCGATCTTCAATACAATTGTCAGAGATGATGGCAATCTTCAATACAATTGTCAAACATTTTTCTTTTTCATGTCATATAATGATTCAAATTTTATTATCATTCATCAGTCAAATTGTCATTACTCCAAGCAAAATGTTTTAAAAAAAATTGACTTTATTATTAAATATTTTCCAAAGACTTTATCTGAAAGTCAAAGCTCTAAACCAATTGTTTATGCAAAAACAAATATTTATAACTTCAATTCATGTATAATTAAGTAATATTGATAAACTTCTATTAAAATAATATACCGAATGAAATATATTTAAAAATACAAAATTGGAGTTTAATGCTATAATACTAATTTATTTAAAAACTAATGGCTAGCTTTGATGAAGATTACTTTGTTAGTCATTAAAAAGTGATGTAATCCTAAGAGTACAAGTAATTTGTACAAAATTAACTTTAAAACTTTACAGTTGTGAAAAAAATTGATTTGTTTTATTAAATTAAATTAATTTATCAAGTTTAATTACTATCAATAAGTATTTTTTTTTTTTAAAAACAAATAGACTGCCATTTGTATGTTAAAGATACAATGAATTTATTTACTTTTCATAATTTTAATTTCAAATTAATATTTTGTGTATTAGTCTCAACTGGTTATACTCCATTATATACTTATGACACAATTTGACTCTCAATAATTAACAAAAACTAATTTTTATATAAAGTTGCGAAAAAAAAACTTTAAACAACTAAAATTTAGAAATATACAACGAACTTGTATTTATAGAAAAATATTGTTTTGATGTTTCAATTAAATTTCATCCTCTCATTATAGTGTAAAATATGGCGTCAAAATGTATAATCATTAATATTAAATTTTGTAATGTTTTTTATCCTATACATTAATCAAATTATGACAAAGTTTGACCACAAGATATATATATATATATATATAAGTATAATTTTAAATAATTTAACAATAGATTATTAAATAAAAATGAAATCTTTATAAAATGTACCTAGACATTTTTGGCTAAGTAGTATAACTAAATACCTATCGGATAAACCTTTTTCGCATGAGAATGTATGTTATTACAACTATTTTAGATGTTAAATTTTTTTCACTTTTTCTAGTTTTTATTCGAGCAAATAAAGCAGTGAAAATTATTATCAAATCGTTGAATTTTTGTGTCGGTTGCACGAGACCTTGACGAATTATCAATTGAATTTGGTAATAATTTACTTGATATGAGAATACATTTCTTTCAAACTTTAAAGTTAAATTTTTAAGTAATTTTTTCATACCCAGTTGCAAGAAAGGGGAGTACTAAAGTTGAATTTAAAGAATATTGTGGACAAGCATAAAAATTATTCACTTGGACTAATAATATTGGTTTGTTATTTCAAAATATTGCAATGACAAAAACCTTAGTATTGGAGTACTTTATCTTCAAATTCAACTCCAATAAGAAGTAATTTCTGATAACAATTGGAGTATTTTATCTTCTTATTTTCATAATTTTTCAGTAGTTATTCAATTAAAACAGTATATGATGAACTTCTCATATGTACTATGTATTTGATTATTAGTGACAACACTTAATTTTGTTTTTGTCAACAAAAAAAAATCGAAAGTAAACAACCTTACACAGAATAAAGATCATTAATTATTATTATTTTATTTATTTTGTTGATTGACCTCCCTGTAATCTATTTCATACAACGAAATAGGAAACTAGGTATTTAATAAAGAAAAATTTAACAAATTATTTATCTTTATTATTAGTAAGATTACAAGTTAGAAAAAATCTTCAATAAATACTTAATTACAAATTTTATCATGAAATTTTATTAATTAAAAATCAACACAAGTTATAACTAAATCACGGCTTATTATTTTAAATGTAAGATATTATCGTTATATTATATGTATAGATAAAAATTCAAATTTACATTAAAAAAAATTAAGATGGAAAAGTTCGTAAAAAGTTCACTCATCACTTTACTAATTGATTTATAAAAACTCTACCAATGCAAAAAAGAAAATTATATTTCAATGATTTCACTTAACCTTTGATAATATTTATTATAAATTTTGAAATATTTATCGTACAATGCTTAATTTATAACAAAAATTGTCACACGACTCGAGCATATGTTGGAATATTTTGGTAGTTTACATAAAAATAAAAACTTTGATATAAAGTATTGTAGTTGAATGTGTTTATATCGATATTTATAATTACAGGCCTAATCTTGAGTTATAATTTTTTTTTGTAAAGAAAATATAGAGTTAGCATGAAAAAGCATGTATGGCTAAAGATGAAATCATGGTTATATGCAGTGATGCTATGCAATTGAAATCTATTTTACCCGAATCCAAATCCTAGTAACTTGCGCGCAATGGCAAGCTTAAAAGGGAAAAAGGTTTAAGTTTGCATTTGTACCTATTAAAAGCAGGGACAATCCAGTAATTTCAATTATACATTGGCATTTACGTAATATACGAGATTTCACAAGGGTAGTTAAGCAGAACAACCGCTATAAATACTGAGTACCCCGACCCGTTGGCATTCTGTTCTCAACATTGTCAGTTTCACAATTTTTCTTTCTATCCCCTTCTCTATCTCCTCTCTCTCTCTCTCAATTCTTTCATAATTTTTCAAAATTATCAGATTCCGGCCACACTTTCTCTCTCATCTCCCTCCTCTCTGTTCATATCTTCTTCATCCTAGACAACCCCTTTGATTTCTCCGTCAAATTACCAATTTGCCCCCTTTATTTTTTCCATTTACCCTTTTACCCTTCATTTTTTTAACCGACAGTTATTCAGTATTCACCGATTTTAGATAATTTTACCATTGGGTTATTTTTTTAATTTTTTCAAATCATTTTATTTGGTTTGTAAAGAATTATTTTATATTATTTTGAGGGTGGGTTGGTAGTGACGTGGCATGCGGATAGAGAGCCATGAATACCAAAACGATGCGTTTGCCCCCTCGTCGAGTGTTGACACCTAGCAGCACCACAAGTAATAAGAGAAAAGAAAGAGATGACCCGTTTGAAAGGCCCAAGCCCATATCCGCAACATCTACAAAATTACTCAAGCCGGATAAGCCTACTAATCGGCTCGGCTCAGAGCCGATAGCAACAACCAGCGGCAGCAAAGGCTCGGAGCCGATGCCGTCCAATCAGCTTCTTGCGGGCTACCTGGCCCACGAGTACCTAACCATGGGGACTCTCTTGGGCCAGTCGTGGGTCCCACCGAGAGGAAAGACGAAGGAGGAAGACGACGGCGGTGACGAAGGAGAAGCGACGGCTATTGCGACGGAGACACCGTGTCGGAGGACGGAGAAGAAGGTAGAGCGGGAAAGGTACGTGGAAGTGATGGGCTTGTTGAAGGGTGGTGGGACCCACCTTCACGGCGTTGTGAACCCCACCCAGCTTGCCCGTTTCTTACACTTGTGATCTAACAGACAATTGGGAGAGTGGGGTCCACTGTGTACACGTGGAACGATCCCATTCGCTCTCTTTCCTTTGTTTTGTTCCAAGCGAACGAGAGAGAGAGAGAGAGGAGCGAAACTTGAAACTTGAAATTTCTCCTCCGATCTTTTTTTTTTTTTTTTTTAAATCTGAGACAGAAAATTAGCTATTTCTTTTTTCAATTTACTGATGCATGCAACTTGTATGTATGTCATCATCATCCCTCATGATGTATCTGTTCACATGCAAAATACATGCTTTTATTTTCAACAATTTCTAGTCATTTTCTTTTATTTATTTCCTCTATGCTTGTGCGAATGTGCGTTTTTGTTCTCATTCGATTAGATTTATCTTAACTGTGATTAAACTGTGTTTGATTTACGATTTGGTATAGGTGACTGGTTAAATATGAGTGCCACATTTTGAGGCCTTTTTTTTAATTTAATTGAAGCTTGAATATGAAAATGGAGTTACGATAATGTGTCGTTTAATTGTCAAATGGCGTGTTAATAGGTTTGCATCATAAAGTAAAGTTGCGTTAATTGTTTTCTGTCCAAAAAAAAATAGCGTGCTCACTCATCGTTAATTCGCTAGCATTTATAATCAGTTATAAAGGTCGAATAATTTGAAGTTGTGTGATTCTTGGAAATTATAGTTAAATAATTGGCGAGGTCACTGAAAAATTAGTGATTAAAAAATGAAGATTATTACAAGTTGAATATGAGATGAATTTTCTAAACAAAATAAAAATGAATGCTTGGAGTGTGAAGTTCTGATTTGTTGCGTCGAGTGAGACCTTACCATTTTGTTCTTTTGACTAAAGCCGTGTTTGGATAATTCTTGCATAAAATCATAATCTGGTGCGTAAGGACTATATTAAGATCATACTCCACGCGTGTTTATTTTTTCTTTCATTTTTAATTTGTGATGCAAATGATAAATTAAAGAAAAAAACTAGATTTTGGTTTTTATTAAATAGTCAATGTTATTAATTAATATTTACTTTTGTTGGAGGAAATCGTTGAATTTATAACCTCTTCGTTGCAATTATTTATTTTACTAAGCATATGTTTAGGATCACGTTGGAACCACATTTATTTTTCTAAAATAAGTATTCAAACACCTTTCCAAACATAGACTAAATGGTCCATCCATAACTTTATTTTATTACTTTTATTTTTTTTGTTTAGGCCTATGTCATCTATGATCATAGGTACAGTACCAAACGATACCCTAATAAAAAATGTGATTTTTTTATTATTTAATTTAACTAAAATAACTAAATTATTTGATTCATAATACAAAATTATAGTAAAACTTTGAAAAGTTAAAAATTGTGCTTGATTACAAGTAGTTTTATATATATAAATAATATTATATTAATATATAATAAAATCATCAATTTTACAGCAACTCTCCCATTAACTACTTTTTTTATTGCTTCAATAGATACCTAATAGATGGTGCTTCCTATTATGCAAAACAACCTCAATCGGAGATTCTCTAAACTGTCATCAATCTATGAATTTTCTCAATTACTTTAAAAGTATGGAAAAAGAATACGAGAAAAATTTAGAAACTACAATGATTGATTAATAATAATTTTTGAACTATTTATTGTATTTTAATAGTTTAGAGATTAAATAAGAGAGAATAATAATCTGTCGATTAAATTAACCATATATTTTAAAAGTTTAACGAATGTTCTAAGAAAATTGGTTAAAGATACTATAAAAAGATATTTTATCTTAAAAATATAAGTCAAACACCTATCAAAATCCTAAATATATCATTTTTCATATAATTTTTTTTATATTAATGTATTTAGATAAATTTTTTCTAATGAGTTAATATATAAATTGAAGAGAT
>JBBPBS010000968.1:29899876-29909971 GCA_037974835.1 Cicer judaicum
ATATACTAAAAAAGAAAAAATTCCAAAAATAAATATATTAAACGAGTTATAATATAAATATTATATGCATGCACCAAAATTTATATCATCATTATATAACAATTAATTTCTTAATTCATCTACGGCAAAAAACAAAACAATTTTTAATAAAAAGAATATTAAAATTAAAGTACTTACAAATATAATAGAAAAAAATGGTAAATTTATTACTACTTTTTGCTTTAAAAATTTAATTACAATTATAATATAAAAACAGTTCAAAAATGCTAAAAAGATACTATATTATCTGTTTAAAACAATTGAATCATTAATTGATATTTTACATATATTAATTAAGAAAATTGTATAAATAAATAAAAAAAGAATATTATTTTTATTTAATTATATTTGATAAGTATTAATAAATTATCAATGTTATAAATGTATATTAAAATATATTATAAGAAAAAAAATATAAATAGTATTAAATAAAAGGTACAATTAAAAATAATATATATAGTATGATATAGCCGTTGTAAATGAGAAAGAAAAACTTATGCAAATAGTTAAGTAGCAGTTGACAACGTGAAATAATGGGTAAAATTGTGATGGGAAATTGTTGGCAGTCATGAATGTAGAAATGAAAAGGCAAAAGTAAGACTCGTGATGTTTTACTTTACAGAGTTAAGAACACAATTACGTTGCTCAACCACAAGAACGAAAATCAAAATACACTATTCAGAATGAATATCACCAAAACTCAATACTTTGGAAAATTAATGTATCAGAAAGTAAATATATATATATATATATATATATATATCAATTTTTTTAATATTCTCTATCCCATATAAATAACTTATTAGAAATTAAATATTATCAGATATATATATATATATTTATATATCAATTCTTTTAATATTCTCTATCCCATAATAAATAACTTATTAGCGAAAATTATTATTCTAAATGATGATCTATTCAATTTTGGAATACACTGTTTTTTAATTATATCATTATATATATATATATCTGGCTTTATTAGTTCACCGTTAAATGCTATTCAGTTTTTGGGAGTCAAACTAATAACGAAACGTAGCCTACTAAACGCCTTCCATATTGAGTTTACGTTATCTCAAGTTGATTAAGAATACATAAATGAAGAGCTACTATTAAAATAAAATAAAAATTAACTAAAGGCTTATTTGATTCATATTAAAAAAAAAAAACTAATATTTTAAAATTTTAAAAATAAAAAATTTATTTGGATTATTTGTTTTTAAAAACTGTTTTGTAAAATTATTTTTAATATTATACTTTTTAAAACTTAAAAAACAAATAAAATAAATGACGTTTTATTTTTAATTTTTTAATTTTTTTAACTCTATAGTTAAAAACTGTTCAAAAAATTAGAGTCGTCAAAGTTATAAAATTTATTTATAATATAGTTTTTAACAGTAAAACACATTCAAATAAATCCTAAATTTTTACTTCTACTTCGTTCATTGAAAGGTGATTTAAGACAATTATTTATTTTATTTGCTCCAAGTTAATTTATTAACTACTTTTATTTAATCAAGTAAATAGTTTTCTAAACAAATTAATTTATTTTTATATTTTATATTTTATTTTACAGTACGACGTTAATTTGCAACTTTATCATAATGTAATATGTTTGTTTTTCCATTTTGTTGCCATATTTTTAAAGGTACAGTTGACTTTTTATGTTGATATGGTATTTTGAATAAAGAGATTATCATCAAATTCATAACTCTATTAATTTTATATATGATTTGTCACCACGTGTTTAGATCCATCATATTAAATGTTGTCTTAAATATTTTGGAGATTATTTATAATTTTAAAACTTGAGTCCTTAGTAAAAAGAAAGTCTAAATTTTAATAATTAAAAAAAAATAGGTAAACTAAATTTTAGTCCATATAAAAAAATTATCACCTTTTTAGTTCATAATTTTTTTTATTCACTTTTGATTCTTATTTTGAAAAAAAAAATCTAAAAGAAATATATTTTTAGTCCCTATAATTTTTTTTATAAAATTAAAATAAATACTAAAAGTGAAAACTAAAAAAAATCATCTTATATTATACAAATTAAAAAAATTGGGGTCAACACGATTATGAACATGTTGGGTTGGGTTAACAGATAATAAAAAAAAATTTAAAAATATATAATTAAATTTAATACTTGAATATTTAAAAAATAATAAAATTATATCGTAATATATCATTTAATATTTAAAATACGTATACAAATACAACAAAATACTTAAATTAATTAAATTAGTAATAAATTCTTGAGTTCGCGAGTTCAAAGATTCAAAAAGTTAATTATGCTTTCCAAATAGAACATAATTGGGTTTCAATAGATTGGTTCGAGTTAGACTCCAACTTGAATGAGTTGGACCAAAATACGGATTGAGTGATCGGGTTCGCGGATTTACCCGTACTCATAAACACCCCTAAGGATACGCGTCCTACATGAGTCGCAGAGACATAATATTAAGGGTGACAAAATATCTATTTTTGTATCTCGCATTCAACTTATATCTAAAAAATGATTCGCCACCAATTTTATTTATTAAAGAAAAAATTAGATAAAACTTAAAATAATAATCTTGAATAAAAATTCAAATTCGAAAATAGATTACGAGTATGAAAATTATCAGCACCTTACAAAGTCTAGTAAAACAATTATTTTATAGTTAATCATATACAAATTATTTATTTTATCTAAAAAGTAATAAATAAAAAAAAAATAAATTATTTATAATAATAATAATAATAAAAAAATTATTAATTTAATTTGATAAAGAAAATATATTAATAAAAAATAGAAAAATTAGAACACACGTAATACTTTGAAGAAAATATTTATGAGTTAGTTAATTTTATTATCACTTAATTTTATTTATTATTTGAAAGGGGTTAATAGTGATAAGTGACAAAGAAATAACTACCAACTAGTAGAATAATAAAACAAATAAAAATATATTTATTTTTCTAAATTTTTTGTATGGGCTACATCCATTTAAGTGCAGCATATTTTATATAAAAGTTAAAATCGACAATTAGATGCGTAACATGTTAAATCATAATGCATATAAAATATTAAATTTTAATAGAAAGAAAATTAGATGCGTAATGTATTAAATCATAATACATATAAAGTATTAAATTTTAATAGAAAGAAAAAAATCATACCAAATTCATGAATTAAAAAAATATCAAACATTTATCTATTTATTTTTTCTTTTTTAAAATCAGTGATTATAAATAATAATGTGTAAGAATAACACAATAGAAAACTAGCGTGACTTTTTTAGTGGACAAATTCAAATATCTAAAACTAATTCATATTTTTTAATTATTTATATCTTCCTAGGAGTTTGATAACACTCTTATTTGTATATATTAATAAATTAGATTGAGTAATTTATATGTCTACCATTATGATTATGATTAAGTTGAATCCTAAAATTTTATTTTTCTTTTAAGTTAGTATAGACCGATAGAGAACTAACCGTGTGTCGAAGAGCATATTTAAACAATCTTTATTTTTCTTTTTCTTTTTTGAAATGGGTGAATGTAGAAAATATTGTGTAACAATTACACGCCAGATAATCAACAGTAGTGACTTTCTAGTTGGCAGATTCAAACACCTAACATATTTTTTTAATCATTTATCTATCCCTAAAAGTTTTATAACACTTTTATTTATTTTAATAAATTAAATAAATTATATGTCTACTATCCTGACTAATTAAACTCAATCCTAAAATATTATTACTATTTTTTTAAATTTTGTTCTCAAATGACAAAAATCAAATTCATCAAAATTAAATATAAATGAATCTTAAATTATCAAATAAAAAACGTTCGTATTTATTTTACTAAAAACAAATCATATTTCATTTCATTTTAATTCCACTAAATAAAATAAAAAAGTTATGATTTTTTTATATGACCATTTTATTATTAGACAAAATAATAATAATAAATAAATAAAAATACATAAATCCTAACTCAATTAATAAACAGTGTTAGATTAAATGTTTTCTTCTTAATTCGAAGTTAGAATAAAGGAAATTGATTATTTAATATCATTTAAGATAACATTAGGAGAAATACGATTTCTCCTTAATATTAACCGTATTTATATTTTTTTAAATAAAAGTATTGGACCGTCAGAAGTTTTGGTAGCTGACACAGAGGTTGACAATGCAGCTCTGGCACGGTGGAGAAGTTTACGGCAAAGGTTAAACAACCGACAGAGTGAGCCCTACGATTGGTGGGGGGTTTATCGCCGTCAGTTGGCTCCGAGGGCTTCACGCCGCCGGTCAGCCCCATAAATTGAAACATTGTTGCAGTGGACTCCATTATTTTATATTAATTTTATTTAAATCAATAAAAACTACTATTTTATAACATTTTTTAACTAAATTATTTTAAAACATTTAGATTATTGGACTTAAAAATTATGTTAAAATTGTAAAATTTTAAATTTATTATTAACAAAAATGAATTAAAGAATATATAATTCATTTTTTCAATAAAATACTCTATTCGAAATAATTCATTTTTATTTATAATTCATTCTAAATAAAAATAAGTGTGCTTTTCAAACTCATTTATTTTTTTCAATTATATTATCATTTTAAAAAATAAAATTAAAATATTTTACGTTAAAATTAATATATAAGATTTTTTTTTCAAACGGTTAAGAAGCTATACAAAAGAAATTATTGAAACAAAATTATCTATAATTTAATATTTTTTATTTTATTAAAAATATATATAAATAAATAAAGTTATAAAAACTTCATAAAGAAGATAAATTTATTTTGCGTTGCATTTTCATCTTATGAATTCTTAAATTTTTTAAAAAGTATAATATTTTAGTATTTTATTTCAAAGTAGTGTATTTAAAAAAAGAAATATCCACACATCGAGAGTATTACATTTAAAGCGTTATGTTTTTAACTTTATATTTATAGATTTATTGCCGTGAAAGTGCAAATAACGGATAAAATGAAGTTGCCACCCAAGTATGGAACTAGTACAATTTTTTTCTTCTTCTACTAGTATAATATTAGTATTTTATTTGAATCTCTGAGTCCCAACTCTCAAGAATCTAACTCACCTATTTTTCAATAAAAATAAATTTACAAAATAATTTTAATATTTTTGAACAAACAGATTATTTTAACTTAAAAATCTTGTTTTCATCCAACTTTATATTACATCATGCGCGGCGGATCTCAAAAATTTGTTCAATAGGCAAGTATTTGAGAAAAAAATTTGCCGAAAGTATTATAAATTTATGAAATACTTAATATGAACAAAATTCAAAATACTTTAGCATCTGCAAATTTTAATTATACTTTATACATTTTTATATGAGACAATGAGACATACAATGTTATTTTTACTCACTTAATAAAAAGAAATCAAACATTTTGTTGACTAATTTTAAATAATAATTTTAGAATTATTTATGTGATGATATCGTGAATTTTTATTTAATAATAGTGTAAAATTATTTTATGATAATAATGTATCTCTATTAATTTTTTTATATTATAAATATGTTTTATTTTTATTTCATTCCAATCAATTGTTGAGGATTTGATGTCATATTTATTTATTTCTAGAATATTAATATTTTATTTAAAACTTAATAATCTAATTCCTTTGTTTTTTGTGAAGTTTACCTAAATTAAAGGTAAAATCATATAAATGAATAATAGTTGATTTAGATTCATATAGTAAAGTTAGAGGATTAAAGTGATATTTTTAAAAGTTAAAAACTAATTTGTATTTCAAAAAAAAGTTAGGTGATTAACACCATGTGAAAATAAGCAGATTAAAATAATAAATCTAAATAAAGAAAAAATAAGTATTTTAAAAAAAAGTCAAACACAGTTCCTTTTGAAAAAGATTTTCTATGTCAAAAAAAGTCTAAGATAATTATAAAACTGTCAATTTCATTATTGACCTTCAATCAAAATGCTGTACGAGACATAATTAGACCACAATTAAAGCTTGATAAATTTAAGCACCATTTGGATGTCCACCACTTTTGAAACTCAAAGAATAAAACTTTTACAAGAATTCGTAGTCATCTCTAACGTAATAACCTAACATTCTCTAGAAAAATAATGACAATATATGGATGATTCTGAAAAAAATTACATTGTTTGTTGATTTTCAAATAGATCACGTAACAACCAATCAAATACCTATAAACATCAATCAAAACATTCAACCACGTTGAAATAAATCTTCAAATTTAATCATCATTGAGAATTTACAATACACATAAAATATATAACTAAAGCAAAACCCATACCACACTTGACAATAAAAAAATAAAAAGTTAATTACAATTTTAATCTCATATTTTCATCAATTCACGTAATTGGTCTTTTAATTTAAAATCTAACAATTTTGGTCTCTTATTTTAATTTTTTACTAAAAAATAATATGACATATGTTAAATAAACACATTATATGATGAAAATTATAATATGACATGTTTTAAACACACGAAGATATGATACGTTTTAAATTAACACATATAAAATCGCAATAAAGTCTTTTAAAAATTTAATTTTAAATTTCAATTTTTTTTCTTCTATTTTTGTAATTTAATTAACAACGTATAAATAATTAATGCATCTAAATAGTTATATATCATGAAATTATATATCACGTCATTTAAAATATGTTAAATTATTATTTTTTTAATTCAAAAATCTAATAAAGAGATCAAAATTGTCCACGTTTAAAATATAAAAAATCAATTTCTTGTGTTGGTGAAATAAAAAACTAAACTATAATTAAATAAAAAGTAAATATTGAGCAGTTTTGGCTCTTGAGAACACAACACAGATAACTCAACATCTGCATTTAGAATAACAGGAGCAACCAAATTCACTTTAGTTGATAACCTAACTTTCAACAATCTCGAAACAAAGATTGATAGCTTCAATATAATGATTTTATTTTAAATAATTTCCATGAACCACAGTGAAGACACATTGATAAATCGACGTTGGAATGAAGAAGCCTTCATTGCCTCCAACAACTTAAGTAACTTAGGAAAGTACCCCTCAAATTTCATCCTCCTCCTACATATCTATTCAAAAAGAAATTGATGGACCATCCCATAACCATAAAACCTTTTTACCAATAAACCATTCGAAAGACACAACACTTGCCCCTAAACATATTCTATGCAAACTAATTTAATAAAAGAGAAATAAAATATAAAACTTTTGTGTGCTCTACGAATAAGCTTGTCTCGAAAGATAAGATTGAATTTTGTGAGCGCATGGGCTAAGTACGTAATTTGAATTATTAATTGATAAGTGGGAGCAATTATTTTCTTTCAATGGAAAGTTAAAAGAAAAATATCTTCAATAAAAATAATAATTTGACATGTGGGACTGTAATATTGAATAAACTATTATTTTAATTTTTAAAATAATAAGATGTTATTATTTTAATTTACGATATAACAAAAAATCTAAATTAATTATAAAATTATTAACATATCAATCACAATTGTATATTTCAAATTTTAATAAAAATAAATTGTATTTTTTTAAAACTATTTCAATAATTTAAAAATTGATTTAGATTTTTTACTAAGAAGTAAAACTGTTAGTTTGACAAACCCCTAATTTATTTTATATGATGTAGATCCATCACTCCTAACTATTTGTTTGGATTGAGAGACGATTTAAAAAAAATGTAAATAAATTGACAATATAGTCCAAAAAATGAACACTAAAAAGTTCCATAAAAAATTATATTTTATGTCTAACAAATTATAATCATTAATTAGAGTTTGCATCTTTCTAATTTAAATCTCCATCAATTTTTCTCAATTCTCTTTATATTTTTTATTATTATATAATAAAAATATGTTAAATGTTATTTTTATTTATCTCAATAATATATTGAATAATTTTAAATTTACATAAAATTTTATGTATATACATAAATTTTCAATTTGAAACAATTGTTTTTCAAAAATAAATAAAATTAAAATAAATAGAAATAGTTATAAAGATATTTTGATTGAAATAATTGAAAATCAGCTGCTTAATATGTTAACCACTTCATTAAATTTTTCTAAAAGCATCAATTCGAACAGGATTGTTTTTCTCCGCAGCAATACCATAAATCGCTTAAACTATGATATTGTGGAGGCGATCGCAAAGCTTGATGTTTTCGAATCAGATTACACTAATCTATTTTTAAACTATGATAGACTGCCTATAATTTAGCCTTCGAAATTGAGAAGTTATCGAGCTTTTGAGAAAAAAATACAGATTATAACTAATTATGAATAGATTAAAAAAAGTTAAAACTACTTTTCATGTTTATGTGGCATGATTGTGACGTACAATAGTACAATACGTTTTTATCATCCAGAATGTCAAATGTGTCCTTTAGTCAATAAATCACAATCTTATTATTAATTTGTTTAATCATGTAGTTATCAAATTTCCAGCAGTATCCTCAATTATTCTGTTTCCAGTTGTTTGCCAAAGGCTCCTGAGTGATCCCAAACCCTTGCTAGTAGGCTTTTTTTTTCTTCATATATTTCATTTTTTTTTCAAAATTAAACAACATATGTCATATTAAAATTTATATATTAAAATACTTTTTTTTTATCTTCTAGATACCGTATTTTCACTCTATTAATGTACAAAGATTTCTTATTAATAAATTTCCTTATTTATTTATTTAATTTTATATAAAATTAAGACACTTTAAAAAAACATATCAAAATATCATATTTTTAAAATCTCTTTTGATGATTTTATATTTGGTGAGCGATGAATTGATTTTTATTTTTTATAATTTAATAGAAAGTCATATCGTGCGACTATGTACTCAACGTAATTCTTATTTTTAATTTATTTGTGTAACTATAAAAATATTTATTTAATAAAATAAAAATAATTATAATATTTTATAAAAAATTAATAAATTAAAGTAAAATATATTAAATTAAAAAAAAAAAATATTTTTAATATATAAAAAAATAAAAATAAAAAAACATCGAACAAAAGATTTTTAATTAAAATTCTCATTAATAGTTGTAAACTTAAATATTTTTATTTATAATCCTAATAAGAGGGGGTAACATAAAGTCACAGTGTAGTTTAGTAATTACAGATTTTTTGTAATAAAGAAGTCATTGATTGAACTCTCGTTCTAATAAAATTAATAAATAATCATATTAAATAAAATTAAGACAGAGTATCAATGAAATAATAATTAAAAAAAAAAGAATTATTCTATTGTTTGAATTCAATAATACTAGTACGGCTACAAGGCTACAATAAAATAAAATAAAGAGAAAACGCACATTAAATTTGTGGGGGCGTGAAGTAGATGAAACGGAAGGCTTGAAGCGTGTGACAATGTAGTTTAATGGCAACCAGACACCGCACGCACGCACGCACGCACACCAAGAAGTACAACGTTGAAACATTCCACATGGCAAGTAATTACCACGTCTCCGCTGTAATCAGCCGTAAATGCAGGTTTAACCACCCTAAAATAAATGACTAAAAATTGTAGAATAAAATAGGAAATTAAAATTGTATATATATTCAATAGAGGGGTTAAAATTATATTTTAAATAGTAAAATACACTCTCAACTTTGATTATAAAAAAAAGGTTAACTTGATTTTATAATGTTTCTAAAATATCATTTATACAATAGTTTATTCAATTTAATTATTTGTTTTTTAAATTAAATTAATATTATTTATAAAGAGTATGTTTGATAAAAATAATATACAAAAAATTAACTTATGTATGCAAATAAAGTGTGCATATACAAAACAAATTCTAATACAAAGTCATCAAATATACATAAAATATTTAGATAATTTTACATCAATAAATTTTTAAAATAAAAAAATCAATTTTATGAATTGATAAAATTTACAGGACATAAATTTCAATTAAGACATATTTTTTAATTTATTTGTCGTATATAAATAATATATATTAATTATATTTTTAACAATTTTTTAAATAATTATATAATTATATTTATGAACTATTAA
>JBBPBS010000968.1:29910220-29939907 GCA_037974835.1 Cicer judaicum
GAAAAAAACCATATATTTAAACTCTGCTTGATAAAGCTAAAAAACAAGTTTATAACTGATAACATTTTATGATAACTTAATTAAAGTAGCCTATGATTTTATAGCTTATATTAATATAGCATATTATTTTTTCTTTCAATTTTACCATTATTAATGTTACTCAAATTTTTATCTTTTATAATTTTTATTATAATTTAAAATAAATAATTCAAAATAAAAAAATAGATTAATTAAAATAAATAAATAAAAAATATATAAAAAATTGATAAATTTTTAAACTAATAATAAAAAAGATTTAAATTATTATTTTTAATATATCTTAAATATTAATTAATAAATTTTATTTTTAATAAAAAATATAATTTACTTAATTTTATATTTCAAATTAATTGAATATTTAAGTTTACGAGATACTTGAGTTAACTTAAATAAACTATTGGTTGTGAGTAAATTTTAATAAATATTTAAACCAAATAAAAATAATCCAGCGGGTCCCACACTGCGACAACGCAGTTACCCAAACCAAACCCCTCATCCGTGCACCTTGTGCTTCTCTTCTGCGTTTTTGCCATTGCCGCGAGATCTTCCACTTTCCACTTCACTTCTCGTTGCTCTCTCAAAAAAGTATAATGTAATAAATAGTTAAATAATAATAATAATAATAATAATAATAATAATAACAATAATATTGAATTTGAAGCTATTTTAAGATAGTAGTTTAGGAAAAGTTATCTTCAGGGTTTTGGATGCTTTGCTTTCCTTCATTCAAATTCAAAGGTTCTATCGATTTTCTCTCTCAATTTCAGTAATGGCCGTTTCTGATTCTACTCTCTGCTGGATATTCAAAGGGTAAGACATTTTTTTCTTTCATTTTCTATATATTTAGAGTTTTCGATTGTTTAAGGGTACGGTTTTTTCTTCTGGTTTCTACTGTTCAAACTTCTAACCATTTTCTCAGCTCAATTCACAGCAGAATTACCTCAATTTTTGTTGTTGTTGTTGTTGTTGCTGTTTTATAAACTGAATTTTATAGTCGTCGAGTCATTGCGAATCGGTCTCAATTTTGGGGACTTGGTTTTCTTATTCACTGTTTCACTTGTTTTTTGATAGGTTTGGTGTCAATTAAACGTAAGAATGAAAAAATAGGAACCTGAATGGGTTTGATTTGGATTTTACATTCAAATGATGGGGGTTTGTGGTTGACTGGTGGTTGGCTTAAAGAGTTCTTAGTTCTGTTTGTAAATTATTTTATAATTTTGTGTTATTTTACTTTTCTGTTCTAGGATATCAATTCCACTGTATACACCTTATTAAGCATAGCTTATGTTGTGAAATTCAAATTCATGATAATCTTTATTATAGCTTAATTTGCTCATATGCATCAACATAGTGTTTTAAATTTGATTTGACAGATTTTTTGAGTCAAGAGAAAGAGTATGAGGAGCAGGATTAGACATAGGGGGAGAGGTGAAATCAAGAGGAAAGAAGGTTAATGAAGTGCCTAAAGTCAGGAGAGCCACTGGGAGGAACAGACGAAATACGCCCTTCATCTGAATCTCTTGTAACTATGGACTTCTTCTCAGCTAGTGGTCATTCTTTCCTACCTGGGAAACTTGATAAGAAGCCGGACACTGGCAATATAGAAGAAGCAGAATTGACTTTGCGTGAGAGTGGTGTATTGAACTATGAGGTTGGTTTCATCTTAACACTTTACTTTTTATGTGTATGTTTTGGATATACGGCGGGGATGTCAAAAGTGGTTTTGCTTTGAACAAACGTAGTTTTGTATGTTTGATTACTTTGCATTAGAATTTGTTTTGTCTCCAAGCTTTAGTTTGAATAGAGATGTTAAAAAGTAGCTTTTGTCTTATGTTGAAAATTTGTACCCAGTCAAACTTGCTTATAGAGTAAAAAAAAACACCCAAATATAAACCACTTTATTAGTTCAAATTCAATTTTAATAGATTCATTTTTATCAAATAAAGTTCATTTTGTTTTTGGTCTTAACACTTCAGTTTCTAGGGGAAAAAGACTCTTTCCAGAGTTCTGCTGTAAGTAAATGCTGACCAAATATTGTTTTAATCCGGGTTCTCTCAAATAATTCGGTCTTCACCGAAGTTCATTAACCGTTTGAGTCCAACCACTTGGTTAAATCATAAATCAAGTTCTTTTAATCATGTTTGACAAACATTCAGTCAAATATTACATATACACATACTGAATAATCAGATGTGACTTCCTCTGTTATTTGTTCGAGGCCCTAGAGAGTAATTATAAATATGCCTGTCTATATTCAAGAAGTAACTATTTATTTCTTATACTAATAATTTCGTTCGTGTCTACATGGTTCTTCTTGGTAAACTACTATCACATCTTTTTGTCTATGCCCTTGGTTGTGGAACGTCATCATCTCTCAATTGTGTCTGACACAATCCTTCATCTTAAAAGTATATGATTGAAGTGGGTAAACTTCATTCCTATAATTCTACATGACCATGACTAATACATGTAGTTGTCTAATGACCCAATTATTGAATGTTTCCTATTCAATACAATCTTTGACGGACTTTGCTTTAGAATTTACATTTAGTTAGCAAAGTTTGAAACTATCCCCATATGTATTTTCTTGTTTTGAATTTGTGATTTTAGCTACTATTCAAATTTGAAGAAAAAATATGTACATAATATGCAGGAAGCTAGAGCACTACTAGGAAGATATGAGTATCAAAAAGGAAATGTAGTAGCTGCTTTACATGTCTTTGAGGGAATAGATATAGGTGTTGTGACTCCCAAGATCAAACTTGCCCTTTCAAGAAACAGGGAACGCCGCAAGAAACATTCCCATAATCATGCTGAACCGGAGATGTCTATACATGCTGTTGGCTTACTGTTGGAAGCATTCTTCCTAAAAGCAAAATCTTTGCAGGTTCTTGAAAGATTTAAAGGTAGCCTTGTTGGTTGTTTGATTCTTAGTTTCGCTATTTGTTTTCTAGTTCAATGAATTTGTGGCTTTTCACTGAATATTTTATTTTCCGCTTGCACAATGGTACTTCTTTCACCTATTGTCTACCTTATTTTCCAGCAATTAATATCTGGTACATGTGTTTGATTTCAACTGCTAGGTATCTTTAAATTATGAGATTTCTTTTGAATGCTATTTATTTTGTTGCCATAGTTATTTTCCATCTGAACCTGTTATATGCTTTGATGTTTAGTTTTATGGACAATAAGATAAAATCCTTGGTGCTATATTTTTTTAATATTAAATTTTAAATCACTTTGTCATGACAATGTTTTGATGCGCGTATCAATATTCAAGCCAGTTGCGCAAGGACTTGTATTTCCTGCTGTTTTATTAAAATTTATCTGCTATTGTGAAGTATTGGTATGTATTTGGTTTCCATCACGACAGAATACGTGTCAAAGTGTAATCTAATATTTTGAATCATTCTTGCAGAAGCTGCCCAATCTTGCAAAGTTATTATGGACATAGTGGAGTCTTCATTGCCTGATGGCTTGCCTGATAACTTTGGTGCTGAATGTAAATTGCAGGACACCGTGAGCAAGGCAGTTGAGCTGCTTCCAGAATTGTGGAAGCTTGCTGATTGTCCGCGTGAAGCTACTTTGTCTTACCGACGAGCACTCCTTCACCAATGGAATCTTGACGCAGGGACTACAGCAAAGATTCAGAAAGAATTTGTCGTTTTTCTTCTATATAGTGGAGCAGAAGTAATGCCCCCTAATCTGCGCACACAAATGGAAGGCTCGTTTGTACCGGGAAACAACATAGAAGAGGCTATACTTCTTTTAATGATTTTGCTAAGAAAAATCTCTCTCAATAGAATTGAATGGGATCCTTCCATTTTAGACCACCTTTCATTTGCTCTATCTATTTCAGGGGATTTGTCAACTTTAGCCAATCATTTGGAAGAATTGATCCCGGGGACTATCCATCGAAGTGAAAGATTCCATGCGCTAGCACTTTGTTATTCCGGAGCAGGTAAGGACTCAGTGGCACTTGACCTTCTCAGGAAATTGTTGAGTGGTAGTGAAAGGCCGAAATATGTTCCCGGTTTGTTAATGGCTTCTAAGATTTGTTGCGAGAACCCAACTCTCGCAGAAGAAGGGGTAAGCTTTGCTCAGAGAGGGCTTGAGCGTTCGGATGGAAGATGCAAACAGTTAGAAAATGTTGCCAATTTCTATCTCGGTGTTTCACTTTCAGCACAATCGAAATTGTCTGTTTCTGATTTTGAGAAGTTGAAGAGACAATCTGAGGCACTTCAGGCGCTTGAAACCGCTGGAAGAATGACCAGAATGAGAGACCCGGTAGTACTATACCATCTCAGTTTAGAGTATGCAGAACAAAGGAAGTTGGATGCTGCAATTTATTATGCGAAATGTGTTGTAAAACTGGAAGGTGGTTCTGATGTTAAATCATGGTTACTAGTGGCCCGGATATTATCTGCTCAAAAACAGTTTTTGGATGCTGAATCCGTAATTAACGCTGCTTTGGATCAGACTGGGAAATGGGATCAGGGTGATTTATTGCGAGCAAAAGCTAAAATACAAATTGCCCAGGGCCAGTTAAACAACGCGATTGAGACATACACTCAGCTTCTTGCTGTTCTTCAAATTCAGAGTAAAAGTTTTGGTTCTTGGAAGAAGCTATATAAGGTTTGTTGTTGTAACCTATGAATCACACACTCTCTGACACAAACACTTAACACGACACCAACGCACATATATTTATTTGTTTATTATTATAATTAAATAATATATGGACATTGTTTATTAAAGGTCTAAAGTGAGATTCAAAATATATATGTGCATCTAAATTGAACAATTTATTTCATTACAAATAAATTATCAAACAAGATATGATAGTTTTCATCTTCATTAATCTATCTACTACCAAAAAGCTAAACATGATGTAATCAAATTTAATGTCTTTAACTCCCTCATTGATCATCATTGCTTTGACACATTTTGAACCTTGTAGATGTGTCTGAGATATGTCCAAGGGGTGTTTGAGGTGTATTGAAGCTATTTTTTTTTTGAGACACTTGTCTCAGTGTCTTAGTTGTCGGATACGTGTCTACAAGTGTGTAATTTCTGCACCATAGGATGTGTAATTCTTGTGACTATCACTTTTAGAATTAGATAAATGTTTCACCTATAAACTTTCATGAGTCTTTTTCTCTTCTTTTCCTGTTCTAGCTGCTTACCCTTTTATCCATACTGTTTGTGATAGGACAACAGAGATCGTGCTAGGAACTTGGAAGTGGAAATATGGCATGATCTTGCTCATGTGTACATCAGTCTTTCCCAGTGGCATGACGCAGAGGCGTGTCTTTCAAAATCTAAGGCCATCAAACCATACTCCGCTTCTAGATGTCATGCACTAGGTAAGTTTATATATGATTAGTTATCACTTGAAAATAATTGGCAGATGCTGTTTGAATTACTCTTTTGGTCCTGAATTATTTGTGAATTTCTAAACAAGTCGCATAACAAACAAAGTATTCTTTAGGTTATTTACTCTGTTCAGCACATTGAGAAGCCAAGAGATTGAAGAGATAGAATAGGATGCAACTCATGAGGCATGCACCTTAGTGTAGCAAGGCAATAAGCAATTAAATAGAAGCATATGAAATAACGAGGCATACACTATGTTTTTATATTATAAAGAAGAAGAAAACATAGAAGCATATAAAATAAAAACATAATGATGCATGATATTTAGATGAAAGTTCGTTATTTCCAGCAGAGTAGTAGTAGCATAACTGCATGAGGCTATACAATCTTAGTGAGCTTGATAGAATGGAAAAAGAATGAGGAGGTGATGCATGTTGGAGAATCCTTTTTGGTTGTTTCTCTGACTTGTATGTAATGGGTTATTTGTATGAGTTTAATTTTGATACACTGTTGGTATAAACAGTTTATATTGTCAATAAAATCACAACCAATCATATATGTGACTTTAGAAATAGTTATGATTAAAGTCAAACATTTTTAATGATCTGACGACATTGACAGTGTAATTACACTGACAATGTATAAGAATTGAAATCTATTATTGTTATTGTTGGTGCTGCTGCTGCCGTTTATTTATTGTCAAATTTCACAGGTATAATGTATGAAACAAGGGGTCTTCATAAAGAGGCTCTAAAAGCTTTTGGTGATGCTTTGGCCATTGATCCTGGCCATGTCCTCAGCTTAATCTCCACTGCTAAGGTACTTAGACATTGCAGTAAACGATCAAATGCTGCAGTCAAAAGTATTTTTATGGATGCACTACGGCACGACAGATTGAATGCTTCTGCTTGGTATAATCTTGGCCTTTTTTACAAGTCTGAGGGCACAATATCATCATTGGTTGAAGCTACAGAATGTTTTCAAGCAGCACAGGATCTTGAAGAATCTACACCACTTGAACCTTTCAGATGACAGATTCAAAAGAAATACTAATGAACAAAAAATGATGACAAAACTATTCATGCAGTTCTGTGATGTCACGATTTACGCTTGGTGGTATATTCATGTATTATTTTCACTGTCTTCATAATCTAAAAAGAAATAAAAAAAAAAAAAAAAAAAAAAAGAAATAAGATGATCCATTGTAAAATTTGTCTAAAAATATTTGTAAGCAAACAATTTATTTAGAGCCAAGGAAATACAAAATTCACAATTATGATTTGTATGTCAAATATCTAAAGTTAGTGAAAAGCATTTGCATCTATAACTCTCCATCAATTTATCATGATTGAGGTCCCACTATATGATAACAAGGTCAACTGAAGACTCCAAAGGTGGCATGAAAGAGAAGCATCACCAATTCACCATGACAAGTTTGACCATTTGGTGGAAAGCAGAGCAAGGTTTGGAATAATTTTTGTGAATGAAAAGTAAGCCTCGTCCATTTTTTTCACCCAAGGAAAAGGATATTCATTCGCTACAGGATAGAAAATGTACACAATTTTAGAATTTGTATTAAGTACAGTCAAGGTGAAAATTTTATAAATAAAATAAATAAATAAATAAATAGTTATAGATAGTTGCATCTAAGGAATGCGAATCATCTTATAGAAAAAAAATAAGACATAACAGAAAATAAGTAAAATATTAATGATTATATAGAAAAAGTAAAGTATAATGCAAAATTTTAAATAAAAATAAAATATAAAAGCAAAATATTAATTATTCTACTTTAACATCGATTTTTGAAAGCAATAACTGTAAAGATCCGTGAACTTTGAACCGGGAAAAGGAAAATAAAGCAAAAATGAAAGAAAATACTACCACACCACCTATAATTTTATAATTGCTTGCTCTTCTAAGTCCTCACCTCACCTTATCACTACGCCACTGCTGTTGTGACAACATTGCTATCTATCACTTGCCATCACATATAGTAAACGTCAACTATAAATTAATTAAACAAAAGAATATGATGAAGTTGTCAACTTCAGATTCAATAAGATCGATCAAAGATGTTCACTACGAGTTGATATGTTGATTTTGTTAGGTTAAATTAAATCACCCCAAATTATAAGGGCATTAAAGTTTCATAATTTCTCTTCTCTCAATGTTTGATATATTATTTTAATTAGTGTTTGATAATTTATAACTTAAATAATTTATTTTGATATATTATTTTAATTAATGTTAGTTAATTTATAACTTTTTATTTACGTATGATTTTATTATTTTTTATTTTTGTATAAAACTTAAACAGTCCTGCCAATTTGTCACTCTCTTTCTTATCTTTTTTTCGATGCTATTTTTTGTCTACATAATATTATTATTATTATTATTATATAATCTTATTGTTGATATTAGATTGATTCTTATACATTCAATATAAAACACAAAATAATAAAAATTTATATAATGATAAATTTGGTTAGAAATCTTCTAATTAAACTATTCTAACACATTGAAAAAAAAAGACTGCACAAAAAAATCACATAAAAAAATTTAACTTTCATGCATTATAAGAATCTATATCATTACAAGAATCTTTGTCACATAACATAAACTTAACAAAGGTATGCTTTGCCATTTTTTAATTTATTTATTTTATACATTAACAAATCTATTTAAAATTAAATAACTGCTAATATTTTTATTAAAAAAAAATAATCGTTCTTTTTATCTATGAATATGTTTATAGTTTACTTTTACTAAACAAAGCATATATAGGAACACTGGATTCCAAGTTCCAAATGTGCACTACATGTGTTCCAAATTTAAACAAAATTCACATTTGAGTCGAATGGACAATCAGTATGATGGAGTGTAAAAGAATTTTATACTGAAAGCAAATACAACATAATTTATTTCAGTGTCGCACTATTAAAGTGAATATTAATTGTTTTACCAAGATAAGATAAATTTTGTGAAGCTTCTTCTCACCTGTCACTAATTAACTAAACATTCGATCCTCATACAAGAGAGAATACAAAATGAAATGCAATGAAAATAAAAGAAAGAACAAAATACACATAAGGCAGAGGCCGAAAGTAAACATGTTAGTTTTGTGGAAGTAGATGCAATGCAATACAATACAGCATGAAAAACAAAAAGCAGTTTAAATTATTGGCGAAAATATCAATGAAGTATCGAATAACGACGAAGCCTCAGCGGAAATATCCAAGCCAAGTATATCAATGAAAATATTTATAATCAATTTAGTTTCTTCACTTTCATAATGGAATCTTCATCGACATTCAAGTTCCGCTTCAGAGACCACTCGCTTCCGGAGTTTCGAAATTCTATTCATTCGTCGCCAAGCTCCGACGATGTTTCCATCCTCTCACTCTCTAATTCTCTCACTGATCAACCTGAGGATCAAAATTTCAAACTTGATATTGAATCCATCACTGGAAGGGTACTTTCTTTATTACTCTAATTAACATCTTCAAATTCACTTACATATATGTATGTATATTCATTTCATTGTTACTGTAACATGACAGGGTATCAAACATCTGTGTGATGAACTTCAAGAGCTCAGGGAAGCAGCAAATCTAGATTTACACAAAAATATCTTTGCTAATTATTCCTCATTCCTTAGGTGAGTTATTAAGTGAACCACCATTTTAATTGCTAAAACCGTAAGACATTGTTATTTTGGCATCTCAATCGTCAAAATTTTAATCAATTTTGTATTCGACGTTTTAACAAATAGAAACTACTTCGATATCAAACTATATTTTATGTGGTTTTTATAATAGTAAGTTATATCAACTAAATTTTCATAATCCAATAATTAATTTAAGCTTTTGATTGAAGTTGAGACTAAAATTTTAGAGACTAAAATGGTAGTTTAATTACATACTTCCATTTATTATTTATTATTACCTTGTTCGTTTAATTTTAAATGTTTCATTTGTCATTTTATTTTTATTTTAAGTTGTTAATTATTTTATAATATTAATCTAATATTATTTATTTATTTTCTATTACTATATATATTTATTTATTGTATTTTAATTCATCAAAAAATTTAACTTAATATAATTATTAAGAATATTTGAGTAAATATTACTCATTAAAGAAAAATCATTTTCTTAAGAAACAAATATAACTAAAGACAGACGATTAAAATGAGACAGGAGAATATTATTTTAATTAATATATCAACACTAGTATATCCTCAAAATAAACCTTTGACTCAAATTGTTAATGAGAAGGTCAAATCAATCAGATTGCAAAATCTGAATCCTAACTAAAATAATTTTTGTCAGACTTCATCTATTTATGGGCCATAATCTAAATTAAGAAGGTCCTATCCCCTGAGAATCGAAGGCTTAAAACCAATTTTTTTTAGCTTTAGTGGGAGTGCAACCGTAAGTTGGGGGTTGTGGGTTTAGACATGAAAATATAATTCAAAAAAATAAGATTAATGGCTACTTTGAGTAAATAATATGTATGTATATTATTCATAAATAAAAAATATGTATAATGTACTGCTGTTTCATGGTTATCAAGGATATATTCCATTTTCATTATGTTACATACCTCTTAGGAACCTGCAAAATCACATTGCTAATATTTATTCTTTTGATTGTTGAATGGAATATAATGTTCAAGTACTTATTTTTTTTCTCTCTCACATGTGTAGAATACTAGAGGAAGTGACAGGAGTGGAAAATGAGCTTGTGCAACTACAAAACCACTTCTTATCTCATCAAATGTTAGTCAAGGATCTTAAAGATCGCATATATCCTAAGATACTATCCATAAACTCAACTATTGGTGAAGAATCTGTAGACATTGTACCATCTCCGCCGAGCGAGTTAGAAGATCATGTCAATGATGTGTCAGAGAAGCTGGATATTCTCGTGTCAGAAAACAAAATAGATGAAGCCCTCCAACTTCTAGAATCTGAATATGAACATTCACATGATGATAATGAGATACTATTATATAACACTATGATTTCTGAGAAAAAGTCCATGCTTATACAGCAGTTGACACAGATGGTTGAGAATAAAAGATTAGCAGGATCAGAACTACAAAGTGCACTGGCTTCACTTTACAGGCTTGGAGATACTCAACTTGCTATTCATCTATTGCTTAAATACTACCATTTGTGTATTGTAACAGGAAAAAACAATTTGCAGTGGTCAACCTCATCATTAAATGAGATATATATCAGAAAGCTTGCAAGGTTTCTGTTTTCTATGATCTCACAAGCAGCTAAGAGCTTTGTGATGTTATGTGGAGAAACTTCTCCTTATGCCTCAGAACTTTTGCTTTGGTCATATGAAGAAACAGTGTCATTTATTGCATGTTTTGAAAATTTTGTTAAATGTATATCAACAGTAAGTGTTGGTTTGTCTTCTGCTATAAAGAGTGTGAAGTTTGCTGTTATGTATTGTTCTTTGTTAGAAAATCAGAAATTAGTGCTAAGGCCATACTTGGTTAAGCATCTATGCCCTTGCATGGAAGATGTTTTGAATACACACATAAACCACTTTAAGAAAGTGATTCCTATATTTTCAGTAAGTGATCCTTGGATTCTAGAGAAATACCTTGTGTCTGGAGTGTTTGGTGAAGCTGGTTCTTCAACAGAACAACCTGATTTTTGCCTGCTAACTTCCAGCGGCCGGAAGGTTCTCACGCTATTGCAGGTAGGAAAAAATTGATACACACACTGATATATGCCTAATGTGATACTATGACTTATTGTTAAACGCCGTTGTTGCTCAATAATTGAACACACAAAATTTTAAATAGTAACTAACGTATGTTCTTTCGACAAATTTTTTCTTGTATATTGTACTTGCTCTCAATACAAGTATAACGTATTTGAGTGACTCTAATCAGGCCATTACAGAGGACGTTTCTCCGTTAGTTGCCCTTGAAATGGGAAATCTAGTCATTAGTGGACTCAAGAACCTCTTTAATGAGTATATCATCATACTTGAAAGAGCACTTACTTTTGAAACAAGTGCAATGGAGCAAGATAGTCCTAGACTCAAGTTAGCTGAGTCATTGACACAGCAGGTTTCTATTTTGGCCAATCTGTCAACATTAGTGCAATTTCTGTCTACTATGATCAAAGGTATCTTTAGCAGCAGAAGCACCGGTCACATTGATTCACAAGTAGTGGAGAACCACTCAGTTGTAAATCAGCATCAAGAACTTGATGATTTCTTGTTGTTTATTGAAGAGGGCTCCAATAACAAGTTGAGAAATGTGTTCTGCAACCAATTAATTCTCAGAGTGTTGTCTACTTGCAGTAGCCATGAAATATTTTCAGCTGCTCACTATAATCACCAGTTTGATGATAACACAATCCACAATCCAATGCCTTCAGCAATATTTCAGGTTTTTTTTCTTTCTCTTAATTATTATGAAACATATGAACCTCTGTAGCACTAACACTCCTGAGCGAAGGTGTATCCCAGTGTCTGACACGTATTGGTGTTGGACACCAACACACTGATTACACTCAGCTACTTCATTTTCTCAAATTATAACTGGCGTCGACGTGTCAGTGTCGTGTCTGATATCCATATCAGTATTCATGCTTCGTTGATATGAATATAAGTTGTTAAGAAATTAGCAGGTTAATGATTTTTTTATGCTAAAGTTTTATTCTCAACATGCTTATGCTAGATTTTATATTTAGTTATGAAGTTTTGACTCTGTCATGAGCAGGTTTTATTTCTAGAACTAAGGAAAATTGAAAAACTTGAAGAAGAAAACGTGTTTGAAGGAAATTGGTTGATGGAATTACTAACAGAGGTGATGGTATCTATGTTTATTTGGGTTTCCAAGAACAAAGAAATGAATGCAACAACAGAAGAGAAAGTGAGCTTACAAACTGATGAAGCTAAACAGGTTTCTGATTTATCTCCCTTCTGTTTATTCTTTTGGCCATCATTATGAGATATTAAAATCAACATTGCAGTTATTCTTATTTTCTGAAGAATCCTCTCAAAGAAATCAATTATCATGATTTTTATCTTTCTAAATAGAGGTGAATGCTATGGTGGACCACTTCATACGTAGTCCATTGTGGACAAATGATTAAAAATCATCCAAAACTCTAACGAAGATTGTTGACACTCCTCGGAACAGTCTTCTTGGTCTTTATAGCTGAGACAATGACTCGATCAAAGTCAGTTTGATAAAATTAAGGAGAAAAAATGTCTCTTAAAAATCAACTCGACGAGTAGTAGACATTAATCAAGTCACTGTCTCATATATAAAGGCGGGAAGACAGTTAACTTATACTTTCAAGGAAAGTTGGCAATCGTCGTTAGAGTTTCAAGTGATTTTTAAGCACGTTAAGTTAGAACTTGTCTCTAAAGTGATTATCAATTTTTCACTCCTTAGCTTTATTCCTTGAGCAGTTTATTTTGGATGTGCAATTTCTGGTAGAAATGGGAATGTATGGAGGATACTTTTCAACTGATCCTTTGCTCCTTCTCACTCTCATGAAATCAACTTTTAACTCAGCTGGACTTGACCCTTTCAAGTAATGCATTGCATACTATACTTTCTAAATTCAATTTATTTTATTATTATCCTTAGTTCTGTAGTTTCAAATATTAGTTTGATCACATGCTCAAAATATTCTTTACATGACTAATTTCAGAGATGTAGATAGTGATGATTGGGCTATAGATGTTGCTTCTAAAACAATTCAAAAGCTGTTGGAGATTGAGAAAACAAGTTTACATCCAAATGAGTCTATAGTTACCACGAAAGAGGAGCTACATGAACACCAAAACTATGAATGTAATTTTTCTGATGTAGATGATATAAATTGTTTAGAGGATAAAGTAGATTTGGAGGAGCATGAGTCAGAAATTGCTGTTGATGCAGAAACTGATTCAACAACATTTAGCATTGGGGAGGGATCATTAGCAGATAGAGATTATGTTGATATAGACAATGTTAATATGAGACAACATAGTATCAGTTACATGCAATTAGAGAATACTGATTTTGAAAAGACAACAGATGTAGGAAATGATGAATTGACTCCTATACATTTCTTGGGTGAGGTAGGACAGAATTCTGATCAAACTGAATCTAAATCAGAGGCATATAAAATTGTATAATTTCATTGTATTATATATTCATAGAATTTTAGTTTTCTGCTGGAGTCCCACACTGTGTACATTTGCAAATATTTATTGTTTATAGAACACTCACACAACAGTATTGGTTGTCCCCTTGGGGACATCCGATAAAATTGGAACGATACAGCAAGGATGACACGCACAAATCGAGAAATGGTCCAAATTTTTTTGAGATTTTTCTTACATGGCTTATTAAATGGATTCATTGACTATAGGATCTGTTGCTAATGCTAATTAAACCTTGAAGCATTTACACCTTACAATTAATGTTTGTACTAATTGAAGTACATCAAGGGGTGGTGGCGCAGTTGGCTAGCGCGTAGGTCTCATAGCTTCTGAGTGATCCTGAGGTCGAGAGTTCGAGCCTCTCTCACCCCAACAATATTTTTTTATTTTTTATTTTTTATTTTTTTATTTTTTATTTTTTATTTTTTTATTTTTTATTTTTTATTTTTTTATTTTTTATTTTTTATTTTTTTATTTTTTATTTTTTATTTTTTTATTTTTTATTTTTTTATTTTTTTTATTTTTATGTTTATGTTTATGTTTATATTTATGTTAATGTTAATTAGTTAATCTCCCGTATTTCAGTTCCTAAAGCATAAGATAGGAAATTTATTAACAATTATTCATTTCAAAAATTACATTTATAATAATCTATAAAACAAAATTTTAAGTGTTTCTGCGAAAGGTTCACCAATAGACTATCAATTCACTATTAAAAGCGACCATGGAATAGTGAGAAAACACCATTTTTAATTTTCAAATATTTAAAAAGAAAAAAGATTTGTTTAGAAGACTTATATTTAAAAAGAGTTTTCAAAAATTATTTTCTTGTTCATAGTTTTTAAATCTAAAAATCCAAAATAGTCCAAGAGTATTTTGCTTTTAGAATGCTTTACACTTTCTAACAAGCTATAGAGAGAAATCACACCGAGACCGATTAACTTTTTGTTAAATACAATGTGGTAATTATATATGATTTATTGACTTATTCTTCTATTTGTTTGTCAACTATTCAATGACTACCACTCTAAACACTCCCCTGTCACTAATAAATAACACTGCTATTTTATTTTTTATTATTTGTTCTGTATTTTATTTTAAAAAATTATAACTAGTTGAAGTTGTTTTATTTTATGATTACTTTTATAATTAAAACTAATTTTTTATCACAAGCAAAAGATAATCAAACATATCATAATTATTGAAGAACAATCAAATACTAGTTATTCGGAGTTTAAATTATCATAATATTACAATTTGCCCTAATTCATTCAATTTAATGTATTTTTGAATTAAACAGACAAATTTAAATTAATCATCGGATCAATGGGTAAAAAAAACAAATTAAGTATTATATAAATATGGCTTTATTTTTTTATCACTTGCGTATGTAGTACCTCAATTTTTTCCTACAAAATAAAATTAATTTAAGTAAATGTTTATCTAAAAATTATAAAATTTGTATTGGTTTTATTACATTACATTTAGAATAAATAAATAAAAACCAAGGAAAACAAAAAAAATAATAAAAAAAGAAAGAAAGGTTACGTTATTACTTCTATTCCCTGATTTTCCTATCTCTATTCCTATGCTTCAGCGTGCAAGTTCTATGCTTGAGGTGCTCCATGTTTTGCTGCTTCCTCATTTCCTTTCCCCACACTCATCTATTCATTTATGGTATTAATTTAACCATTTGAGTACTCAATCAAAAACACTAATCCCTATTTTCCTGTATGAGGTTGCTTGATAATATTGTAAAAACAGTGTAAGATCCAGAGCTTAACTTTATACAATGAACACAATGGTTGCTTGTTTTTGTCTATATATTGAAACAAAAATTCAATCAGTGGGGGAAGAGAAAGGAAGGAGAAAAAAATAAATCACAAGATAGAATTGAGAAGTTTTATTTCTTTATGTTAATTGTTTCTAAAACACGATAGAAATATAATAATACAAGAAAAATCTGCTATCCTATTTCTTCCCAATCCATAACCTTAACCTTAGACATACTCAATTACCAACATCAACCAACAACCGACGATAATCGCCACCACTGCGCCGGAAAAGGGTATTTTCTCATTTATTAAGTTTGCTCTTGTATATTGTTGAAAAGTGAAATTTGTGTTTTAATACTTATAAATAATGGAGTTTTAGCTGAGATTTTGATCTCTGGTTAGAACTATTTTTATGTCAAATCTGTTTGTGGTTGTGCATTTTGAATATTGTTTATGCTGGCTCGCACGCTATACACACGCATATCACGCACGTCAACTGTTTGTGTTTTTGTATTTTAATACTATTGCATTTCCGCACGCCAATTGTTTGTGTTTTTGTATTCCATTATGTGGATACTCTTGCATTTTGTTAGGTTCTATATTTTCTTGGTATTCATTTCATTTAATTATAATAACTATATTTTAATGATGAATATAATTAAAAGGTAATAAATATTATTTATTTTAAATTATGGTAGTTTTTTTTTTGTTTGGTTGCTGTTATTTAATTTAGAAATGAATTTTATTTTATTTATTTATTAAATTACCAAAAAATAGTTTAAAAGATGGTTACATTTATAACTAGTATTAAAATGTTATTTTTTTTATAGATTAAGTTTCAAGTCTTTTTTTTCTATTTTTATTTCCGTGTTTATTACTAGTTTTATTTTATAAAAAAAAATCATTTAAATTTATTTAATATTTAGTATTATTTATTTATGATTATTTTTTTTAAAAAAAAAATTATATAATAAAATCATAACATTTTTTTTATTATTAAAAATTAACTAGATGTGACATCTTTTTAATCTTTGAGTTATTAGAACACAAATTGTGACAGTTTGATGGTTCTAAATCTCATTCACAAAATAAATTAATAAAATAAAAATCATAAACAAGTTAATCGTAAAAATTATTTATATTTTAATCCCAGAATTACATAATACAAATTAATCTATTTTGTTAGTTTTGAAATTTAATTTAAAATTAAAAAATAAAAATATTCTTAAGAGGATTAAATTAGATGTGACATCTTTTTACTCCTTGAATTTTGAGACACGAGTTGTACAATTCGATCGCATCGGGAGATACGTAGGAGCAAGATCACACTCTTGTCAAGCACGATAATAAAAAACTTTTTTTTTTACTCTTTTTAAACACACTTTTATCTCAAAAATTACATTTATAAAAAATAATTTTATATCCATATTTAATAATAAAGAGAAACAAATATAGTTAAGTTGATATAATTTTGCACAATTAATTATAGGTAACCGTTTTTTTAGCGGATGTCGTAGGGTGCTAATACCTTCCCTACGCATAATCGACTCCCGAACTAAAAAATCTGGTTTCAAAAGACCATTTTTTATTTTTTACATTTTTAAGGGTTTCCTAATATTTTCCCTATTTTAAAATAAATTTTGGTGGCGACTCCATTAAATTCGAGAAAAACTCGAAATTTTAGGCCGCGACAGCTGGCGACTCCACTGGGGACGAGTCCAGCCTAACAAATTAATTGTGCATAAGTTTTTTACTTTTTTTTTATTTTTTATTTTTAAAAAAAAACTTTGTCTATATTTGTTTGTTTTTTTTATTTTCTTTATGTGTTTATTATTTTTTAATAAATATTAGTTGACATTATAATATTTTTTTAAGCTAGTAGATCATTTTTATTTTATTTTATTTATCTTTTTATTTTATATATGTATATATGTTTTGTTTGTGTTATGGATTTATTGAATTATGCTTATTTAACGCCTACACTTTTATTAAGACACACACTTATGAGTGGAACCTTATACCCGAGTTTGAACAAGACTTAAGTTTAGATTTGAGATTGCGTAGTGGTAGCCTTCTGGATGTACATCCTGTTTGGTTAGCATAAAGATCTCACCTAGAGTTTGATCCTGTTGAGGTTATTGTCACTCTCAATAGTTTACCTATTGTTGTTAACAATTTTCCAAAATATGATTATTGGCTCTAGGAACCGTGTTTAGAACCATAGAGCCTCCCTTGTGAGAATTTCACTACATAAGCCAATAGACCATTTCATTGTAAGAATATCCGATAAAAACCAAAAATTATCTCATATATTCAAGAGTTTATATATATACTAGTTTCATTCATGACATTTTTTTCTCTCTCTCTTTTTCTAAGAAAAATAAAACATAATAGCATTTTGCATAAATTTTCAGGATTTTGGGGAATCATACAAATCTTAGTCACGTGTTATTTAAGTAGACAATGGGATCAGAAAAAAGGAAAACCTTACTTTTAAAGTTCAAGCAACCTGATTTGAAGAGTTTAAGAGACATCAACAATCAAATGAAAACTATACAACGTGATAGTTTCTTTCACAAATATGGGAATATCCTAAATCTCTTGGCAGTAAATGTGCAAACAGGTGCGCTCACAGCATTGGCTCAGTATTATGATCCTCTCTTAAGATGTTTCACCTTTCAAGATTTTCAGTTGGCCCCAACATTAGAGGAATTTGAACGAATATTGGGTTACTCCCTAGAAAGAGGAAATCCTTATCGATATACTGGGCAACCACCGAAGTTGGAAACAATTGTTGAAGTGTTGAAGATCGACATAAGAGAGTTGGCAAGTACAAAAGAGAAAAAAGGGGATATTCATGGGTTTTCAAGAAAATATCTAGAGCAAAAGTGCCAAGATTTAGCCGATAAAGAAGAATGGAGTACTTTTATAGATGTTTTGGCCCTCATTATCTATGGTATTGTTTTATTCCCAAACCTTGATAACTTTATAGATTTTGCTGCCATAAATGTTTTCTTAGCTTTTAACAAACATAAACAAAACCCAGTTCCCGCAATTCTAGTTGATGTATACTACTCTCTGCACATGCGACATGAGAAGAAGGGGGGAACAATTTTGTGTTGTGTTCCAGTGTTGTATAATTGGTTTGTGTCTCACATGTTCAAGAAAGGGTATCATGTTGGGATTAAGAGTAATCGTGAATGGGCTCAGAGTATAGCTAGCCTTACTGGAGATACACTTTCATGGTACTATAGAGAACAAGGGGTGGAAGAGTTAATATGCCAATGCGGAGATTTTCCAAATGTACCTGTCATGGGAACAAAGGGATGTATTAATTACAATCCAATGGTAGCTCTGAGACAACTTGGCTACCCCATGTTGGATAAACCAGATGACAAGTCATTAGAAGCTTTTGTTTTGCACAATACGGGTATAGTAGACCTACCAATGTTGAGGAGGATAAGTCGAGCTTGGGAATTGATCATCAGAAAAGGAAAAATACTCGAATGTAGAAGTTGCAGCACAAAAGAACCTTATCAACAATGGGTAAAGAAAAGAGTCCAAGAAATCAAACTGCCTTTCCACAGTACACCCTCAAATGATCAGGAAATGTCTGAACCTGCCTTTGTTACAAAGGAGGAAATAGAAGAGCTAAAAGCATCATTGTTAAAATCTGAAGAGGAGAAAAAAGAGCTACAAGCAAAGCTAGAAAAAGTCTCCCAAGAAAACGAGAACTTACGATCAGAAAACACACGTAAAAGTCAGTTTATTGAATGAAGCAAGAAGAGGTTGAAAACTAAAAAAGAAAATAAACTTGACATACAAATTTGTTTGAGAGGTGCAAATGAAGAGTTAGATGTGCGAAATGAAGAAAAGAATGCAGCTATTGAAGAAGCCTATATGTGGAAGCAGTTGTGGACAAAATCAGCAAGCTTTGAGAAGAAGATAAAAAAAGAGTTTGAAGATTTAAAGAAACAACTAAAAGAAATGGTAGCAAAATATGAGGGTCAAGTAAGGAATGAGAAGCAACAAAAGTAAGAAATCGAAGAATTACTCTCAAAACACCAAGATGCACTAAAAACAGAAATGGAAGCTTCTAGTGAGTTGAAGAATTACATTGATTATCAAGAAAAGATCTATAATGACTTGAAGGATGAAACCATATACTGGGAGGAGCGTTTCATGGTGTTGCTTGGGCAATTGAAGAACCAAGAGATTTATAAAGATTTGGAAGATAAAGGTAAGCATTGGAAAGATTGCTTTTCAAAATTGGCAATGCTAGCTAATCAGGCAATCATAAAAATTCCAAAACATCTAAGAGAGATTGATGCAGTAATGCATCCGCTCAACACTCCAATCAAAGTCTACAAGTTCGTCGAATATTGCAAACATTTAGTAGAAGAATTGGAGGAGAAGATTGGTTGTCCTTTTGAAAAAGATGATTGAAATACCATAGTTGATGTAGCTTTTTAATTTAACTGCAATGTACTTTTTTTCTCATCAATAAATGATTTGTTGTTTTGTTTATCGATTCCAATGTTTTTCTTTCATTTGTGCAAGACTTATGATTCCCCAACATCCAAGTGAAAAAATAAAAGAGATAATAATTGCATTTTCATTCCGTTCATGTTAATACATACTCATAAATTTTTTATTTTTTCAAAAAAAAAAAAATAGAAAAAATCAATAAAGGTGTTTCCCCGACATCCTTATCGGACCCGTGCAAACTCAAAGATCATGGAAGAACTTGAGCAAAATCAAGAGGTGATAAGAATGGATGTCAACCAATTAAAGGACAAGGTTGATCAAATCTTAGAAGCTATACAGGCTTTGTCAAGGAAGGGGAACATAGATGAGAATCCTCCAACTGTAAATGAAGAACAACAAACCACTCATTCTCACCCACCAGGCTTTACACCAACTATCCAACAACCTCGTACAACAACTATACAATTTCCTATGTACGGCCTTCCACCCGGTTATACTCCACCCTTAGTCGTCAACCCCATGGAAAACATCCAAAACCACTTAAACCCCCAAAACCCAAACCAATCACAGGTTCCATCTCCTCTAGGATATCTACCACCCCAAAACACTCTACCCTCGGAAAATACTGCATTTATTGCACCCCAAGTACCCAATTTCGATGCTAATGAGAATTGGCATCAACCTCACATTGGGGATGATGCACAATCAAAGGAAAAATTCCATGTATTGGAAGAGAGAATAAAAGCAATTGAGGGGTATAATGTTTATGGCCTTGAAGCTTTCGATATGTGTTTGGTTCCTGATGTGATTATCCCTCCCAAATTCAAGGTTCCTGACTTTGAAAAATACAAGGGCAACACATGTCCTAAAAATCATCTAACTATGTATTGCAGAAAAATGGCATCTCATGCTCATAACGATAAACTTCTCATTCACTTTTTCTAAGACAGTTTGAGTGGGGCATCATTAAGTTGGTATATGCATCTTGAGAGAAATAAAATTCGTTCATGGAAAGACCTAGCTGATGCCTTTTTGAAGCAATACAAGTACAACGTTGACATGGCCCCTGATAGAATGCAATTGCAAAATTCATTGAAAAAGGACAGTGAAGCTTTCAAAGAATACGCACAACGGTGGAGGGAAATGGCATCACAGGTAGAACCTCCATTATCTGAAAGAGAAATGGTGGGCATGTTTATGGATACTCTCCAGTCACCTTTTTACGACAAGATGATTGGGAGTATATCATCAAACTTTTCTGACCTTGTCATGATAGGAGAAAGGATAGAAAGTGGGATGAGGAGTGCAAGATCGTCTGTGCAGCAATTAGCATGAAACGACCCCAACCGACATTCACAAAAAAGAGAGAGGGGGATGCCAATGCTGTAATGGTAAACCCTAGAGTCTCCTATTTTCCACCCATCAATTCTTATCGACCCCCAAATTTCCAGCCCCCGATACCACAAACTCCTTACATCCCTTATCCATATGTGGCCGCAACCACACAAGTTTCATACCCTCAATATCATCCTTCAAGACCACCTTTTTATCAACCACCACCTACCACATTTCCCCCACAAAATCAATGGAACCAGAACCCAATCTCAAATCACTACAGACCACCTGTCAATCGAGAAAAAAGAATAACCCGTTTTGATCCAATTCCTGTCACGTATAGCCAATTGTTGCCCCATTTACTTCAAAATTCAATGGTAGTCATAAGACCAATGAAACCTCTTGAACCACCATTTTCAAAATGGTATAATCCAAATTCCAAATGTGAATATCATGCAGCAGTCATTGGGCATTCCATTGAAGATTGTCAAGCCCTAAAAACTAAAGTGCAAGAATTGATTAATGCAAAATGGCTTACCTTCAAGGAAGACGGTCCCAACATAGGGAGTAATTCTTTACCAGGGCCACAGGGATGCCTCTGTCAATGTCATTGAAGATAGGATAGACCAATATGCAGCAGATGGTCATGTGTTCACCATGGGATCATGTATGGAAAGTAGTATATCTTTCCCAAAACCATTGGAAATTCTTTACAAAAAGGAGAATCTTAAGCCAACTCCTAGCAAGCCAAATGCAATAATTGTGCAACCACCGATCCCTTTTCCTTATGGAAATACCAAGGCAGTACCGTGGAAATACGAAGTCACATCCCACTTGGCCAATCATCAACTAAATGATGGTTGTGAACCTAAAGGAATTAATGTCACTAACATCTCAGGGATTGGTGGAATGACTCGGAGTGGTCGAGTGTACACTCCTGAACAACTTAGGAAAAAGGAGGTTCGTGGAGAAAAGGGGAAAGAAGATATGTATCATGCCACAAAAGGACAAGAGATCAGTAAAAAGACGGTGTCTGAAGAAGAAGCTAATGAATTTTTGAAGTTTATCAAGCAAAGTGAATATAAGGTGGTGGATCAGCTAAATCAAACCCCTTCCAAGATATCAGTTCTCTCCTTGTTATTAAACTCTGAAGCACATAGAAGAGCACTAATGAAAGTTTTAAATGAAGCCCATGTTACTCACGATATCACTGTCGATCAGTTTGATGGAGTTGTTGGTAACATCACTGCTAGTAGTTGTCTGAGTTTTAGCGATAATGAATTACCAGCTGAAGGGACAGAGCATAATAAAGCACTGCACATCTCTGTGAGGTGTCACGATCATATTCTTGCACGAGTGCTAGTAGATAATGGTTCATCATTAAATGTTATGCCTAAATCAACACTGTCAAAACTATTTGTTGAGGGAGCCTGTTTGAAGCCTAGTGCTTTGGTGGTGAAAGCGTTTGATGGATCTAGAAGACAGGTTGTTGGTGAGATTGACCTGCCAATTCAAATTGGACCCCATATCTTTGGGATAGCCTTCCAAGTGATGGATATTAAACCGGCATACAGTTGTCTTTTAGGGAGACCATGGATTCATGCTGCTGGAGCAGTGACATCCACCCTCCATCAAAAGCTAAAGTTTATAGTGAACAATAAGCTGATAATAATATCTGGGGAAGAAGATATGATAGTGAGTCATTTATCTTCTACATGCTACATTGAAAATACGGAGGAAGCCATAGAAACTTCTTTTCAAGTATTAGAAATTGCCAATGCCGTCTTTATGGGTGAAGAATATCGTTTAAAAGAACCAAAACTATCTACCACATCATTGAAGTTTACCAAATCTATGTTGGAAGGAGGAGTTTTTGTTAATTTGGGAAAGTTGATAGAAATACTAGAAAAGAACAATAGGTACGGGTTGGGATATGTACCTACTCAAGCTGATAAAGAGAAGACTGCGAAGGGAAAAAGAGAAAACTGGACACCGAATTCATAGAAGATTCCTATTTGTGACATTCGCCAAACTTTTCAAAGCGCCGGAATAATATATGCTCATCAAGTGGTTGTTACAAAAGAGGGTCATATTGATGATGACACCCTCAAGCTAGTGTACCCTTGCCCTCCAAACACCAGTCTCAACAATTGGAAGATGCTCGAGTTTCCCGTGTTTGTTAATTCATGTTCAAAGTAATTATGTATTTTTTTTAACTCCTTTTGCTATGCCCAAGGCTATAAGGATAATTAACTAGGGCATATGTATTTCAATTCCGTACTTATTATAAATAAATGCATTTTTTAATTCTCCAACTGGTTTTGTCTTTCTCTTTCCCTTTTTTGGCAATCCTTATTCATATTTTTTTCTTTTCTTTTTTCCCCTTAATTTAAACAATGCAGAGTCGAAAACGATTGTGAAAATGGCAGCGCTAGAACCCTTTCTTGTAATTTCGAACGTCTAATTAATCATGCTGATGACGATTGTGAAGATGACTATCAGCCTCCCCCAGAACTAGAAAAGTTAATTGAATAGGAAGCTAAGATAATCCGACCCTATCAAGAACCTGTTGAGGTGATCAACTTAGGGAGTGAACATGATAAGAAAGAAGTTAAAATTGGTATGTCTATGAAAGAAAGTGAACGAGAAAAGTTGGTTAAACTTTTATTTGATTATGTAGATGTCTTTGCATGATCATATCAGGATATGCCTGGGCTAGATACTAACATAGTTGAACACAAGCTACCACTCAAGCCTGACTACGCTCCAATTAAACAAAAGTTGAGAAGGATGAGACCTGATATGTCTCTTAAAATTAGAGAAAAGGTCAAAAAGCAATTTGATGCTGGTTTCTTAGCAGTAGCAAAGTATCCTCAATGGGTGGGTAATATCGTACCGGTTCCAAAGAAAGATGGAAAGGTTCGAATGTGTGTTGACTATCGGGATTTAAATAAAGCTAGTCCTAAAGATGATTTTCCTCTGCCTCATATTGATGTTCTGGTAGATAGCACTGCTCAATACTCTCTTTTCTCCTTTATGGATGGTTTCTCCGGGTATAATCAAATCAAGATGGCTCCCGAAGATATGGAGAAAACTACATTCATCACATAATGCGGAACTTTCTGCTATAAAGTAATGCCGTTTGGATTGAAGAATGTCGGGGCAACCTATCAAAGAGCAATGGTAACTTTGTTTCATGACATGATGCATAAGGAAATAGAGGTTTACGTGGATGATATGATTGCAAAATCTCGGACAAAAGAATACCATGTTGTTAACCTTCAAAAGTTGTTTGAGCGACTAAGGAAGTTCAAACTCCGTTTAAACCCTGCTAAATGCACTTTTGGTGTAAGATCAGGCAAGTTACTTGGGTTTATCGTTAGTCAAAAAGGGATAGAAGTGGACCCAGATAAGGTAAGAGCAATACAAGAAATGCCAGCTCCACGCACAGAAAAAGAAGTTTGTGGCTTTTTGGGTAGATTGAATTACATTGCGAGGTTTATATCGCATCTCACCGCTACATGCGAGCCAATTTTTAAATTACTGCGCAAAGACCAAAAAGTTGAGTGGAATGAGAATTGTCAAAAGGCTTTCGAAAAGATTAAGCAGTACTTGTCAAAACCTCCCGTCTTAGTACCTCCTGTTCCTGGGAAACCGCTTATTATGTACTTAACAGTACTTGATGAGTCAATGGGCTGTGTATTGGGACAACATGACGAATCTGGTAGGAAAGAACATGTTATTTATTATTTGAGCAAAAAGTTCACCAGTTGTGAAACAAGGTATTCATTGCTTGAACGAACATGTTGCACATTGGCATGGGCCGCTCGTCGGTTGAGGCAATACATGTTATGTCATACAACTTGGTTGGTGTCTAAAATGGACCCAATTAAGTACATCTTTGAGAAACTTGCTCTTACTGGAACGATTGCCCGTTGGCAAATGTTGTTATCAGAATACGATTTGGTATATGTGACACAAAAATCTATCAAAGGAAGCGCACTAGCAGAGTATTTGGCCCAACAACTGATAGAAGATTATCAATCAATGCAGTGTGAATTCCCCGATGAAGGCATAATGACTTTAGGTGAAGAGACCAAATCACCTGATAAAGAAAATTGGAGGTTGGTGTTTGATGGTGCCTCTAATGCGTTGGGGCATGGAATTGGAGCCATTTTGATTTCCCCTGAGAACCAGTTCACTCCATTTACGGCTAGGTTGTGTTTTGATTGTACAAACAATATTGCAGAATATGAGGCATGTGTTATGGGCATTAAAGTAGCTATCGAATCAAATGTAAAATTTCTTGAGGTATATGGAGACTCATTGTTGGTTATCCATCAGACGAAAGGAGAGTGGGAAACGCGAGATTCCAAATTGATTCCGTATCACACCCATATCAAAGAATTGGCAGAATACTTTGAGAAAATTACTTTTCACCATATCCTTCGAGAAGAAAACCAATTAGCTGATGCTTTGGCCACTTTGTCGTCGATGTTCAAAATAACCACTAATCAAGACGTGCCGATCATAAAAATTCAACAAAGAGATAAACTTGCATATTGTTTATCAATATAAGAAGAGTTTGATGGCAAACCGTGGTTTTATGACATCAAATCATATGTTAAGAATAAAGAATATCCATTGGGTATTTCAGAGAACGACAAAAGAGTTTTAAGGAGATTGTCAATGAACTTCTTCTTAAATGGGGATGTGCTTTATAAGAAAAATCATGATATGGTCCTCCTCAGATGTGTGGATAAAGCAGAAGCAGAGAAAATCATCCAAGAGGTTCACGAAGGTTCTTTCGGAACTCATGCAAATGGGCACGCAATGGCAAGAAAAATCTTAAGGGCTGGCTACTATTGGTTGACCATGGAGTCTGATTGCTTTAGTCACGTAAAGAAATGTCATAAATGTCAAATCTATGCTGATAAAATACATGTACCACCCACCTCTTTGAATGTTTTAACATCACCATGGACATTTTCAATGTGGGGAATGGATGTTATTGGACTCATTGAGCCTAAGGCTTCAAATGGACACCGATTTATCCTAGTGGCTATTGATTATTTCACAAAATGGGTTGAAACTGCTTCTTATGCCAATGTGACGAGAAGTGTGGTTGTCAAATTCATCAAAAAAGAATTGATTTATCGATATGGCTTGCCAAATAAGATAATCACTGACAATGCGACTAATCTGAACAACAAAATGATGAAAGATTTATGTGATAGTTTCAAAATTCAGCACCATAATTCTTCTCCATATCGTCTGAAAATGAATGGGGCTGTAGAAGCAGCAAATAAAAATATCAAGAAGATCATACAGAAGATGGTAGAGACATATAAGGATTGGCATGAAATGCTTCCCTTTGCATTACATGGCTATAGAACTTCTGTTAGTACCTCAACAGGGGTAACTCCTTTCTCGTTGGTGTATGGAATGGAAGCGGTACTTCCCATCGAAATTGAAATTCCCTCTATCAGAGTCCTAATGGAAACAAAACTAGAAGAGGCAGAGTGGGTTCAATCACGATATGACCAATTGAATCTCATAGAAGAAAAAAGAATGATAGCTTTGTGTCATGGTCAGCTATATCAGAAAAGACTCAAAAAAGCTTATGAGAAAAAAGTTCGTCCTCGAGAGTTTCAAGAAGGAGAGTTAGTGTTAAAGAAAATACTACCCATAAAAAAGGATTCTCGAGGAAAGTGGACTCCGAACTATGAAGGACCATATGTTGCGAAAAAAGCTTTCTCTGGGGGAGCTATGATACTCGCAGAAATGGATGGAGATGAGCTTCCACTTCCAATAAACTCAGATGCAGTCAAGAAATATTATGCATAAAAAAAAATATAAAAAACAAAACAAAAAAAAAAGGAAAATTGGGCTCGCTAGGTTGAAAACCTGAAATGGCGACCTAGGCAAAAATTAGAGCATCCCAATGGATTGAAAACTTGGAATAGCTGTCCATGCAAAAGTTAGGGATAAGAAAAGATCAAGCATTTCAAGCTGGGGCAGTTATTACTTAGAAGTTCTAAATTACAAGAATGACTAGCGTTTGTTATCTCTCCAACTAAAGCTAAACACACTCACCACATTGTAATCCCTGTCTCATTAGTTTTGTTTTCAATGAAACGAATGTACATTTTCCAATGTTGTCATTCAATGTTGTACCTTACATTGTTTCTAAATTAATTCAGTTTTATTGTTGATTTATTCTCGTATTTTAAAAAAAATGTTATTTTATGATAATAAATATTGGAATTGGAAATATGTGAAAATATAATATAAAAAAATCTTAAATATTTTGACGCTTGAAAATATATACATGGGAGCTCGAGATATATGAGTGTAAAAAAAAAATGAAATGAAAGGTAAGCATTTTAAATAATGCACATTTGATTGACCTCAAGAAAAAGTGATTACACAAGATATACTAGAGATTGTTATCGTCGTTAATCCATTGAACCTTATAAGTGTACAAAGTCCCATAAGGATCGGGGGAACTAGAAAATAATAAAATAAATAAGAATTTATCTTCATTGCATGCATCTTGCATTTTTTCAAATACTCACATGATTTATGCATCTTCACTCATATTTTATTTATACTCAACAACTCCTTATATCATGCATAATGAGTCAATCATGCATATCTTATGTGTATATTTCATTTATATTCAACAATTTTTGTATCGCAATTATTCATTTACGTTTGCATTACAATTACCACATACCCTTTTAAAAATAAAAATAAAAAAAACAAATTTATCTCATTTTATTTACACTCTAAATTTTAAACTCATATTGGGTTTAGTCATCATTTTATATCAATCTAAGCACCATCACATTGTTTATGTCGATCTACGCATCGGTAACCAACCCGAAGACGATCATTTTATCTTCCATCAAAGCATTGGTAACCAACCCGAAGACGATCATGTTATCAATCATTTTATTTATATCAACCCGAAGACGATCATGTTATCAATCATTTTATTTATATCAATCTATGCATCGGTAAGATCATTTTATTTATATCGATCTACGCACCGGTAACCAATTCGAAGACGATCATTCTTTTTATTTACGTCCCTAAATCACTTATCTTAGTCATTTTGTTTATATTATTTATTTTTCTAATCACCAACATCATTTTACATTTTTTTTTTATCTTGCAAATCATCAACTATCTTAGTCATTTTGTTTATATTATTTATTTTTCTAATCACCAACATCATTTTACATTTTTTTTTTATCTTGCAAATCATCAACTTTTTTTTTTAGATGTCAAATTATTTTACTATTTCTCTTACATTTTAAATTAATTTACTTTCACACTTTCTATAAAAAATTTAAATTAATTTACTTTCACACTTTGAACAAAATTTAGGTTCTTATATTTAATTATCTTTTTACCACGTAAAATATAATTAAATAGGGGCAGCTGGGCAGCTGTAGTACCTCAATTTTGTTCTACAAAATAAAATTAATTTAAGTAAATGTTTATCTAAAAATTATAAAATTTGTATTGGTTTTATTACATTATATTTAGAATAAATAAATAAAAACCAAGGAAAACAAAAAAAAGAATAAAAAAAGAAAGAAAGGTTACTTTATTACTTCTATTTCCTGATTTTCCTCTCTCTGCTTCAGCGTGCAAGTTCTATGCCATTTGAGTACTCAATCAAAAAGACTAATCCCTATTTTCCTTAAGTGTATGAGGTTGCTTGATAATATTGTAAAAACAGTGTAAGATCCAGAGCTTAACTTTATACAATGAACACAATGGTTGCTTGTTTTTGTCTATATATTGAAACAAAAATTCAATCAGTGGGGAAGAGAAAGGAAGGAGAAAAAAATAAATCACAAGATAGAATTGAGAAGTTTTATTTCTTTCTGTTAATTGTTTCTAAAACACGATAGAAATAGAGTAACACAAGAAAAATCTGGTATCCTATTTCTTCCCAATCCATAACCTTAAGACATACTCAATTACCAACAACAACCAACAACCGAAGATAATCGCCACCACCGCGCCGGAAAAGGGTATTTTCTCATTTATTAAGTTTGCTCTTGTATATTGTTGAAAAGTGAAATTTGTTTTATAAATGGAGTTTTAGCTGAGATTTTGATCTGTGGTTAGAACTATTTTTGTGTCAAATCTGTTTCTGGTTGTGCATTTTGAATATTGTTTATGCTGGCTCGTACGCTATACACACGCATATCACGCACGCCAACTGTTTGTGTTTTTGTATTTCATTCTGTTAATACTATTGCATTTCCGCACGCCAACTGTTTGTGTTTTTGTATTTGATACTCTTGCATTTTGTTAGGTTCTCTATTTTCTTAGTATTCATTTAATTTAATTATAATAACTATATTTTAATGATGAATATAATTAAAAGGTGATAAATATTATTTATTTTAAATTATGGTAGTTTTTTTTTTTTGTTTGGTTGCTGTTATTTAATTTA
>JBBPBS010000968.1:29940134-30041971 GCA_037974835.1 Cicer judaicum
AAATCATTTAAATTTATTTAATATTTAGTATTATTTTTTTATGATTATTTTTTTTTAAAAAAAATTATATAATAAAATCATAACATTTTTTTTATTATTAAAAATTAACTAGATGTGACATCTTTTTAATCTTTGAGTTATTAGAACACAAATTGTGACAGTTTGATGGTTCTAAATCTCATATTCACAAAATAAATTAATAAAATAAAAATCATAAACAAGTTAATCGTAAAAATTATTTATATTTTAATCCTGGAGTTACATAATACAAATTAATCTATTTTGTTAGTTTTGAAATTTAATTTAAAATTAAAAAATAAAAATATTTTTAAGAGGATTAAATTAGATGTGACATCTTTTTACTTCTTGAATTTTGAGACACGAGTTGTACAATTCGATCGTCTTAAAATTCATATTTTAAGATAATTATTCAAATCAAACAAGTTTATTTATTTATGTTTGTCAAAATTAAAATACAATTTATTTAAAAGCAATCAACACATCCGCATTTTCTACCAAAAACTACATAGCTTTGATTTCTCCATCGCACTAGGAGATACGTAGGAGCAAGATCACGATAATAAAAAACTTTTTTTTTTTTACTCTTTTTAAACACACTTTTATCTCAAAAATTACATTTATAAAAAATAATTTTATATCTATATTTAATAATAAAGAGAAACAAATATAGTTAAATTGATATAATTTTGCACAATTAATTATAGGTAACCGTTTTTTTTAGCGGATGTCGTAGGGTGCTAATACTTTTCCTACGCATAATCGACTCCCGAACTCAAAAATCTGGTTTCAAAAGACCATTTTTTATTTTTTACATTTTTAAGAGTTTCCCAATATTTTCTCTATTTTAAAATAAATTTTGGTGGCGACTCCATTGAATTCGAGAAAAACTCGAAATTTTAGGCCGCCACAGCGTATAATTAAATCTGGCCGAAAGTAATTTAGAATTTTATAATATCTTGTTACGATATATAATATACTCCATTATTATACCTAACAACGGAAAATAACTTGTTATTATTATTATTATTAAGTGTGAACCTTTGAGGTATTGGTTTCTGTCATATTATACATACGAAAACATTAGCTTTAATTATTAAAAAGAATAGATAGGAATTATGGCTAAAATTTGTGTACTTTTAACTCTAAAAAACTTATAGGAGACATAAAATTAAAAAAGAAAAATTGTTAGGTATTGAAAATGAAATTGTTGTAATTGATAATATATATTTAATATATCAACTGGCGATTAACCTGTCACTCGATATAGCCGATAATATAATTAGACGAAAATAGATTACAAATAATATGATTTAGTTTTTATTAGATTGAGATTTTCAAACAGAAAATTGACCAAAACACGCCCAATAATTAACCTTACTTCATAGACTAGTTATAATATTTGTATTCTATTTAAAAAATTATAATGTTTATATTGGTAATATGATGAATCAAAATAATGATCCAATTAAGTAACATGATATGATGATCTAAAAATATTTGGATGCAATACACTTGCCTCATTAAAATGATGCTACGAAAAATGAAGGTAAATTGAAAAATCACAGTATTTATAGTAATACTCTTTTTTTTGTTAAAATACATTAGTTACTCAATGCCTTTTAATTGAAGAAAAATAATAATATTTGATGTATACGTAAGTGGAGATAAATGCATAACTATTCTATTTAGGATTTTGTTGACGGAGAGTTTTTCTCAACGTATAGTGGTGAAAATAAATCTGGTTAATTGATTAGGAGTATGTTTGAGCCTATAACAAATTTAGATTAAACTTTTTTTTATATAGGTCGTATCAATATTTTTTAAAAGTATATTTAATTAAAAAAAGTCAGATTATATGTTATTAAAAAAAATTAACTTATTTAATTAAATGCAAATAAAATATTTTGTTACAATTATTATAATAAATTATAATATTAGGTTATGTATATTGTGTTGAATCATAGACTTGTTAATATTTTATGTAATTTAAATCCATTGACGTATATTAACTTTGATATATTAATTTAAAGATATTATTTTAAAATAAAATTAAAATATGATATTATAAATAATAGATTCTTTAAAATATCATGTTAAATATAAAAATAATATCATAAACTCGTTGATTAACTAAGAAGAAAAAGAACTTAAGTTCTATGATATCTTGACTTGATATTTGAGAGATATAAACTTTCGTAAAATATAGTAAAGTAGATCTTTAAATAGACATTGAAAAAGATCTGGCAAAAAAGTGGACTTAATGACAAGTAATAGATCAGATTCGATCCCAAACACTTCAAAGTAGCTCAGACTCAAGCCTTGCAGCATTGAATGTGGTCTAACTTATTAAATGTTGTTTCTTCCACTTCCAATGTTTTCAAATATACAAAAATACAAGTTCGGATTTGGACAATCCAAACATGTAAAATAAACATCTGAATTAGTCAATTCGAACAAAATTTTGATAGTTTTGTAGAAGACTTCAAGATTAGAAAAAAGTTTTCAACCTATTTACTTCCTTACTTGTTAGAATGGAGATTAGAGAAAATTTGTCGGAGAGTATTCTCAAAATAAGAACGAAGATTATATCCTACTTTGTAGAAACGGTATTTATTTCACACAATATGTATATAAATTTATTCAAAGGTGATTTTGTTGTTGTCACAAGACTCACAATTATGTAATAATTTTTTATTTATTTTATGGTTAAATTTTCATTTTCTCACTACCAAATTTTCAAAATATATGATTATTTTTTTATATTGACGGATCATTATGAGAATCTTAAACATAAAAATTAAGAATAAAAAATAAAGTCATTTTAAGTGGTGGATACATAAAGTGAGATAGTTTTGTTTCTTTTTGTCTCACCTTATTGACATCTTCAATTTAATGGTATAAATATGAATAAAATCTAACCATTTTCACCAAAATTAATACTATTATTTTTAAAATGCTCTTTAGTAAAACAAGTTCTTATATAAAACTTAATGAAAAGAAATATTTTGGAAAATGCAAGTATTTTTTATTACATCAAAAAACTTATAAACAAAGGGACATTTTAATTATAACATTTCATAACAAACATGACAATTTTTCATTTATTAAATGATAGTATACCAAAACCATCCTTCATTTAATGTTTATTGTTTTCAAATTAAATGTCCAGTTCTTCATGCAATTAATGAGATGAAGAATAATGTAGATAATAAGGTTGAATTTTTAAATGAGATCAACAAGATTATTATTTTTTGACCAAGAATTAATAAGATTAAATGTTAATAACTACTATATATTTTAATAATTTTATGATAAACATACAGGGAGTACTAAGATTAAGAACTGCTCTTAATTAATTAATTGTTTATAATTAAGTTAAGAAAAGTATGTCATTCTAACCTTTGATTCTCTTTTTGGATGACTCAAAATCAATTTTACTTTTAAAGATATAAATTAATTTTAACATGTAAAATTATTTTTTTCTTCATTATTAATTCTAATTTAAAATTACTTATTTTTTTAAATATCTAATTTCAACTATTACTTATAGCTTTTGAATTAAAACATAATTTTTAACTAAAATTTATTATTTAATCATTTTTATATAAATATATTTAAAAATAAATCAACTTAACTAGTTTTTAACCAAAAAAAGTTAGATTAACAAGTGTTCTAAATGTAAAATCTCATTTTTTATGATTTCAAAGTTTGAATTAAATAACTTATAATTTTTTTTAAAAAAAGGTTTATTTTCACAAGTAATGTAACATTTCACTAACTAAAATACATTTTAGAAAATGAATGAATTTTTTGAAAAGTAAACACGAAAGCATTGAGTGAGCGTGTAGGATACGATTACAGGTTTGATGAAAAGACCGTTTGTTGACTTGCAGTAATTGTAAGACAGATAGATAACAATAAAAAAAACCATTAATAAACAATAATTTCCTCTTCAGATAAAGTTAAATATTATCATTAATCGATAAAGAAAAGTGGAAATCATAACGGTCAGTTTTAATTTTTTGAAATAAAATAATATAGAATATTGGGAAAATGCAAAAAAAGATATTCTTCCTTTTTGCTTTCATTGCATCATCATCGTCGTGCTTTCTCTTCTCATTTGAACACACGCTCTTCATCCTCTTCATACAAACCTTCTTCTTCTTCATTCATGTCACTCTTCAACTCTTCTTTCTTCCTCTGATCCGTTTCTTCATGGGTTGTTTTCCCTCCAAACACACTCGCAAGGTTGCTTTGTTAACCCCTTTTTCACAAGAATGCCAATATTTTCTCTTTTTCTTTCTTTAATTTCTTATATCTCCTATCAAAATTCGTTTTTTGTTTTATTTTTCAAAAACCCCTTTTCTTGTTTACTTTCAATCTTTTCTTAGCAGCAAAATAGAGCTAGAAAGTTTGTATTTTTATTTTTGTTTTTTATTTTTACTTACCCCTTTAACTTAATCCTGTTGCAGAGAAATGCTAGTTTCAAGCCACAACAATCAAGTGTCTCTTTGGTTCAGGATCAATCCAAAACCCTAATTAGCCCTTCACTACAACAACTCCAGTAAGCATTGATTTTCAATTTCAATTTAATTCATGCTTTCTATTTTTAGAAGCTTATGATATGCATAAATTTGTTGTTGTTGTTGTTGTTGTTGATAATGTATTTTTTTTTCTTTACTTTTTGTATCTGGTTGATGCAGAGATAAAACTGAGGAGCAACTAAGTGTTAGCACCAGAAAGAAAGTTACTTTTGATTCCAATGTGCAAACTTATGAACCTGATTTGACTGATGAAGTTTTAGATTTTTCACCAGAGAAGAAGAATGAAGAAGGTGAAAAGGAGGAAGCTTTGGCTAAAAAAAGCGGTTCGAAGTCATCTTCTTCTGAAGATAGTTCTGTGACTTCGACCGGGTCTTACCCTTCTAATCACCGGTACCAAAATTGCAGGGATAGTGATGATGAAGAAGAAGAGATTGAGGATTGGGAAAGTGAAATCAGTGATGAGGATGAGGGTGATGGAATTGAAGGAGAATGTGAATTGGGTGTGGAGTTTGAAGAAGATGAAATGGCATACTCAAGGTCAAGAAGGGTAATAGATGATGCTGTTGAAGTTGATCATGTGTTTACTGAGGAGGTGGAGAGTCCTATCCCTATTTGTGAAAGAGATGTGAAGTCAATTGGGTTCAATTCCAATGCTAGAGACAGAAGTGTTTATGTTCATCCCGTGCTGAACCCCGTCGAAAATCTCTCTCAGTGGAAAGTTGTTAAGGCTAAAAGGACAATACCATTAAACCCTCTTAAAGAGAATAATGTTTGTTCCAATTCCAACCATGAATCACAGTTTGTATTTGGTGTTAAGGAAGTTTCAGAAACCGAAACACCGAAGAAGTTGAACCAGGAAATCGCAGTTGATGCTAGCCTTTCAAATTGGTTGGCTTCGTCGGAGATTACACCTGTTAACAAGGCTTGTTTGCATGTCGGTGGTGTTGTTGCTACTCCTGACAGGAGCGCCTCACAACAAGGTTCAAATTCTGTGATAAGTCATGAAGATAGGCCTATTTTAGGTGCTTTAACATTGGATGAGATTAAGCAATTTTCCGCTACTTCGTCCCCGAGGAAGTCACCTTGTAGGAGTCCTGATGAGATGCCTATTATAGGAACCGTTGGGTCCTATTGGAATTTTACTGGCTCTGCTGAGGATTCTGCCTCAGCCTTATCCTTTAAAGGAATTCCAAACACAACTAGCAAGTATAGAGAGGTGAAGATGAAGTGAATTGTAGGATAATAAGTTGTTATTTATTACCATTAGTTTGATGGTGAATTCTTATTTGGATTTAACTGGTTGTGCAGGATAAGAAGGTGACTTGGCACGCTACCCCGTTTGAGACAAGGCTAGAGAAAGCATTGAATAGAGGTGCTGCTGAAGCTGCTTCTACTTGTGTTCCTCATGTATTTTAGAAAAAAGTTTGCAAGGGATGTGTTTGAGAAGTGTATTGTGTTGGGAATGCATTTTTTAATTCTTTCTATAAATGAAATGTAATGTGTACTTTGTGCTTGTAATTGTACTTGTACTTGGCTTTAAAGTTCAATCTATGATGTGTCTCTTTAGTTTGGTTTCACAGCTGATTTTCATATTTATTCCAAGGCTCAATAAGTTTCATATAACTCAAGTTTTGCCTCCTGTGTCACAATGTTAATATTATGGTATCATCCTGCTAATAGTTAAATCCTTCCCCCTACTCACTCTTATATTCTCTTGTAGCTGAACTTTCTATGATGTCAAGCTGCATGGCAACATAGCTAATATAAGCTTTGATATCATATAAATATAGCTCGTTACCTTGTATCAATCAAAGGATATGCTTGTAGTCATTGAGATAAGAAATTATATAGATAAATCTTGAGATGTACCATATTTCATGCTGCATTAATAACAAGAAATCATGTCATATATGTTACAAAACAGTCTTTAGATTTTAATTTTTAATTTACAGGTGATTCTTGCACCATAAATCATATCATGCTTCAATGATAACATTACACAGCAATCTTGCACCATAAATCATATTTCATGCTTCTAGGATGATGATAAGAAATAATATCATATGTTACAAAACTATCTTTATGTTTCAATTAATTGATGAATCTTGCATCATAAATATTGATTCTTCACTTTCTCATAAAGGTAAGTACTCCAGTGAAACAACAACCATCAGATGAAATGGAAAGAACACCCTTTTTTTACGGCCTTAGCATTCTACCCCACATTGTTGGAGTACTGGACCTTTGTGCTTGGGCAAGAAAATATCCATCTGCACCCAAATCATCGAGAAAATCAACGCTAGAAGTGTTGCCCAGAGAACTACTATGACGGGGGTTCTGTTTTGCCTTCCCATTAGACCTTTGAGGAAAGGATACAAGTGAACAATGACCCAGAAGGAGAAAAAAACCTTCCCAAATAAAAGTCCCCATGAATCATAACCTTTGTTAATGGCTTCAGAGACTCCAGCAACAATTCCCACCATATTCAAGATTACAATAGTAGTTGGTGGGATGAGAAGAGTGGTCCACTTGAAGAGATAGAGCTGTCCAAATTCATCGCCGTCCGCTGATTTTGTTCGCACAGTGAAATTTGTGTCTAGTCCTGCAACTTTAAGGAGGCCTTGAAACACTGCAAAAAGGTGTGCAGAAACACCTCCAATGACCCAGAATTGCTCGTTGCGCCACCAGTCATGAATGCTAACCTTACTCCAACGAAGCTCGAGCACACAAGTTAAAATGATGGAGATAAATAGAGACATTAACCAAATGCTTGCAAGGTTTGTCAGCTGCACAAAAGAGAATTGTGGTTATAAAACATGAATCTGATATCACTATAGCTCTTTTCCTCTTATAAATCTAATATCAATATACTTGTTTTCAGTTTTGGATTGTCAGTAGTCAGCAATTCCACGCATTCAAACTGTCAACACTTCAGTGGTCGTTGGATTGATATCGGATGATCCAAATTTCAAGCTTGGCATTTCAATTTCGTAAATAAAATCAAAATCTGTAGTGAAATCTGGACCGTCCAATCTCACTCGATTCAACATCCACCGAAGTGTTGATTGTGTGTATTGGTGACTGCATGCAATCCAAATATGTTGTTTTCCCTTCATTTATTTCTTCTTTCAAAAGTAATTAGACTTATAGGTCCTTCACATTGACAATGTCAATAGTGATTATATTGTGAATAAGGGTAGCAAAAATCATGTTAAATGTAAATAAACCTATTATGATGCACCTACAGTGGGGAGGATGAACTTTCCAGTCAGAAGACAGATAGCCGGAATTGTGCAGTAGACTAACAGAGGAATCGAAGTGAACGGATAAACGATAGTATTCATGTAGGCCAGCCGTTGAAGCCATTTTAGTTTTCCACTATAGCCATACCACAATGGACAATAGCCACTGAAGAAAATCTGAGTAGAACCCAAAGCCCATTTCAGAACTTGGTGTAATCTGTCTGATAGGTTTATAGGAGCAGATCCTTTAAAAGCTGCTCTCTTAGGCATGCAGTACACTGATTTCCATCCTCTACAATGCATGTTAAACCCTGTCAAGATGTCTTCTGTCACTGAACCATAAAGCCACCCTATCTGCAAAGAAAAAAAAGTCAATGAAACTTTTTTCTTCACATTTTTAAGGATCTGTGTACACAATGCAAGAAGGAATAAAGAGCTTGCTGTATTGACTGTATTTTACCTCTTTGCCCCATTCAGTTTTCTCTTCATAGCCAATACTTATAACATGAATGGCTTCCTTCATTAGTATTTGGGTATTCGTGCCTTTTGGAAGTCCACCATCTTCCATCAAGGCAGAAGCGATGAAAACCGGTGACTCTCCAAACTTTCTCTCAAATATTTTGAGGGACATGAAGGATGATTTCTCTTGCTCATCACAGTTTTCAAGTTCATCATCACTCTCTTCACCATCGAACGTGGAGTGAGAGTCACCAGAACAACAGCAGCAGCATAAAGGCCAACAACAAAAATTCGTCTTTCGTCTTTTATCAGATAGTGGCTTATAGCCGTATAATGCCTGCCTGTTGAAAACACATCCAGTACCAACATACACTGGACCTTGAATCCCATCAAGGCATTTCATGTTGATCTACAAACAGAGAAAAATTCAAGGCAAGAGTTAAATATCTGTTAATGAAATTGCAACTTGTATTTGACTTCAGAACAATATCCCTTACATCAAAGAATACAGTGTTGTGATTAGCATATCTGTCGTTGCAGTCGATGCCATCAAACCTTCGTGGAAATTGGACGTAAGCGACCTTCTTTCCAAGTAGAGGGTCCATTAGGAAACACATAGCCTCCCTAAGAGCCTTGCTATTATTGATGTATTGATCACAATCCAGATTCAACACAAAAGGTGCATTGCTAAGAACAGCAGAAACTCGAAGCTTTGGAGAAAACGAAGCATTGCAAGAGTTATAAACGGTTTTATAATATCATGTTCTTATAATTGAATAGAATAAAACTATACACTAGAAGTTTACACTACTTACTAGAGCATTCATGGCACCAGCTTTGCCGTGGTGTTGATAGCCAGAACATTTCTCGCGCGAAACATATACGAGTCGTGGTAGCTCCTTGCCTTCGTTGTCTAGTGCACCGGCACTTCCCAGGCACACCTACAAAGGCAAGTCCTTATATGTTTTAGTTCTTTATTTATTGTCAATGTCCAAAGTTTTGAATGCACATCAAACATGAAATGACTGAATAATGAAATTGGCAAACCTGAATCATTCCTGGATGATTGTCAGTGTTATTTCCAGGCCATGGAGTACCATCTTGCAACACCCAGCCCTCCTCTGGTTTTTTCTGAGCCTTTGCCACTAGTACATTGATTTTCACCTTGAATTCTTCATACTCTCTCTGCAAAGGAAAATCCCTTAAAGTCTCACATGGATAATAATAGGACAACGTAAATATTAAAAACAAGAATTGACCCTGTTTGGATATACAGTTTAACTAAGCATTTACAACATAAACGCTTGTCATATTAGAGCTTATGCATAAGCTATTTCTATAACAAAGATAAAATAAAGAAACCGTTTCTATATAAGCTATCCTGGGGAGCTTATGGAAATAAGCTGAAAACAGCTTATGGACATTTCATATGCTGTTTCCATAAGCTATACCAAACTGTCCTACAAGTATTTATGAAAGCAGATAAGCTCAAATAAGCCAATACAAACAAGCTTTTGACAGCTTATCTGTGTCGTCTTTAGTTACCTTCATGGCCCTGCGATCCTTTACGAAAGTAGGATGAACCTTGTCTTTCAAGTAATCAACTTTCTGAGAGAAATAAGACTCAGGTGCCCTTGGCTCAATGTTGTACTTGTTACAAAAGGGAACCCAAATTCTTGCAAACTGAGAGGTTTCTGTTAATGTATCAAACAGAAGCATAGATGCACTGTCATCAGAGACATAGCAGCTAACTTTGTTAACAGGATAATCAACAGACAAGATTGATAGAACTGTGTTTGCTGTAATAATAGGAGGTTCTTTCAAAGGGTCTGCAGTGGTAACAAAGACGTCGATTGGAGCTAGAAGGTTTGGTTTTCCTTCTCGCTCGAGTCTCACGGACAAGCGTTCCAAGTAAGTTTCGCGAGTCATGGGGAACCACTTGGGGAATTGGTCTACTATCCAAGACAAAGAGAGCCATATTTCGCACACCACAGAGATTATCCATAAGGCATATGCATCATGCACCGGTGTTGTGATGCGGAAGTGGAAGAAGAAAACTAGGACAACAAGACGAGTGACAATGACTATGCGATACGGGTTGATTAGACTCGAAGCTATCGGTATTTTTCGCCACAGTGGCTGCCTCGACTCAGCTAAACTGCAAGAACATAACAGAAGAATAGAAACAGCTAAAGTAAGATATGAAAAGAAGAAAAGGCGTTCTAATTTACATAAATTCTTAGTGCCAAGAGAAGAAAAGTTACAGGTAATCATCTTCTCCTATGTCATTGCTCATAAGACTTCTCTTTTCTTGTTTTCCTTTCCCTTTCTCTTCATTATAGTTGAATTCTTTCTGCTCTTCAAAATCCTTACTAGCAACTACAGAACAGCTCATAAAAGTGTGCATAAAATTATTACAAGATCAGAAAGCACCAGAAAGAGAAACCACTGTGATGGAACATATTAAACAACTTTGTTTTTCATTCCAAAAAAATTAAGTTAATAGAAAAATCTTCTCACCACTTCCAGCTGAAGATAAAGATTCATCATTGTGTTTCCACTTCTGTTGATTGTAGTCTCTATTTTCCTATAAAAACACACAACACAACAAAATTCAATTCACTCTAGTGTTATAAAAGTTTTATGTAACATAACATTTAAAGTTGAACTTGAAAAGTAAAGAATACCTCATCCGAGTCGCAGTGTGAAAAACGGTGTCCGTTTCGGGAGTGAGAACCAGTGGTTAAGGCTTTTGAAGCCATTGTAATAAGAGAAGGTTGTGTAATGAAAGATTGCAGAGAGAGGAAGTGAAGGAGGGTATTAATAATAAGATAGGAAGGAGAATCAAATGCATGAATGAATGCAATAATGTCAGAGTAACCATCAAAACAAACATTGTGAGAGTTGGTAAGTCATGGAATTGAGTTGGAAAGTATTGGATGATTGCTTTTGTTGCTTCTGTTTTTCTGCATATGCATGCATGTATATTATAGACATAGCTAACCTAAACTCTATACAAAACATAGTTTCTGTTTTGATGATTAGGAGTATAAGATTTTTCATTGTTCATTACGGTTAAATATATGCATGATTAGCTATTAGATTAAAAACTAATTAAGTAGATGACATTCACATCACATGCCTAATTGAGGTAATGCACAAATTAGGAAAAAATAATAGTTTCAAATCTCTGTCACTTGATAACTATATTATATGATTGAAAACGAGTTAAATATAAATTGAAGATGAAGTTTTGCATCCCACTTGTGACATGGTTAGGGATACACACTAAGTGCAAGTTTTTTGCTACAACAAAATTATCATTTTACACTGCAGCTTGAGTCAGTTATGTTGATTGGATTCTCGTGAAGTAGGAAGCTAGTGTATATGTTGTATGTTGGATTGACTTATTTGAGTTTATCTGTGGATATAAACGTTTGTGAGACTATTTGAGAAGTGTTATAGAAACAGTTTATGATATTCATTAACTATTTTCAACTTATTTTTGCAAGTTCTTCAAAATAGTTTATGAAAATTTTTATAACTTATATGAAAATATTTTGACTTTATTTTTTCTTTTATTATAAAAGTAGTTTATATATAAACATTTGCATAATAAATGTTTATTCTAAAAGCGTTTAACTAGGGTTTTTATCTATGTCTTATTCTTATATATTATTTCCAGTTTTATATAAAAGTAATTTAATTAATAAAAATTAATATATTTGGTCAAATTTTCTCGTGTATATAGGACTAGAGGTAGTATTTGGTAATGTTGTATTGGCCTATTTGTTGATGGAAACATCACTCTCATTGTTGTATGCAAAAGATATGTAATGTAAAGGATAAGCATGCTTTTGTTAACAGTTCTATGCACTTGCACCTCTTGTGTGAAGTTGTTGGATGTAAATGTCAATTTTAAGTTGCCACATTATAATTCTAGCATCTTTTATTGTTAACTTCTTTTCAGTAGGTTGTTAAGATAACAAAAGGAAAGTGAGCAAATCTATTAACGTCTTTTTCATTTTCTTTTCAGCACTTTAGGGAAAATCCATTCATGTTGTAATTTTTCCTTCAACTTGCATTGATAAATACATAAAACTTATAGCTTAATGTTTCTTCTTGTTGGTGCATGGTGCCATTAAATAAAAGTTACTCTGTTAACTATCTTATTTTATTAGGGCCATGTATAGTGAAAGCCCAATGAAGCCTCCACTTTAGGCCCATAACTTTTTACAATTATTATATATAAATAGTAGTTTAGTTTAATTATTTAATAGGAGTAGATGAAATTTAATAATACAACTATTGAGTGCTTTAGTGAATTGTACATCTATGAACTGCATTTTAAATTTTGAAAAAAGTGAACCGTTATGAATATAATAAAATTTTAACATTTTTGCTTCATTATTTTTTTTAATTATCTCACCATTTTCACATTCTTTTGATATCAAATTGGAATGTTCCAAACTTGTGGATAGATCATATCAATGTGCATTTTTATTTTTCAATTCCAAGTTCTATAATTTCATTTTTTTTATTTACTTAATAATTAATTATTGTGAAAATTAAAATAATTATTGCTAAATTATTTTTTATTTTATTTCATGTGTAGATTTTATAAAATATAAGCTTATGATATGATTACTTATAATCAATCTTTGTATATATGTGCAGTGTAGGCTCGTTCTACGTAACCCAAATTCAAATGTTTGAGTCATCGATTAACTGCATCAAACAAACAAAGAAACCCTTACTTGGGCTTAGTCTCACTATCTATTTGGGCTGTTGAAACAGAGCCTTTATAGGCTGTTAATAAATTTTTGAAAATTATACCCAATGTCCCACATTTTATACAAACTAGCCATATTACTCCTTTCCTTATTTTTAATTTTTTTAAAAGAAGAAAGAAAATTATCTCACTAAAAGAAACAATTGAACTTTCTATCAAAAAATTTGAAAAAAAAAAATTCAATATACAAAAAATATATTTATGTATCGGAAAACTTTTTTTAAAGTTTCCGATAAACATACTTCAAATTAATAGACTCACTTATGTGAATGTAGAAATGAGTTGCCTCCTATTAAATTTTGAGACATAATTCATAAAGTGTTCACTATATTGGGATAAACGTGCAAGACCAGTAATGCACGAGCTTTTGAGAATACATCTTATAAAAATGTTGTGTGTGAGTTTGATGTTAGAGATAGAAGTATTTGACGTTATTTCAAAAACACTTTTTTAAATTTAAGTGGGGATTATTGGAAATGATGTTGGAACTTAAACACTAAGTGATGAAAATTAGAAATAGTGTTGTATGAATTAAAAAAATGTAGAAGTCCTACATATAAGGTATATCACACACTAGTAGTGTTTATAAGGTGGATATATGACCATTGAGGTGTGCCTCAAGGGATACTAATTTTGTGAAGGAGAGTGAACACACTCAAATTAACTACCAGTACTCCACGGGAGCTGGGCTAAGTGGTGTATTATTTTTTAGTACTCGAAAAAAAAATTAACGAGCATTTTCTCTTTCTCCATGTTTTTTTATGCCCTTCGTCGAGTCAACAATTGATTTGATTTGTATTTCATTCCTTCCAATTTTCATGCGGCTGTTTTGTAGGCCCAATCAAACTGGGGGCGCAACAGTTTTGGATAACTAATCAAACTAGACGCGCGACCGTTTCGTAAATCCGGTCAAAATGGGCCACATTGTTTGCTCCACTCGACTGCATAATTTGATTCTGTTTAGTTTGCAAACTGCACCAAAAATTCGAACTTTACCGAGTTTTATATCTTCTCACATTTCATCTTCATCTCATATTATTCTATTCCTTTACTGAAAAATTGACATTTTGTATTTTCGAGTAGTTGTGATACCATATTTTTAAGTGGTTTTAACCGTCATATTTAAATTGTGTAATTCTAAAATGATTTCGTATTGTGCAATAGTAAAATCAATACAATTTATTTGAATTGTTTTATCTTAGATACATTGTGGTTAATTGTTTATCTTATATAATTTTAAACAATGTCAATAAATATCCAAACAATCTAATATGTAATTCAACCCATTAATATTTTTAATGGTTGAAAATTATTTTTCAAAAATCTAAAATATTAGAACTATTATGTTAATTTGTTGTCGATAGTTTTAATTACAGGGACAAAGTATAGGTGAGATTTGTTATTGGATTTTTAAGATTCACATTTAGCACTAGTACAATTTATATTTTTCCATCTATTAACGTACACATATTATTTTTACTATGCATCAAAAGGGATACATATCATTGTCCTCAACCACAATTCACCTACCTATGCATCACACGGGTGCCCAATCTAACAACTTATTAATAATAATGACAAATTATAAGTGTTTTTTTTTTATATTTACTTGTAAAAAAAATACTTTATTAAAAAGTAATCAAGTGTGTTTATATTTTTTAATTTCATGTAAAATAAATAAATTACCAAATTGTCTCTAATTATATTGTCATTTTCTCACATTATTAAAAAATAAATTTAAGGTATTTTTGAAGTAATAACATTAAGTATGCCAACATGAGGTGACATATGCTTGTCTTGTTTGAGTTAAAGAAATATAAGCATTCTTTTTCTTACAGTTGAATTGTGAGAAAAATATTTATATTTAAATCAACTTTTGGTTTCCTATTTTACAAATTTTAAAAGTTTTCAGTCCGATATCAAAAATCGAGTTATTGATCCCCCTTAGTTGTGCCTTTTTTTGTGTGGATATTCCACCTCCAGCCCATTTTGAGTTCATTTTTTATGTGGCCTATTCATCAATTTGTTTTTATACGGCTAATCAATTAGTCCATTAACCTAATCAATTAAATTAAAAATTAGATTGTAAATAAAAATATTTTTTCATTTTTTTCAACTGAGATTTAAAATTTAAATATTAGCTTATCACTAAAAACGAACCTACCCAATAAATGGACCTACAATAAATCAGAAAAAAAAAGTGTACATTTTGAAAATCCTATTCTTTAAGAAGTCAAATTTAAACCCTTAAACTCACCTAACTTCTTCAATTTTCAAATTTGTCTTTTGCTATAGAAGAAGAATTACACATAATTAGAATCAATTGAGTCTTCCGTCTCGATCCTACATTGGAGTCTCAATATGTACCAAGAGTTCTTCAAAAAAAATAGTTAACTATAATAATCGAATAATTGGCGTCGTCGTCTGGCAAGACTATCAAGTCACAAAGCGATGCAATGTTGTGAAAAAGAATGGTCAGACATATTTCGCCAAGTAAGATAATCTTTTCACTATTAATTTTTGCATTGGCTCGTTGGGCGAGTTTGATGACCTCGTCGTGAGAAGACATGTAATTTATACTCAATTGAAATCGTCGCTCATCCAAAACGTTCTTTCGTCAATGATCCATCTAAAACTTTTGAAACAATATTTAACTTCTAATGATCAACCTACAAAACTGCATAAATAAATAAAACAATCCTACGAGAATTATTTGGTTAGCATATAAATCATAGTAATTAAAACTAGTTGAATGAAAGTTCATAGCAGTTTATTGAAATAACTTCTAAAATTATTTCCAAAAATCAAAGATAACTTAAATAACTCGCATATACTTATTTTATCTGAGTGTCACTTTGACAAAACAAAAAATCATTTCATAATAAATATCATTTATAATTTTCTATATAACTTCAATTATTTATTCCTTATATTATCCTTCAATTATTATTATATACACAATTTTTATAATATTATTATACATTGTACTGATAAATAGTAAAAAATTCATCGATAATTAAAATAAATAGTTTGATAAATGACTACTTTTTTTTCTACTAATTAACATATTTCTTATTATATGTACAAAAACCTTAAACAAGATTCATTATCATACATTATGATATCGAATGAAGGAGTATAAAGAAGAGTTATCACATGATTAGCGCACGTGTGGTCTGAATCATGGACGCATCATCAACCAAATCAATGGCTAATTAGGTAGTTTAGGATAACCTGCAAAAAAACCAATAATCAAGTTATTAGTTGATCCAATGAATGAATATAATGAAACTATATAGTAGGTAGCTAATAATGAAATAAAGTAATTAAAAGATTATGCGCTGCCGCTGCAATACGTAGTGGTTTAATCACTGATTCTCACTCCCGAAATGTATCTCATCACCATTCATTCACATGTGATCTCGATCAACTAGCTAGCTATAGTGTTGCATATTCGATGCTAATGCTATCTATATACATAAATTAACTAAATGCATTTCGAGAGTGAGATCCAGTGATTAAGCTACCAACGACAATTCATGAACCCCTATAAATTTATTAATAGTACGGAAGCCATGGTTCTATTATATATACTAGTTTCGTTCTACAATGACTAACTCAATTGCTCATTTTATATTGATTAAAAAATTTAGAGATAATGATATTTTCTATTTAATTATTATTAGTGCATTCATTATTTACTATGAATATAAAATAAAAAAATATTAATTTGAAAGTAATATATGTATTATTAATTAGATAATATAATTAAAAATAATAATCATGTTACAATGTAAAATTGATTTTGGAATTTTTTATTTTATAAATAATACGGATGAAAAAGTAGTATGTAGATTTATTGGGTGGTGAGTAGACACTAAGATATATGTATTTGAATTAGGACAAAGGTATCTATCCAACACATTTAATTGGGAAGTCACTGTTCTAACATATGTCTTCATGATGAGGTGAGACTAAAATTATGTCAAGTTTTGAATTTCTTTTCTACATTGCTTTGCCTCAAATTATGTCTTTTATTTTCATTTTTAATTAATATAATTAACCAAAACAATTTTCACATGCAATTGCAGTTGCAGCGTCACGTCCCCACCTTAATCTCTTTTTTAATGATATCCCCCACCTTAATCTTATTTCATGGTACATGAAATTAATTAAATTAACCCTAATTATGAATATATACTATAATTATGAGGCGACAGTCGACATAATAAGACTAAGGTCCGTTAAAAAAATTTAGACATGATAAGACTTGGGCAGTTTAATTGGCTACTTCAATTGGAACCCCATGCACCACTTGTGAGACAAAACCACAAACAATTTGGGCAAATCACTTCTTGGCATACCAATGAAACCATCTACACTAAGACAATCCACACCCTAGTGTAAAAAGTTTAATATTCCGAGTCTATCGCAATCATTCATAAATATATAAATATGATTATAAAAAAAAAATGATCAAAATTAAATATTTTTAATAATTTAATGGTTGTAATTGACTTGACAATATAAAAAATATTTCTATTAATAGTGTATATAAATTAAATCAATGAAAAAATTATATGCACTAATAATATGACCGCAAAAAATAGTTTAAATATTATACTTGGATGAAGAATTTTAAATTTTTTTATAAAAAATGACTTTGAAGAGTTAGGTCTATGAATGTCAACAAAACATAACGAGAACATAGTGTTCTATAACCCCTCGTCGATGCCCTTCATCCTTGTCTACATTTTGTTTGGGAAGTTTTTTCTCCCCTCTCATCCCCATAAAATTATGATATTGTGAATTTTGTGACATTAATAAAAATCACATATAAAATAAATTTATACACATATTATGTGAAAAGAAAAATAAACATAATATATAAAATAATTAAATATATACATATAAAAATTATTATTTTAGTAAATTATTTAGAAACAGAATCCACTTAGAGTAAGTATAAGTTGACATTCCTCGTTAAGTCTATATTTTATAAACGTTTGATTTTTATAAAATAAAGAATAACATTTGATTCTATAGTTTTTTTTTATTTAGGAAAGAAAATTAAATAAGTATAATTCCCTTAGAAACTCTTCATTCAAAAATACCCTAAACAAAACAAGATCTTAAAATGTAATCGATAAATTCAAAAATAGTGATAGGTTTTTTTTTACTGTTTGTATTGCATAAATAAAATTATATGTGATATATTTTGCATGAAGAAGTCTTTTTCTTTGTAAAATCTATTTACATATAAAATTTTATTCATGACTTTATATATAGAATTAATTTGTAATACAATAACATATTTTTATATCATGCCATAATACATATTTCAAATTAATATTCTTATGTAAAAAAATATAAAAAAAACTTTAAAAATATTCTAAACAAAAATATAAATTATTGGCTTAATTGCACTTTTGGTCCTCTATTATAGGTGAAAATTGAAAGTAGTCCCCCCATTTTGTTTATCCTCAGTTTTAGTCCCCCAAACAGATTTTGAGGCCAAATCATGATGAGTTGTCATTTTTTTAATGACGTGTCAAAAAAAGGTGACGTGGCAAACGCTTACGTGGAATAAACACATTATTATATTATTTATGATTAAAAAAATATAATCTATATTTTCAAAAGTCATTTTTATATGCAATAGCTTTAAAAATACAATTAAATTATTAAAATAAAATTAAAAACATCTGCAGCAGCATGAACGCAAATGAAAGTCAAAATCATATGAAATAGCTTGAACCCTAAATCAAAATCAGCCCCAATTCACCAAAAGGACCATTTGTTGAATTGGTTGGATCTACAACTTTCATCTTATATGGTTCTTCCCTGTAGTTGTACTATTGTAGGTAGGACAAATAGATCTGCCATTCATTTTGGTTAGAACCACCTAGCAGAACTGTTGAAAATTTTTACCATCAGTTGAAAGAAAATGGATTATGCATTTCTAAAGTATGATTCACTTTACATATATGGTTCTAAATTTACCTTATGCAGATATGTTGCTGTTGGTGATGAGCTGTTTCTCAAAAGTTACGGCGAACAATTCCATCCTTTCATAATTGGAGCTACTATGAACATTCAAGTTGCGTTAAAGAAAGCAAAATTGGACAACAAAGTGAAAGTTGTAGTTCCATGCAGCTTTGATAGTTTTGAGTCTAGATCCAACCAATTCAACAAATGGTCCTTTTGGTGAATTGGGGCTGTTTTTGATTTAGGGTTAAGCTATTTCATATGATTTTGACTTTCATTTGCCTTCATGCTGCTGCAGATGTTTTCGATTTTCTTTTAATTTTATTTTAACAATTTAATTGTATTTTTAAAGCTATTGCATATAAAAATGATTTTTGAAAATATAAATTATATTTTTTTAATCATAAATAATATAATAATGTGTTTATTCCACGTAAACGTTTGCCACGTCACCTTTTTCTTTTACATGTCATTAAAAAAATGACAACTCATTATGATTTGGCTTCAAATTTTATTTGGGGACTAAAACTGGAGACAAACAAAATGGGGGACTACTTTCAATTTTCACCTATAATAGGGGGACCAAAAGTGCAATTAAGCCTAAATTATTTAATAATTTTTTATTCTACATATGAAATATATTTAATTCTAAATATAATTTTAAAATCTTCTAAAAATATTTAAGTATATTATATCCGCGTTAAACTGTTGTTCTCTCACACAAAGCATGTATCGATGGAGCAATCAGCAGCAACTTTATCATGAAAAAGAAAAGATAACAATAAAGATGCGTGTCTATAAAAATCCTAAAACAAGAACATTAAAGCATCTAAATATGATTAAAAGGTACACTAACTTGGTTCTCTTACGATGTATCATCAAAATTATAGTATTAGGAAGAGGCGTGGTAGTAAATGTGCATTTTGTTTCCACCTATAATGCAATTGACAGCGCGCCTATGGTGGTTGAGCAGAGATGTCTCTGTTGTCTACAAATTAAGGTTGGTCATTGGATTCCCTCCCACCCATTTTTCGTGCTTTGAATGGACCACACCATACATAGGTAGATTTCATTATTCAATGATCAATACAAACCTCAGCTTTCACTTACCATAATAGTGTTTTTTTCTTCTAAAATCTCACTAAAACAATAATCAAACAAAACTTAGGATTTTTCTTTTAAATAGTTAGTGTGTTTTTTTAAAAAATTAACAAAATTAGTTATTTTTTAAAAAATACATCAAGTTATTTTAGTTTTGAAGAAATGGGAGTTGTCAGTTACAAAAAACAATTTCATGTTTTTTTTTCTTAAGTTGTCTTTTGAAAAAAACTTTTAACTTAAAATTTCTATTAAATATTGCATATTCAACAACAATTACACGGTAATTATGAGTCACTTTATTCAAAATTAGTTATATCACCATTTTTTACTAAAAATATCAATAAATAATTTTTTAAAAACTTGTTAAATTTGCAAAGGTATAAATCAAACAAATAAGTTTATAAAGACTAAAATCAAGACGAAATATATTTTCAAAGATAAAAAATATATTTAAACTTTTTTATATTTTAATTTTTTGAATCATATCAATTACATAAAAAAAAAAAAATGTAGTTTTCCTTATTTACTGCAATGAAGAAATATGTAAAGACCATATGTTAATAAATATTTTCAAAGTGAGAAAAAAAAAGTTTTCGAATTCATTTTGAATGCGACCTTGCTTATTTAAAGAAAATAATTGAATCACAATTAAAGTTGGAAATAATAATAGGGTGTCTGATATAATTTTTTGACACTTTGTCTCATTTGACCAAAGTTTTGTTTATTGTGAATTGTTAAATGTTGAAGACGACAAATATGTTGAACTCATGTTTGTTGTTTATAAACATTGGCCGCAACTCAGTTATATAGAATTATATGTCACGTTTGACAATGGTCATCCATCATTAGATATTGGTCAACCATCATCCTCAAGGACATCTCACCATAAATACCACTTTCAATCATAGCACACTCATTCTTTTCAAAACTATGAATCATATCAATTGAACCATATCAACCCAAACCATACTACCTTGAACCATACTTTGCCAAGCTAAAGCATATGAACCTGAATTGTCTCACCTCAAACCGTATATTCCACCAGGTGATGTAGGCGATTTTGACCAAAAAGAGATAAGTGGGGAGAGTGAAAACTAAACATAATCTAAAGATGAATACCTACGATCCACCATTCTATATATGTAATTTAAACTTGGAGTATGTTAACCAATTTGTTGAATTTGATATGCCTTCTAATGAACTACCTCCATTAGATGCATCTCTTGAGATTGAAATGAAGTTTAGTTGCAAACTTGATTGTCAACTTGCAATTAAGCACTGACGACAATCATTCACCCAATTATCATGTAGTGCAATATGGTTGATACAAATATGTAATTAAATGTGTAAATACACATGCTTGTTTAGATGCAAGGCTTCACCAAGTCAAAAAAGTAAATAGTAGGTGATTGGTCATTTGAATGGCTCCACAACTGCACAAATTTCTCTATGTCATGCGATCGTCCCAAACTTAACTTTGACATCATATGTGAAAACATAAAATTGTTTCTAAAAGTTGACTCATCAATTAAAGTGAAGGTGGTCATTGCACACATATAGGAACAATCACCTATAGAATGAACGGATGGAAAATAGCAATAATATCGAAACGATTTATAGAAATTGAGAGAAGTCTTATAATGACCTTCCAAAGTGGTTGTTAGCCATGCAAAAAATTATTTTAGAAACTATTGTGGCAATGAAAGTATCACTTACATATTATGATAATACTCTATTAAGGGGTTCAAATATTTTCAAACAACAATTATGGGCTTTCCCTTCATGCATCTATTGGTTTAAATTATGTAAACCACGTGTCTCAATTAATGGAACTTGGTTGTACGACAAGTACAAGGTACTTTGTTGTTAGCCATTGCACATCATGAGAACAAAAATATAATTTCCATTGCTTATGCACTTGTGGAAGGTAAGACAGAGCTGCTTGAAGTTTCTTTTTGAAAAATCTAAGACGGTATGTCACACCTCAAGTCAACATTTGTTTGATTTTATATAGGCACAAATCCATTAAAATTGCTTATAATAATCCAAATAATGGTTGACATGATCCTTTGTCAACACATGTGTACTGCATTTGATACATTGCATAAAAATTCATTAAGAGAGTTCAAGATTAAGGAACTTCAACAAAAAAAAGTTGAATGTATTAGTAATAATCTAATTCTTATTAGTATATTTTTCACTTATCACTTTAAATAACATGTAGTTTGGTTGGTTTAACGTCTTACATGTAAAAAAATTAAACTACGAAAACAAATATTAACATTCATACAATATTCAATAATAGAACCAACACAGGTAGAAGATTGTTGATGAATGTTCAATGCCACAACCATATTTGAAGTATTTGACTCCGCTATAAGATTTAAGAACAATATATCTTTAGCAAATTAAAAACTCTTCTTCACAGGTAAAGCTTCAACTACCTCTAAATCTGGTAATGAAATGACTTATCAGCAACAACTACTACACCATCAACATCTCTCACTACAACATCAATACTTCATTCATCCTTATCTATGAGATATGATGCATCAACATTAAGCTTATAACAACCACTAAATGGAGGTGTTCATCGAACATCAAATATAGGAAAATTGAGATCTCTACTTAGTGCCTCCAAAAATTGCCACTAGCACAATTAAAATTAACAATAGATTTGTGTGGTTTTTGAATATTGATAGTCACATCAACATCAATCCCTTCAAAATATTTTTTATTTCTAACACACCATATTTCACAACACAGAGGCAATATATGTACAATTGCATTCTCATTTGCATCAAATATATTTATTTGATTTAATTGCAGTTTTGGTCCATCTATTATTACTTATTCACGGTAATTGATCATCTTTTTAAAAATTGTCATTTTTGGTATCTTTCTAAAAAAATTGAACTAAAAAATGACGATGACATATATTTAATGACGTGACATACAATTCTATGATATAAAATCATATAGACTCGTTAATTATTCATATGTCGTTAATTAAATTAAAAATATGAAAAAATTATGAAGTTGAAGACTAAGTTTTTACGGTGTTTTAAACTGATTTCATATATGTTAATCATTATATATCACGGTATCTGATGTCATGTTATTTAAAACATCTCACGTTATCATTTTTAATTAAAAAATTATAAAAATAAATTAAAATTGTCGAATTTTAAAATAAAAAAAACAAATTTTGTGAATCAACAAAAATAAATTATTAAAACTACAATCAAACTAATTTAGTTTCAACTTCTCGTAAAAATGGAATGGACATAAAAATATGCAAATTATATACCTAACCTAGGGGAAACAAACTTTATATGTTTTTTATCAATGACACTTTATAACTTATTATGTTATCCACAGTAAAGCACACAATTCTTTTTTAAAAAATATAATTTTATAATGATATTTTGTACACTTGTTAATCAATCTCCTTTGCTGAATTATAATAAACAAATATCTTGCCTCTATCATTAAAAAAATGATACAAACTATTAATCGAAAAAATAACATAAACACCCCATGCAAATAACTTTCTTTTCTTATTATTAATAAGAAATCAATAGTTTGAACTGTTGGGTATGAAATTTTTTCGCGCATAATTTAATTTCCCGCACTTTTTTCTTTACGTTCGTTGGTCTTCCAAAAACAATTTCCCTGGCGGCGGGTACTTCAAACCCTAACCCACTCTTCCACCGCCTCTCACCCATCGCCGCCGTCGCAAACGCCACGGCACCTCCGACCAAGTCTCCTCCGTTGCAACTTCCACATCAACTCCTATCAATTTGTCCTCCTCTATACAGGTTATTTCTCGCGTCAATCTCTTCTGTTCGTCACATTGCGTCAATTTCTTCCACTCTTGTTCAGGTTGCATTGTAATTGATTGGAATCAAATATAGTTCAGTTTGATAAATTTGACATTAAGCTTATAAAGAATCAAGGTTTTTTATTTTAGGGTGTTTCAGTTTACATATTCAACACCAATCAAGCTTTTTTTTTGGGGATTTCTAAATGGATCAAATTAAATTGGATGGTTTTTTGTTGATTGTGTCTGAAATGAGTTTCTTAAAGAGGAATTCTCTTGTTTTCTTAAATATGTTTTCTGAAGAATGTTTACGAAAGTTCTAGTAGAAAAAGTGGGAAAAGAATTTGTCGAAGTTTGTTTTGGTCATTAGATAAGCGAAATGAATTTGTAACAATAACATAGGGGTGTGTGGAATATGGTGATAAATAAAGGTGAAAGGCACGAAGACGGTGAATTTTGCTTTCCTTGTTCATTGAAAAATATAGTTACATTGTTTGCATTGATTTGTTAGTTGACATTGACAAAATGAACATTGCTAGAAAAGAACAAAGAATATGATTGTTCTTGTAAAGCAACAATAGATGTGTAGACTAAATAGGTGAAAGAATCCTTAATCAGTTACTCTTCTAAAATCTGAAATGGATGCTTATTTAGTAACTTTCTTAATTGAACTTGGCAAGAGATAAGTGAATTTGTACTGGGTTACCTTCCAGCCCTATTCCTTCAAGCAGGGCCCTGTAAACTGAGTATCACTATTCATTTGCCTTGTTGGTTGTTTATAGGAGATTTTGATGAGATTTTGTTTGGAAGGGGTTTTGTTGTTGTCATTAGAAATAGAAAAGTCTATAAAAATCTCTTTATAATTTTCTTCCTATTATATATCTTTAATGACCTCCGTGTTAATTTTGTTCCACATACATGCATATCTATCTAATAGTTGTACCTATATTGATGAGTATTTTGGGTAATAGAAAGTATTGACTATTCTAAGTTTATGTATTTTGTGTCTGATCACAATACACCTTAACACCTGCTCTCTCTTTCACTCTCTTCAGGTTGTCATACTTTTGCCTCTTTATCAGTTTGGCACCAATGCAGTTCTGTGTGTAGCAATGAGAAAGAAAAAAACGGAGAAACAAAATTGAAAAACAACACTAGCAGAACTTTTTCATTGTAGATTCTGATAAATGGGTTCAAGATCCGCGGAAGGAGAACAAGTACCACTCACTGACGAGTATGATGCCTTGATTTCAACCACTGATGTTGAGCTTCTCAAGCGAGCATGGCGTAATGAGAAAGCAGCCCCTGAGATTCTTCGTTTTGAATCTGATTTGATCACCCGTGTCAGAGAACAGATTGAATTGATGGTAACTTTTCAAACACTCAAGCCCTATTCGCCTTTATTTTCTGTGATTTCTTCTTAAAGCTTGCTCACTGAAATGGGTTTCATTTTTGGGTATCAAGACCTTTATGGCTGTATATAAAGTTCAAGTTTAAAAAAAATGAAACAAAAATGTATTTTGTGGGTTTTTCATTTATCAGTTACCTTGCATCGATACTTTGGTTTTGTTTTTTTTTTTTTTGTTTACTTCCATTTTAATAAAGGTGTTTTTAACATAATTTTTCTTCTGAAAATCACAAATCTTGTGCTTTGGTTGCTTTTGTAACTGTATTAAGTGATGATTGTAACATCCGTTTATGATATAAGCCTTTTAGTACCATCTTGTCAAAGACACATGTTTTCCAGTAACTGATGCTTTTTTCTTCTTATACAGGAAGAAACTGTGGAGGAGAAATCGACTGTTGGTACCGATCCTCTTTCAGTATCTCTGTATCAGATGGACTTGGATAGAACCCTGTTTTTATTAAGGTCATACCTTCGCATCCGCATCCAGAAGGTAACTAGCAATAAACTTTTAGTTTTTGCACTCAAAGAAATAGGATTATTGTGGCTGTTAACTGTCAAGTCTAAATCAGTTCATTGGATAGGAATTAAGAAAAATGAACCTACAAAATATATTGCTGCCTTACCCTCGACTCGAGTATTAGCAGTGGCCATATAAATGTTTAACTATATTGAAATTCAATTGTTTATAGTCTCTATTTTGAAGATAATATCTTTTTACAATCTTAGTTTCTACTTATATCATAGGTTTTAAATAAATAGGGTACACATTAATTGTTGGAATATTTGAATAGTGATCAAGATGTGTATATCATAACATATTGCTGTATTCACTAGATTGTATTTTGTTTAATTTTATCACCACATTTATATTGCAGATTGAAAATTACATGTTCCACATCCGAAAAACTGAAGAACTTTGGAACAGGCTCTCTAAGGATGAGAAATTTTTCACTGAAAGGAAAGGCTACCCTATAATTTTTCTGACTACCAATGTGTTTAAACAGATAGTTCAAAAGTAGGCTACTTGTAGTTTTTTAATCTAGTTTTCGGGTTGCAGGTGCACAGATGACCTAAAGAAGCATCTGGAGGAGAGTGTTCTATCAACACTGCCTGAAAATTATCAGTCTTATGAGAGGCAATCTGTAATTAGTGAAGAGGTTGACATGGGTAATTTACCATTCTTAGTTGTCATTTTTTGTTATCTTATTTTGCCCTTTCTTATGGACCATTTTGTGTCTATCTGGAACTCTAGGAATTCAAATTTGATTTACCCGAAAATCACTGTTGTGAGAAAAAAAATTCTTGTTGCAGTTTAGCTGATAATATGAAATATTTTGCAATGACTGGATTGAATGCATTAAACTCAGTCTGTGGATCATTCCTGTAGTACTTTTTTTCAACGTTTTATGAACTTCATGCTTGGAAATGTTTTGCTAAATTTAGCTTTTTTCGCATATTTGACTTGAAGTTGTTTTGAAGTGCATGAACCCTGTAGACAGTGCATTTTTCCAATATCAACTTAGATGATGCTAAATGATTATGCTGATGCCTATAGCAATATTTCTTATAACTTTAAGTATTTAATGACTTTGTGGCTGCACTTTCAAAAAAACTGATAGCTAATCCCAAAAGTTGCTTTAACCTTTAAAATAGTCTTTCATCAACCATGCAAACCTACAAAATTGAAAAGAGAAATGGCACCGATGGGTTTTTTCCCTTCCATGGTTTCCTTGCATTTCTCCGGTTATTATTCATCTAGTTATACTTTGATTATTGCTTCTGATTAGCTAGCTCTTATAAACCTAGTAGCTATACAGGTAAATACAGTAGTTATTGTGGATTCTCTTTTTCATGAAAAATCACATCAGAGAGGCTTCTCCCTCGTCTTTCCCACTGTGTTTTCACTTTTGCTGATTGAGGGCTAAGGGATTGGATCTGGTTTACCTCAAATCGTGCTATGCCTTCTTTTTTTTGATATGTTGTCCTTGAGACCATCTACTCTAAAATTAATTTGTTTTCCATGTTTCAGTTCCAGAACCACGACTCGACACATTTGTTTTGTGTAGAAGTAAAGAATATCTCACAGGCATTCAACTTGAAGATGGACCTGTTGATGACAGGCAATTCTCTCTGTCTTGCATGAATTGATTCTGCTCTATTAAAATAAGTTAGAAAGCAGTTTAATTTGATTATTCTGGCAGGTCGAAGCTGTTTGAGATGGAGCCTGATGTCCTTTACTTCATATGTTACAAATCAATAAAGCCACTTGTAGAGAGTGGCAAAATTGATCTTCTATGACAAGTGAACAATTTGGATATTGATGCTCATGAGACAGCCTCTATTGTTGAGAAATTGTTACCAATACTAAAGTTTTATTCCTGACAGTACCCTTTTTCTTGATTCTGGTTTATGTCCTTGCATAATGTAATCCAACCATCTGTGGAGAAGAGAGTGCAATTTACTCGTATAAATTTCAACATTTTTGCCTAAAACGTATGTATGAAATGGAAAACCGTTAACAATACTAAGACAAAGCCTGAATGGCTCATCCATGTGATCAATTGAAGGATGGACATAGCAATAAAAAAAATGATGGATACAGAAATATCTAGAAAAGCATGTCAGCTTATGAGCCACTGGAAACACTTACCACAACTTTCATAATGTCATCAGAAACTAAACTAAGGTTGAAATTGAAAGTAAGATAACACATTTGTTCCAAGTTTGAACCATGCTCTTTTACTAAGGAAAAAAAATCTAGATAACAGATCTGAGTCCAATTTACAATTATGGAATTTGTAGAGTATAATATCATATGACTGCAGAACGACAAACACTAGATAAACTTATTTATAATTCAGAAAAAGAGAAAGATCATCAACAAACACGAGATGGAATCATATGATCATTTGAAGGACCTTCATCAAAGTTGAGACAATAGCTTTGAAGATCATAGCTGTACTTTGGAGTACTACTCCTTTTCCAACAAATTTTCAACTTACAATATAGTTTCTTAACAAAACATGACAAAGAGCTACACTCAAATTGCACCTTTCTTTTTACATTATTATTACCAAGTGTCACTGAAGAGGTAGTAACTCTTGTTTTCCTCTGAAACTTCATCAACTGATTTCTTTGAAAGCTATACAACCTTGAGAGTTTCATTGTATATTGCTAAAGGAAGCATGAAATGTGAATATTTAATGCCACTTTATGTTTTGTGGTAGATAAAAAAAGGCACTATCATGAATAGTAGTTGATCATAGTTTACTTTGCTATCTTTTCACTATAATGATGGCCCCAGTTTGGTGAAAGGATTGAAGAAAATTCTGTAGTGATGTAACATCAATGGGGTATGTTCAACTTCAATTACCTTTTGGAAGACAAACTTCTGTTGAATTGTTCGTGTATATCATTGTGATTGTGATTTGCTTGTGTTTTACTCAAACATTAATTTGCCAAACTTTGATTCCCAAGATGCTTCTACGAAATACTTAAATGAGGTCGACCATTAGATGATAGTAAAGGTACACGCTATTCCTACGTAAACAGATCAGAATTTACTAACTTTTTCTTCTAAAAGCTATATGAACACACTTTATACAAAATAAACTCCAAATTAAATTTCAAGTAACGTATGATACGAGGGACAGATCATATCATGTTAACAATCATACTCCTTATGGATAAACTATGAAAAAAAAGTAACATCATACTCCTTATGCTATAATAAAAAAAATACAATTTCATATGTAAAAGTTTCATCCTGTCATTGTGCCAAATTAATACAAGTTACTGTATCATTGATGAATTTTTAGAATCAAAAGTAGTTATGGTAGTTATTGCTTTCTGATGGGTTACAAAATAAATGGACTTTGTTAGAAGAATTGGTTGAGAAAGCAATCACAATGACAGCTTACCATAGGACATTGATGGTCAGGGCTACAAATTAACTAAACGATTATCTTAACTTTACCTCGTGGATGATGTTGATGTAAATGGAAAGAAAAAAAATCAATCAATTGCATCCAATAAAAAAAACCTTACCAATAGTTGCGAAAAATAACCAAAACGTTTGTAACATGTTTTTAAAATCCATTGTATAAGAGTTTACAAAGATGTTGTTAACAAAACTTTAGACTGGTTCCCTCCCACCACTCTTACTAAATTGAATGCAATAGGAAATCAATAGAACATTATAATATTTGAATTCTTTGACGTAGTTTATGCAATCACTATCAACTATTGATTACAGAACAATAGCCTCTTATCTTCTGGTCATGCATAAGAAAAGAAAATGATTTCGAATAAATATTAATAACATTGCTTTTTCTTCATCTAGAGTAGTTCTTTCGTAGAATAACTACACATACTACTTGTTGACGATATATGCTGGTTTTCAAACCTCCAACAACACAAACAAATGGATGTAGATCAGGATTTTTCAGAAAGCGAGTTTGTAAAAGTTATAACTCGGTAGTCACAAAGCAGGAAAAGATCGCAGTACTCGATTATCGAAGCTTTTTATCTGGATGCTACCTTTAAATTAAAATTCAATGTACTTGATAGTTAAGTTTAGGCAAAGCTAATTCTCAACCAAATTATGGGGATTTAGCTTGTTAAAATTTAAAGGCAAGCCTACCTAGTAACACAGATGTTAACACAGAATAACCCAAGATAATATTAATATATTTCTAAACAAAAAAATACAGATGCATCAATGCATGGAAAAGCGAGAAACTAAACAAATAAACAGCAAGGTAGAAGTCTCATGTTGCATTATTTATCTAATAGAAACAGGCTATGCTAAAACATAAAAAGTATTACACCTCAAACTCTCATAGATGGACAAGAGGCAACGCTGACTGGTGTGATCGACACAAGTAATGAAGATGACCTCAAGACCTCAATCTGATTATATACTTGCAACATTTTACTTGATAATCCAAAAAATATATATAATTCTATCAAGAATCTTTCACTTTTTGTAACAATAATCAACACTTAAACTAGTTTTCTCCTTGGAGACTAGTTCAAAAAAACTTCAGATTCATTTAACTAAATATTTTCACAAACGTAAATCCAAACTCTAACAACAAACATGGATGAATTTGTGCAAAAAGCAGACAACGATACAAAGCTAAAATAATGTATATCATCATAATAGAAAATAGCAGAGTATCAAAAACCAATCTCGGATACAAATGAAAATAATATGATCTCAAAAAGATACTTGCAGTTAAGTCTAAGAAAGAAAAAACAGTGAAAAATTTAAGCAAAACCAAAATCCTAGACAAACTCAAGTTCTCAAAACAGATACATAAGCTCATTGGAACAGATTTTCCACTCATACAATGGCATTGGCAGCACTGGCAATCCTAGGCCAAAGATCAGCACACTCCTTACCAATTGGACCAGTGATTGCAGAACCTACATTGAACACCATGACATGGAAGTTAATACGATAATCAATCAATCAAACAGGCCAAATGGTACAACTGGATGAAGCATACTGTAAAGTTAACTTAAATGGAAATAAGGCACAACTTTAATGAAACATGATTAACTTCAACAAGAGTACATATAAATAAAAGACAGACATAAAGATAGCTGCATATACTAATGCCTAAGTATAATTTACTATGCAAAATTGCAAATGTGATATAAATTAACAAATGATACCTTTCATTTCACCCTTTGGATTCACAATAACACCAGCATTATCTGCAAAAACCAACATAAGTAGATATAAATCAAGAACAACACGATATTCAAGTGATATTCTTATATCATTAAAAAAATATGAAATTTACCAGCAGACAGGTAACACAATGTAAAATAAATACACATCATGCTGTTAAAAACTGGCAATAACACAATTATATGCTTCCAAATATGAGTGACCAATCAAAAGCAGTACACTCAGTAATATCATGATTACAGAAGCAACATTAATAAAATTAAATAACAAAAAGATTAGAATAAGGGTTTTACCTTCAAAGTACATGAAAACACCGTCCTTTCGGCGCCAAGGCTTACGCTGACGAACGATAACGGCAGGCAAAACCTTCTTTCTGAGATCAGGTTTTCCCTTCTTGACAGTAGCCATGACCATGTCACCAACACATGCTGAAGGAAGACGGTTCAATCTTCCCTTGATTCCTTTCACTGAAATGATGTAGAGATTCTTTGCACCAGTATTGTCAGCGCAATTCACCGTAGCTGCCACTGGAAGACCCAGTGACATACGGAACTTGTTTCCCGCAGATCCACCACGACCTAATCATACAAATCGCAATATTAATCGTTAATAAGCATTTGCCGATACATAAATATTAAATCTCACCATCAACGAAAAGGCACTGTACTCACCTCTCTTCGACATCTCTGTCTCTCTCAACCTTCACTCTCTTGTTTGGTTACGTATATAAGCAAAGGGTTTTCTGGTATTAGGGTTTTGTTTGGGCCTGACTTTTTTATGAACAAATATGGGCCTCGGCCTTTTTAGCTTCTTTTATTGGGCTTGATCCATTTTTGGAAACTTCTCATTGCACTATTAAGTTCTCGTAGATGTCTAAAAATCCGGAAATATCCCTACCAAAGACATTTTTTTTGGATTGACCATCAATTATTCGATATTTAATGTACTTTACGATTCTACGCAATATTTATTGGTTTTAAAATTTAAATTATGATTTTAGTATTGTTGTAGTAGATAACTATTATTCATCAATCTAGTAAAAATAAAATTATTATACGTTAATATGGATTTATTGTTTTCTATTTTTTATTATATGTTGAAAAATCTGAATCGATTCAATTAGTTGATTACTTTAAAAAAAAATTATGATTTTTATATAACTAGAATGATGTATTATATAGTTTAAAAAATCTCAAAATTGTTTAGAAAGTTCAGTCATTCGAACCAATCATACTAACGATGTTAAACATTAGAGTTTATAATTTTATATCACAAAAATGAGTTAATTTACTTGTAAACTCTTTTTTAATAAAGTCTTATAAGTTTACGTAAACTGTAATAAAATAGATAAAAACTGAATTTTACTAGCAATGTATGAGTTGCGATTCTATATTTCTTTGGACTTAAAATCTAAAATTTTAATCAATATTTAATTTAGTTTATGAATATTTAATTTAGTTTATGATTATAGGTAAAGTTTATTCATTTTAAAATATAAAAGTTTAGTTACCATTTTATCTCTTTATTTTTATCAATTAACAAAATTAATCCTCTAATTTTAAAATTCGACATTTTTAGCTCCTCCTTCGAATATTTAAACTACAAAAATAATGATGTGACCTATTATAAAATGATGGATATAAATCTCGTAATATAAAATTAGTTAGATCTATTAACTATTCACGTATCATTAATTAATTTATAAAAATGAGTAATTTTATGTAATTTTTTAAAAAAGTTTTATTACAATTACATGTGAATTATTTCACATAGTTATTTTTTAATTAAACAATTATAATAAGAGATCAAAATTATTGAATTTTAAAATAAGATAATTAATTTTGTAAATTAATGAAAATAGAGAATTAAAATTATAATTAAATTAAATATAAACTACGTTTTTTGTGTTGTTGTGGCGAATAACTATAACTATTATCAATCAATATGAGTTTACTCTTTCTTACTTTAGTGATATCTATACACTAAGATTATAAGGAATTTATTTCACTTGTCTGTGCTATTTAAGTGTGGCTTTCTGAGTGTCACCCTAGCATCGTTTCTCTCTTTCAATCATTTTCCAATAAAATGCGTTAATTTGAATTCATTCTAGCAGTTATGATTTAAACAGGTTTTCAATAAAGATTTATTGATTTAAATAAAATTTGTACAAAAATCAAATAGATGATGTTTCTATTATATAATAAATGGATAACAAACAATTGTTTATGCAATAATAACTTTTTTTCTACAAATTTATTACAGGTTATGTTTTTTAAAAAAATGAAGTACCGTCTACGATCAACAAAATTTGCATTTTCCAGGTTAGAGAAAATTAAATCCACCACTGAAAGTTTATAATACACATTTTTTTCACAAACAGAGATTGTGTTATTACATGAAATTCCTAATTCACAAATAGCATAATGCATACTACATTTATATGTGTTGTAATGCATTCTTATTTCTGTAAATTAGTACACACTTCTCGTAGACAATAATTTTACATATATCATATTGTGGTGTTCATTTAAATAACACAACAACTAAATTAAAAAAAATCAGCCTTCATCTCTAGATTATAATTTTAGTTTAAGTTATATTGTGCAATTATTTTTGTAGTTATGATATTACAATTGTTTTTATATAGTTATTTTTAATTTGTTGAAAAGAGAAATATATTAAGAATTTAAATTAGGATAATTGACTCTCTCAATATCCACACACATAATATTATCTAAAAGAAAAAGAAAAAAAATAACTCGATGTAATTATATCAAAATATCCATAATATCTGTGTACAAAGAGGTCAACACATTTATTAATTTCACAATTAATATACACTACTTCAATTTGTCAATTATGAAAATGAATAAGATAGATCAATCATTTTTACAAGGACAGATTGTAGATATTGAATGCAACAATAACGACAATGAATTTCGTTAATAACCAATTTAGAATAAAATTCATTAATAACATGTTAGATATTTTTAAATTGAATAATAACTTTAAAATTAGAAAAAATTGTATAAACGTCGACAACTAAAACGTTTAAAGAAACTAACTTTTTTAAGAATGCATAAAAAATATTTATTTATAGTCACATTATTTTCTTAACATATGCTTCTATATAAAAATATTGACTTAATTGTAGTTTTGTTCCCCCTATTTTAGCTGAATCGCGAGAGTAGTCCCTCAATTTTGTTTATCTTCGATTTTGGTCCTCTAAGCAGAATTTTGGTTTAAAACTTATGAAATTTCATTTTTCAAAGCCATACTACGCCATTTATGATCATAGATTTCAGGTACAATTGTTGCAAATGAGATCTTGAGACATGTTGTGAATTTAATTAAATAAAAAAAATGAAATTTTATCAAGTTTTGAACCAAAATTATTTTTGAGAGACCAAAATTAGAGATAAACAAAATGTGGAAGTACTATTCTCATGATTCAGTTAAAATAAGAGATGAAAACTGCAATTAAACTTAAATATTTTATTTAAATAATCATTTTTCTACCATATACACTGCACAAGTTTAACTACACTAATTATATCAACTAAAGTAAACTCTTTTGAGTTTCCATTCGTAAACTCTTGTGTTTATATTAACTTCAATAGTTACACCATGAATTGACAAGTCCAAAAAAATGTTAGAATTGATCAATTTAGTGGCAATTTTTTATTTTAGGGCTTTTGAGAACATTAACGTAGAATAAAAAAATTGAATAAATAAATAAATTAGTCTATAAACTTGTAAATATCAATTAAATTACTTCCTAAATTTTATAAATTATCACATACATACTTAAAATTATAAAATATTAATTAAAATTAATTTCTATTTTATTTTTTTATCGTTAAAGATTATGATGTCACGTATTAATCGAATATACGATCCTTATGTGTGTTGAATGTCGTCCTAATATTAACTAATTTTTTCTATAAAATTTAATTATTTAGTAGATTAATTGTCAATAATTAGTTAAATAATTACATATTCACAAATTTATAATTAACACATTTATCTCATGAAATATGTATTCAACTACCCTATTATATGAAGATGAAGTTATGGATTTATAAAATTTAAATAACAATTGACGGCTGACGATTACAAAGGCTAATTTGTCTTTTCTCACCGCAAAATTTCCCTATTTTTTTTTATTAAATGCATACCTTCTTCAAAAGCTTTGTACAAAACCATGTCGTTGCGTACTTCTACCTCTTTTTCTAATCACTACTTATTCGATGTTCCTGCGGCAACCAATTTCCGTCACCGGAGACTCACCGGAAGTCACTCCATCCGTCGAAACTGCCTGATGATGTCACATGACAACAACTACCACACCGATTCTAAGATTAATTCCTCTTCCTTGCTGAGTGCTGTGACCAACCTTCTATGGGGTCGAGCCTTACCGCCGGGAGTTCTCGTCAACACCGTCCGCACCGCCTGGAATTCCACGTGGCAGCTAATGATGTCTCAGATCGCTCCCTCTGATTCCACCGGCGGGTATTCAAGACCCGCTTCAAAATTCCGATTATCCGATTCTCCAGCAAGTGGGCCCATCCACCTGTACGTTGGGCTGGCATGCCCGTGGGCCCACCGTACTCTCATAGTACGCGCACTCAAAGGGTTGGAAGAAGCCGTTCATGTATCAGTTGCGTCCCCGAGTGACGACGGGTCGTGGGAATTCAAACGAGTTAGCGGTGTGGATACGGATCGTGTAATTCGTCCAAGTTTGGATAACGCGAATGGTTGTAAGACTTTGAAAGAAGTTTATAAGCTTCGAAGAGGTGGGTATGATGGAAGATCCACTGTGCCTATGTTATGGAACAAGGACTCTAAAGATGTTATATGTAATGAAAGTTACGATATAATTCAAATTTTCAATTCCAGGTTAAATGGGTTGGCCAGTAACCCTGAGTTGGATCTTTCACCACCTGAATTAAAGGATAAGATTGAGGAATGGTATAAAGTGATATATCCAAATGTGAATAATGGTGTTTATAGGTAAAGGAATTGAGGTTTTCATTAATAATTTTTTTGATTCCTTGGTCATTGATTATTGAACTGGGTATTGTTGTTGCAATGTAGGTGCGGGTTTGCGCAGAGTCAAGAAGCATACGATAGAGCGGTAAACGAATTGTTTAGTACACTTGATGAGTTGGAGGCTCATTTGTCAAATTCTCGCTACTTGTGTGGAGACAGGCTTACACTTGTTGATATTTGTTTGTTTACTACTTTGATTCGGTTTGATATTGCTTATAACGTTTTATTTAAATGTACCAAGAAGAAGTTGTATGAGTATCACAATCTACATGCCTACATGCGTGACATTTATCAGGTGATTGCTTTGCTACAAAAATGTTCAGATTTATTTATCATCATTTGTAATGTTCATTTATTGATTAAGAGATACGTCTTTTGTGCCTTGGACAGATTCCTAAAGTTGCCGATACTTGTAATTTTCAAGAAATTATGGATGGTTACTATAAAACCCTTTTTCCTCTCAATCCAGGGAGCATTACACCAATCATACCTTCGACTTCAGAGCATGAAACCCTTTGTAGGCCTCATGGCAGGGAATCCCTATCATCATCATCGTCATCAACTACACCAATGTTTGTCAAATAATGAACTGCCTCCCAGCACATTATTGTCTTCTTATGTTGATTCAGTTCTGTAAGAGTTAAATAATCTGCAATTCAAAATTTTTAGGCAATGCAAGTGTATAGCATACTTTCACTTAAATAATGTCATGATGTACTGTTTATACGTACTCTTAACTAGAGATTTTATCCATTTCCACATTAGCGCCAAATTTTGCACCTTATGTAATCTTTCATCTCTGCTCTCGCAGTCCCAGCTCAACTCAGAAAATTTCAGCTATACTAATTAGTAGCTATTTGTGATTCCTTAACATAACAGATTAACAGCTATGCACTCCCCCTCATCCAACGGTATCATGATTTTAAGAAGTAAATATTTTCGCCCAGAAGAACAATCGGTAAAAACCAAGAAACATACACTAATAATACTACGCAACAACTGTTACAAAGCCCTGCAAATCCGGCAGTAAAATATATTCAACTTCACTGCTTAGCCTCCATTAACGAACATATCAAAACATTGAAGGACCATTTTGATATAATTATAAATGGAAGCGCAAACTGCCGATACATGTATCTTAATTAAGGACCAAAATGATTGTTATTGCATTTGTCTTTCTTTGGACAAGATTCCCACAAAGCTGTACAAAGTAACTATTGCCTGGCCACCATAAAGAAAACCAAAAAGAAAACATCACTAAAGTAGGCTAGGTCTTGTTCCAGGGCCTAGGTGAGACGACAAAATGGTTTACTGGAACCAGCTATCACCTTGCAATTGTTACAGATCTAGTGGTTCCTGCATCAAAGAAGAGTAAATATTACTTACAGAACACGCTAATCAATAATGGTGACAGTGTTGTGTGCATGCATGAGTGTGTGAATAGATGTCGCCATTAAAAGAATTCCACTAAAAAACAAATATAAGTTAGCCAAGCAATGATATGAAACCAAGCATAACATAAGCTACATGCGCAGTACACATTCTCAAAAGCCAATAAGTTATCTCATGATTTCACAGTGTAGTAAATTAAATTTAAAACTTACAATTTGGTAAGTAATCATAGCCTTTTCAACAATCAATCAAGCAAAAGAATTAGCAGAACAGCTTCAATTATTAATCATGGCTTACACACGATCCTTCTATAGAAATTCCTAAATTATAATAAATATTGTTATTATGGTTTCATATGAAATAACACCATTGATCATATATATATTCACACACACAACCTAAAAGAAGATTAGCATCTATGACAGAGAAACCCAGATCGTGAGATAAAAGTGAATGCAGTATATATTTCATAAATTCATTGTGGCTGAAACTTGAAATACACAAATGTTGGAACAAATTAGAGAAGGCTAGGCTGCAGCATAGGAATTTGTAATATCCAGAAAAGAAAAGAAAAATTATAAGGACCACTATTTTAGAGATAAAAGGTAGTAGTATAAAGAATGCAAACTACCAATCAGTGAGAAATTGAACTTACTGGTTGATCGCTTCATATTCCTGCAGAACTTACTGCCACATCTGCATTGGAACAGCTTGACAGGCTGATCATGGTCATCAAAGTCAATGCCATAATCCTGCAGAAACATCACAAGCATAAGATTCTGTAGAGAAAAAAGAATTATTCTAGATTAATTCAACTGATTTGAAGAAAGTAAACTACAAAAATTAGAAGGCAATTCTCAGTATAACCTTACTTAATGGTCTGCCGACCAACCAATGCGCGTAACATTTGTCAATTAAATAGCCATGAAAAACTATAAATAAATTCAACCAAAAATAAATTATGTCAACTGTTTTAATTGTTGCTAATTTGCTCACTACATGAAAAAGGAGAGTAATTACTAAGCACGGAAGCACAATAAAGTGATGTTATTTATACAATACAGAATCATTCATCAAAAACCATATTACATAACAAAACTTACCCAGGTGAGCTCTTCCTGCGCTGCTATATTTCTGGAAGTGAAAAGGGCAAACTGCAAATTATAAAACATCAAAAGCATTGGTAAGCAAAATGTGGTACACAGTTTGTTGTGACAACAAGTGGCAAGTAAAACAGATTATCCAACTTCAATGATTTGCAAGGTCTCACATGATAGTAGTATCGAGCTGGACACTCAATTTGAATGGGGATTTCAACCAAGTTTGCATCAAAACATCTGAAGAAAAGTGAAATGGAGTTAATAAAGAATCTCTTAAATTACCAAATAACTTTCAAACATTTGCCAAGACACTGTTTTGCAGAAGTCAAGAGTTAAGAGAATACAATCACAAGTATCAAATCATCTTAATGCAGAATCAACCATTCAAAGTATGCAAATGGAAAGAAGATTTCTGCATTCATATGCAGTTATAAATATTTTATCTATACCTAATTAGATTTTACTGCAGTTACGAGATAAGTAATACCATTTGAGTTGAGTGTCAAGCAACAAAGAGCATACAAGAAAGTAAGTCCAGTGTTATAGACTTATACTGATGGGAATATTGCGACGCAAGGCAAGATAAGATTAGAAACAAGAGCATTAAAAAGATGATAGAATCTCATCTTTGGTAGTTTGGACCTGTTTAAAGAAGTACCTAGAAACATCGATAAGGAAGGTAGTCAAATAGAGGTAAATCCAATAGTTTGGACCTGGTAAACCATTAAAAAGAATTTGAATTAAATGGTCTATCATTGCCTATGATTCATGATAGGTCGCTATACTGCAGTTTGATCCATGTTGCAGACTCACTAGTGGGAAAAGGCCCTGAATCATTCTCAAAATCTGTAATACATATTTTAATCTATAAAGTATTAAAAACTCATCAATCATGACAATTATATAGAAAAAAATTCCTTTTCTCTATCGATGATTAGAAGTGCATATGTTAAAAACAATAATAACTACAACCAATGTAAACTTGAGTTATTTTTCTTATTCATATAAAATAAATACATGCCAAATTTAATGAAACTTCACAGACAATTTTTTTTCTTGCGGAGTAGTTTGTAACATCTTTTATTTGCAGACAAATTGAATGGAAACTTCCCTGATTCTGTCTTACTATGTTTGTAATCTCAATTCAAATACTTATATATCTACATATAAATAATATGGACCTTAAATATGAGGGTCCACAGGTGAACCCATTACTTTTACCGGTAATTGGCTGTAAACGTATTTTCCCACTTTCTTGCTTTTTGACATGTATTATTTCTCGCTGTGCCTCCCTCTACCTCTCTCATTGAGACCGGAAAATGGGTTTTCTCTCTTTCTCTTTTAGATGCAGTGAGTCAATTTCGTTGCAAAGACATTCACTGAACTCTTAGGTCCTGTGAGGGGTTAAATTTTAACAAGGGTTCGCTATTTCTAGTGCCAAACCACCAAACATGGCTTTACTTGATGTCACTTTAACTACTAGTAGTATCAAAATCAGTTGTTGATGCTTTGGCTTTTAACTTTATTCAACTTCTTATAGATGCAGAGTTTAGCATCATTTTGGTATTAGTTTATTGTCCATTCATTAGAACCAACAACAAGTTTCAACAATAAAATGGTTGTTAGTAATGAGGTTAATGTTGGTGTCAATGGGTTGTCTTGTCCTATCCTCTGTAGTCAGTAGCGGAGATTCGACGCTACGCAAAATGCCGTGGCGGAGCAAGATCAGTGTAGCGGCTGTAGCGCTGCTCGTGGCGGCAAGAAAAGACAATAGCCTTCGCGTTTTATTCTTTTTGAACCAATTAAGGTTTTCCTTTTGCGATCTCTTATTTCTTCTTGTTCACGACCTCTCATCTCCTCTGCTTGGCTCTGACCTTCATCTCCTCTCCTCTCTGCAACTTTTCCTGCCATGTGACTTCGGCACGACTATGGATGACTCCGGTGCGACCTTCACTTCCCCGTTCTCTGTACCACCAAACCTCTTCTTTTCCCCTGTTTTTCTCATCCCCAGACTTGAGCATAACAGCCATACCGCTATGCGCTACACAGCGATAGCGTTTTGGGGGTCATCCGCTATGCTACACTATCTGCCATTGACTACATAGGTCCTATCTCCAATCTCAAGTAGGTGAACGATCTACTAATGTAAAAGGATTAAGATAGTGGTGATTGATACAAAGAACAATGATGAATTGTGTTGTTCAATTCTACCCTGCAGTTCATCATTTTCGCTACAATAATAAGACTGTCAGGAAAATAAAAAATATTAAACCTGCAATAACCACAGAAATAACAATTGGTTCACCCATGGACTCGTATAAGTTCCACATTATATATATATATATAGGGCACAAGTGAGAGGAGTGTTTATTGTGAGAGATGAGATGATTAATTAGCAACTATTGGATTGAAATAAACAGTTGAGATTAAATCAATTGTTTTAAGATTCTCCATTTTTACTTGACCGCTTAATCTTCTTCCTGTTCTTCTCCATTTCCATTTCCATCGCCCCCAACAAGTACACATATATCTTCATCCTATAACATCAATTTATGAAATGCACAATTTCTTTATCTCTTTTTATCGAATTTGAATTTCTTTTCTTTAAATATGAATTCACCTGAACATACCAATCTTTGTTTTGTACATTTTTAATCGGTTACTTCACTTAGACCCTTTCAGTTTTTACACAGTTACGCTACAAAAATACAATGCAGGTCAAGTTCCAAAAAAAGAGCTTAAATGTGCGGTGGAGAAGATAGAGATGAAGCAATCAGGTAAAATCACAATCTGGTATAGGGTAATTGACTGGTGTTTATTTTCAAATCTTAATTATTACTAGTCTCTTTAAAACACAGCTTGAAGGTAGGAAACAATGGTGGAATAAAATTTAATACATAAGCAAAAAGCATCAAGACATCAAATTAATAGAATAATGATCCGACATTCAAAATTCCAAATAGGTGGTGCCACAATATCTATCCACTACCATTGATATCACCAATCAAAATAATCGATGCTGGTAAAATTCAAGAACTGGGAAGAATAATAAGAATCGCCCATAAAAGAAGCACAACTGAGAAGATCGGGCAGTGTGCGATATATAAATTCAAGGAAAACACATGCATTTTAAGAAAAAATATCTCTACCATTTATTTCAATCGGATGGTTGCTAATTAATACTCTCATCTCTCACAATAACCACTCCTCTCACTTGATATGCCCCTATATATATAAAAACTACGAAAATGAATACTATTTTCTCCAATTTTTCTGAATATCAATAAAAAGTGCAACCAAGTAATGAATGTCAGTTAGAAAATAGTAGTGAGAAAATGTTTGGATATAAAACCGATGTTTATTCCATATAACTTGCAAACAGCAAGTACTTTGTTAGAAAAGTGGCAATCAAAGTTAGAGCAGAAGGATTAAATCATTTAGCAGCCCAAGAATAATTTATTCTTTTTGTTTGCTTTCCCTAGCTTGAACTTTAGGGTGCTAAACGTGAAACAATAGATTAGAAATTTAATACCTGTGATTGATAAATCTAGCAATGTTACCAAAGGATGCTGCATCTAGGCATAAAGCTTCTTCATCCTTCACAAATCCTGAATCCCAATCCGCATCTAGTAGAATTGGGTACATAGACTTCCCATTTTCAGTGCATTTCATGTTCCTCTCATGCAACTCTCCGATGGTTAAAATCTCTCCAGCAAACTCACACACAAATGCACCTTTTGGCAGGTCCTCTAAGGTACGAAGACCCCATCCTTTTTCTTCAGAAGTGAAAAATACCTGCATTTAAACTATTTATTAGAGAAAACATTTTGAAAAATGTTCTGTTAAGACACTGCCAGAATAAGAAACTCGTTCTTTGCATGGGCATTGTATCTATAATATATAGGAACTTGGGACTGGAGATAATAACTTGCTATACACTACAAATACAATGCATCAATAATGGAGAGTTATATGTTATTCAAAAATAACTTCTTTAAGAGTACAAAGAATACATCAATAATGGAGAAATGTATTTGTTTACTAATAGCAAAGATTACTTGAACACCCACCTGCAAGTTATATGTTATTCCTCGCTGGATAACCCGATTGCCACATTGTTTCCCACAGCCACATTTGCTCCAACATTCTTTAATAAATTTCCTCTTCAAATGTCCTTTGCATGGTTCCAAACAACCATCGTTCTTGCATCTTTCAAGTGGGCAATCTTTGCAATAAAAGTAATGCTGCTGAGGGTTGCGACTGATAGCAATGCACTCTTCCAAAGTCTCTTCTTTCATTAGGCCTTGAGCAGTATATGCCAATTCGCCCCCAGCTTTATCTGTACAGGCACAATGTGTTGAATAGACACAACTGCCTACACAGGAACAACAGTCCGCAGTCCCAATACGAGATAGAGAAATGTTAACATGAGCATCTTGGAACACAAGGTTTTGGGGTATGTAGTTGAAAGATGGTGGAAAATCATCAGTAGTTTCATTCATCCATGAAATTGGAACATTTTCATTTCCTTTTGTGAGGTCATTAACATCATGAAAAGACCTTGCATCATCAGCTGTAAGCTGATGAAGTGGAACAACCACTAAACTACGTGAATTTGGAGACACGGGATCTTCTAGCTGCTTTTTGCCATTGCTTTGCGAAAAATCATGAGACTTATCCATCTTGGAAAGTAGTACACCATCATCCAGACTACTCTGATGGGCTGGCGAAAAGGGACTTCGAGGTGAAACCAAGGCAGAAAAAGAATTAACATGAACTGATCCATTTGATGAGTGAGACAACATATCCAATTCTTTATTTCCCTCAACTATCGGAGTGTCATGTGCCTCTGATTCCTTCAACACATCAACACTTGATCTTGTCACAGAACCTTCTTTTGAGTCACCATTTGAATCAGTACTGAATTCCAACATGCAATCACATATATCTCTCAACATTTTCGCGATCGAAAAATTTGGGTCAGTGATTTTATATGATCGCAGACATTTATCCTCCATCATCTTTAGAAGTTGTTCCTGACTAGCCATGCGAAAATCTGGTCCTGCAATAGCTGAGTTGCAGCTAAGAGAAAGTTTTACTTCTCCCTTAGCTGAAGAGGCTATCACAACATTAGAAGCCACTTCTTTATTCGAGGAAGGACGTATATCTTCATTTCTAACTCTATCTCTGTGTTGTGATGATGCCACAGTGACATGGCCAGCTTGCTTTCTAGTAATGCCGTTCTTCATTGATGAGTCCCTTAAACTTGATGGCTCTTCATTTAAAAAAAAAAACTCTTAACAAGATGATTGACAATGGACAACACAAGCTAAAAGAAAAATGGTAAAACAACAATGACATAGAATAAAAATGTAATAATTATTTGGTTTAAGACTAAGAAATTAGACCGAATCATATGCCAGAATCTGACTCCTGCAAATACAAGCAGTGGTCATCATGGAGTATCTTATGCAAAATTTCTTGAAATGCATAAACCAGTGAAAGCTTGCATAAGCAGATGAACCAATTAGAGCATATGATCACGGTGTTTTACTTCTATCAGTTTCAGTAGACAACTGACATGATTCAATTATACAATGGTGGGGAGACAAAACCAGTCGAACAAATATCTTTTTATTTTACAGCCAAACCAAAATTTGTCCATTGACTTTATTCTTTTCAGGTACAGTGAGTCTGTGACAATAAGAATTTTTCATGTATTTTGAAAGAAAATGTTCAAATGATGTATCCAGAGTACTACTCTGGAATGAAATGTAAGTAAAAAGAGTAGTTGAAAGGTTGATGTATCTAGTAAAATACATCAACTTTTCAACTACTATTTTTGTTTATATTTCATTCTGGAAGGAGTACAGTACAGTCAGTACTTACTGTTTCTTTCAACAAAAAATGACAGTGTCTGGATAGTAGTTAGAAAGCCCAAAAACAGAGTTTCATCCACAAATAACATGTTTAACAAAACCACAGCTGGGTTGTGTGTAAACATAAGTTTGGGTAACAATCCATGGTTTGACATGAAGCAAAAATAGAAGTTACTTCTCTGATGAGTAAAACCATGGTTCGGAAACTATAAGCCAAACATGTGAATCACAGTTAAGATGTCATGCAGCTAAACATGAAAAGCAGGAAAAGACAAGAAACTTGATATTAAGGAATAGTTCATCGAATACCAGGAGGAATCACTGCAATGGGAACTTCATATTCAGGCACTTCATCAACAGGCTCATCTTTAGGTATGATTAATGCATAAGCATGAGGCGTTTGGTTGCTTGGCAACAGAGACTTCCCAGGTTCAACTGATGGTTGTCTAGATGGAGATCCTCTTTCAGATATATGCCTTCTCCCTCCAAGAGAAACTTGAGGTGATGCAGGTTGCTTTCCCCTGTCAGAACTAGCATCGCGCATGGGACCTGGACGAGCTTCAATCCTCACATTTCCATCAGATGACACTGCTTTATTTTGAGGCTGCTGTGCAGGGCAACTCTGGAGTACTGTGGCCTTTTCTATTCGAAGCTTCTTTAAAGGAGAAGCAGCTGAGCTAGGGGAGTTGTTTATCACAGAATCCACATGCTGACTCTCTTGTCCTCTTAATCTCAATCTTTTCAGAGGTCGAACAGCTTCAGCATTCATCGGAGCTTCTTCGTCCTCCATCTCTTCTTCCTATTTGTATGAAAACACCAAACATTTCAGAAGCTACAGACGTATCCATAAAGCTAATAAAGTAATGCAGATAACTTGCCAACTGAGAATGGTGAATGTTATGTACATTAACTTTCTTGTTTTTCTTTTGCTCTTCTGGCTCCTATCAAATAAAATCCAACAATGTTAGTAAGTATGCAGAAAGATCATAGAGAGAGTTGGAGTGTGTGCAGCCACGGGGAGAGGGGGTAGCAAATAAAGTGAGAAAACACACCTCAAAGTCATTGCTTTCAAATATAGCATCTGCTAGAGCTCTATAGTTCTCTTCCTCAATAAGTTCCCAGTTTTTATCATACAGTTTGAGGAGTTTCTTTAGTACCGGTTTCACTTTTGCTTCAGGAATCTCAAGATTTTGCATTGCACGATAGGCCGCTGCTACTTTTTGTTTGGTTGCCATTTTTAATCATCCAACAGTTACTTTTTTGCTACAGACACCCAAATGTAAAACGCCCTTAAATTCCAAAGATTTCTAAGACAGAAAAAGAAACACATCCTATGATTTATGAGAAATTGAACAAGAAGACTTAAACATTCTTCTAATAAAGAAATAAAATCAGTTATCCAACAAATTCAATAGCCTAAAATAAAAAAGCAGGTGAAAACACAAATATATCCTCTTTAGCACCGACACTTCTGATGGAAGTTGTGTCGTGTGTCCGACACGTGTCATTTTCCGGAAACCACCGAGACAACACTGAAACCTTGATTACATTCAATTAATTAATTTTTTCAAATTATTACCAGTGTTGACGGACACTAGTGTCCGGTATCAGTGCTTCATAAGATATATCGCTTCAAAACCAAAATCAAGACAAAAACGACATGTATTTTGACGTACACATTGTACGCATAGAAAAACTTCAATATCCTTTCTAATGAAACCTTGATTAAGAAGTAGACCAAAACCCTAAGTACACTTCTATGTTTACAAAAAAAAAGCATCCAAAGTCATCACCGAGTTAAAGAAGTAATTCCACTTCTCTATCATCCTTATCTTTCTGTACTTATAAATTAAAATGGAACTCGAAAAATAAATAACACTACATGAATGAGTTAATTAAGCTTATAAAAAAGCATGTCAAATACACTTGTGTTTATGCATGCGGTCACGGTTATAGTCAGTAACAATGAAGAAGGGATAAAACCATAGATAGAGTATGCAATGGAAGAATCGCACAGAGAAGACATTGATCTTAACAATCGGAAATTCAAAATCAGAAAATAAAAATAAAAACACAGAAGTACACTTCATTTGATAGTAAAAAAACGAAAGAGTGAAAAGAATTGTACCTAGGGAAAAAGCGGAGGAAAGGAAAGAAGAATACGTAGAGAGCAAGGTTGGTGAGCGTGATCTGGTGAGTGAAATGAGAGTGAGAGTGAGAGTGAGAAGATGAGGAAATAAATGGGAAGTGAAAGAAAAGTGAGATTAGAGTGAGCATTGAAGGTGAAAAGGTTACCTTACCTTAACAGAGCTTTCTTCTTCTGACTGAAATGCTTACCATTTTGTTTGTTGGGATTCTGAATGAATGAGTGAGACGGACGAGTTGTTGGGGAAAAATAAGTAGGGCACCACACTTTGCTCGTTGTTGATGTTAATCAATTTGATTAACAATTTATAATTTAGAATTAGAGACTTTTTAAAATATTTATAATGTCGTGTACTTATTTAATAGTGTTCCTACAAAGTCCATGACAAGTCTGTTAGTTTACTCATTCCTAATTTATATTTTTCATAGTTATTACGGTGCTTACAAAAATATGTTTTATATTTTAAAACGTTTAAAAAGTTAAGTTGATCAAGAAGTATTATTATTAATAATGTTGAAGAAAGATGAAAAAATAACTAAGAAGATGATGGATGTTCAAATATTTTTTCAGAATTTGAATGAATCCTAATAATTAAATTTGAAATTTATTAAAATATTATTAATAATAATTCTCCATTGATTTGTTATTCACGGTTTTCAACGTCACGTTGACATTTTCAGATAATAATTATGTGCACAACTTACAAATTATTATTGTATTTTATATTGATGATAGTGAAAAAATCATTGATAGTTAAGATAAATAGTTTAGTAATATGAATTTCCTATTTCTTTCAACTATAATATTTCTAATACATGTACTAAACGATGTATATTATTAGATGGATGGAGTAAAAGATTAGCGATAAATTTAAAATGTTTTGAAAGATAAACAATTTAAATGAGAAAAAATATAAATATATATGATATAAATGACTTAAATGATACTTTTAAAGAAGATAAATCATCTGTATTTTAATTTTGTCTATTATCAACTATAAAAAATCTTAATTTTATATATTTGTATATATATTTTATATTTTAATTTATTATTTTATCAATATATAATTTGAGAAGATGCGGTAATAATCATGATAACTCTTTGGACATTCTCATTTGGTATAACTCAAATTAATGTATATATAAAGTTGGATTTGACTCTGAAAAATGAAGATACATGAGGATATAAAACACTTATTAAGTGTGAACTATTCATTGACTTCGTCGATGACTAAATTTTATTAGAGAATATGATTTACCACGAGTGATAAATTTAAAGATCAAACGATTTTCTTCACCAACTAATCTTAAGCTCAAGTATTTGATTTGACTTATACTCATTCTCGGTAAAAAAAAAAACAATATAAAAATGTGTGATTATTGTTCAAATGTGCAAATGATATTGATTTTCCTCTCTAAGTATGATCCCCACAAAGACAGCCTCATGTTGGACATGTGAGTGAAGATTTTTTCTCTATGGGGATGGAGTCAAGGGAGAAAATTCCCTAAAAGGAAGTTTGAAATAGGGGGTTGTCCCCTAGTCTTGCAGAGTTACCGCCTTCAAAGAATAATACCAAAAGTATATTTTTCACAAATTTGACAAACAAATAATTGATTTATAGTTAAGAGAAATATCCACATTTAGTGTTTAAAGCCCCTCAAATAACATTACCTCTAGTAAAGATAACTTATGGAATGTCAAAAAATGTGCAAATGTATCATAAATATGATCCATTTATGGTTACTTTGCCATTTTTATAAAAATAATTCAACATAAAAATAAAATTACACTTTACTTGTATTTTTATTATTCCCAAAAAATATCATATAAGACTACAATTCTTCATTAAAAATATATTAAAATGTATTTTTTGTATTGACGAGTCTATTAAGGATATGGAAGAGGAGGAGAATTTCTCTAATTGAGAAATACAATACGAATGATATCTAGATATTTAATAAAAAGAATGGAGAATTTAGACGTATTATATACTAGCGGAATATTCCGCCACATACCACTGGCGGCTTATTCCACTACAAATTAGTGGCAGTTTATGTTGTTGGTAGCGGCTCGTTTAAAAATACTATAATTATTTGTAATGATTTAGAACGTCAGTAACGTTCCAATAAAAATTAAATCCAATAAAAATCATAAATTAAAAACTAATTAAGAATTCAAAAATATTATAAATTTAATAAAAAATTATAAAACTAATTATTAAATAAAATATAATTACAATCCATAAATTAAGTCATTTATACCATAAATTGTCATTCAGCACAATAATATTTAAATTATCCATACACACTAAAATAGAAAGTGAACGGAACGTACCAAAATAACAAAACAAAATTAATTACTGATAATAATCGTTATCTCTACTTTTCGTAACATTATTATTTGACCGATTACCCTAGGATTCGTTTTCAAGGGTGAAATTTATATCACATTATTTGAAAAACGACATTGTCATCAAGATTAAGAGTTATTATTGTAGAAAAAGCAAGTAAGCCTTTCTTTCAATACTAGTGGATTTTAGTCCTCATTGCTCTTATCAAAAGTCGTCAGACGAAGGAATCAATATTTACGTTGAGATTGTTGTTGATACCAGTATGATCACTTTTTTGTATAGATGTGACTTCCAGAATTTAGGGAAAACATTGCACACTATGTGGTTGTTGGAACATCTTAACATGAGTAATTTTGGATAACAAGGTTGATTAAAATCAATTGGAGATGTGGATTTAAGTTGCTTTCACATGAGATGGTGGATCTGGCAGCAAATAATTTCTTCAAATAAAATGGGGAAAAAAAATATATAGAATAGATGGAAAAGACGAATAAGGAAAGCATCGCAATCTAAAAGATTGATAAGCCAACGAGAAATTGCCACAATACTAATAAAGTCATTGATAATATTCAAACAAATTCTAATCCAAACTTAAAAAGAAGACATAACTCACTCACCATTATCATGAGAGCAATTTTAATTCATTTTAAACTTATAAAAAACGAGACTTTTACAAGATATTTAAAAAATGATTTATCATATGCCTAAAATGGACAAAGAAACTCATTCTTTATATCCTTATTGAACTTTCACCATCTAACTAAAATTATTACAATTTAAATTAAACACAAATAAAATAAAAAACTAATAGTTGAAATGGGCAGACAATGGTATAAAATGTGATTCATAACTAGATGGATATGAACATTGTGGTTTCTCTCTTCTCCGTAGTCATTGATTGTGGGCGGAAGACACAATTAAGATGGTAGTTAGGTTTTAAAGTTTAGTTTCGTCATGCCAATTAGGCTCCTAGTCACTCTATTTATGTTTTGTATTGATACTCATGTCTCTTTAGACTTAACTCTCAAAGTGTTTCCTTATAAGTTTATGGTATTAGATTGTAATCCTCTTGATTTTTCTATTGACTGAATTTGCTTTTACTGTAAAAAAATGATGAAGCAATTCAAACCAAACCAAGAAAACTGATATATGAAAAATAAAGGTGACAGGGCTAAAGAGATATAACCAAGGTTGCTGGAGCTAAATCAAAATTGAAATGTTTTACACAGCTGCGTTTGGAGCAAGTTAACAGGAAACAGAGTCTCAGAAGACAATGCCATGTGCAGACCAGGGGAAAATGGGGCGACCTAAATTAAAGTAGTAAGTCTTCACAAATTCTCGAGCTGTTTTAAGATAAATCACACAAGGTTACTGTCATCAATTCAACCATTGAAGTGTTGTCAGCTAGCAACAATAGTATGTGTTCATAAACTACTATTGTTCTGCAGTACACAATTTAAAACAAGACTAATCAAATTAAACCATAGCAAAATTTGAAGAAACAACCATTTACAAACAATTCACTCAACCCAATCACCAGTTCATTTTTTAGTATGCAAAGTAAGAATTTAACAACACCATTTCAAATTGAATCAATAGAAGAATTCAAGCTCTTCGTGATCAATCTGTCACAGGAAATAACCTCACATTACCTTCCCAACACTAAGCATTGAAGCCAAAGTTACCACAGCACATAAACAACAAAAGTGTTTTTGAAAAAAACAATTCTACAAAAAAATGAATATGAAATATGCACTGTGATGGTTAAAACAGGTTTAACCAACAATATATATCATAATAAAATTTTCAAAATAATAATGCAGACTCATATTAGAGCATTGTAATAAAAATTAGTAAGTAGCAGCATATAAATCAAATTACATATCACGCATTCCACACTAAACTATGATAGTAATTATTAATACTCAAGTGTAAGAAAGACAAAAACTCATAACTGCGAAGTTCCTAAAAAGGTACACCTACAGATCATATAATTATTGCAATCAGAAACCCTAGAAACAGAACAACACTGTTCTCAATCAATGAAAATTCGATATCCGAAAACCAAAACCTAAATCAAGAGATAAAACGACGATCACTTAGGAGGAGTGCCGAGGATGCTAGCCTGCTGAAGTTCGAGGTCGTTAAGCTGCTGCTCGCGGTCCATCTCGATGATGAGAGGGACGACGAGAACAAGGAAGGTGGTGCCGGCAATCCAGGCAGCTTTTCCGGTGCTCTTGAGAAGCTTATTAACGACGAAGGAGGTGTCTGATGCGGTTTGCTTTCCCCAAGAAACGATTTGAGAGCGTGAGATCTTGGTGATGGAGAAGGTTGAATTGTCCTTCGAATTGTTTGGTCTTTCAGGTAGAGAAACACCACCTCGTCGAGACGCCATAGCCAAACAACTCAAGAAATGAGTGAGAAAGGTAAAAGCAACAGCTAGGGTTTGGTTTTGCCCCTTTGTGATTTTTATTTTATTTTAGATGACACCGTGCTCTTGCAATTTAGAAGTTTTTGCGCAAAATCTTCCGCGTCGCGAAAGATGAATTCAACTTTATATCCAAATAGTATTTTTTTTTTTTACAAACAAACAAATTTAACTACAATTTTTGTCTTCTTTAACTTTAGGCCAAAGTGACCATCTTAAATTACCCTCTAATTTTTGTAATTATGTATTTGTTTTACACAATACATTCAATTAGATAGGATAATTAACAAAACAAAAAACATGTTAACTGTATGCATAAATATTTATTGACAACCAAATTAATTTCTTCTATGATTAATACTTATAGATAATGTATGATGAATAATCTTTAATATTATCTATCTATAAAAATAAAATTTAACGGTGTTCATTTGTATCATCTATAAATAGTCTTGAAATGACCAAAATAATTATGTGTTTACAAATTATTTATAAAGTTGAAAGAATGCTGAATTAAGTGATAATCTTTCGTAAATCTCTTACTCAAAATATAATATTAATAAAACGAGTCATTTTTCTTTATAAATATCACGTTAATATCAGAAGAAGAAAAAATCAATACACCACAATTATGAACAAACTAATGTAACACTTAATTAAATTTAAATAATTTAATAACCCACCAAATAGTTAAATCTTTAATATATGCTTCATTAATAGATTACTCGTTTTTATTAATTTATACTAAATTAGTTTCTTAAAGATACATACATTTTTTTTACAAATTATTCAACTAAAATGGTGATATAAAAGGATTAATTTAGAAACAATTTTATATTGATGAAAGGTTAATATAGTAATTAGAAATTATATAATAGAAAGTGGTTGAGATGATACATGATTATAATTTTTTTGGACAAATGGACATTATGAAACATACATAGGTGCATATATTTTGTAATAGATTTAATGCTTTTTAATGGCCATAAATTTAATTAATAATATAAATAAAATCTTACCAAATCACGGTTTCAAAAATAGGAGATTAAAAATTAATTTTGAACAAACAGATCAAAAGTATATTTAAACTAATTTTAATTAAATATAAGTTTTTTTAAAGGTGAAATGGGTCATCTAAACTATACTGATCACATGTAAATTTAATCTTTGGATGCAGACCAATTTAACCACCCCTTGTAAAACTTAGTGCAACAACCCTACCTAGTCTGTACTAGTGCTTAGCTACTTAAAATTATTTGTGCTTAATTGGTTTTCTTAAAAACTTGTACCCAACCAATCGAATCACAAGACCCACCTTACTCTTAAACACAACCAATATATTTCTTAAGTATGATTTAGTGTGTGTATCAATATTTGAGGCCCAATTAATAGGAAGTTATAAAATTCATGATTTCTCACATGTAATCTGAACAATCTTACCAACTTGATGTTTAAGCAAAGAAATATAATTGCCACTTTATCTTACTTCTTTTTTACTCATTTATTAAAAGTGCGGCCAAATAGCTAGGTTGTTGTGTAATGTAACGAGGCTATGCTTTATAAACTACAACAAGTTTCATTTCTACAAGTATTATTCACTATCAAATCTTTTTCAAACTCTGATTTCAAAACAAGAGATTAAAGTAAGCTTCCTTAAATAAAGTTTATTTCAACAAAACATATAGTGTTAATAACTTTTTTTCCCCTCACTAATTATAAACTTGTGGTATTTTTTGAAGTGTATCCAAGAGTGAAAGTGAGGGTCACAGAACAAGAAGAGTGTGTGTATCCAGAAAATGACAGTGGAACTTGGTCTTTCTTGAAGCTCATTCAATCCTTAAACTTTGAAGGTGATTAATTTATCTTAATCTAGTTTTATTTATTTATATGCTTTAGCTTCAATTTTATTTTATAACTTTTGCAATTGTTAATTTTGAGAGCAGAAGAGGAGAATCAGAGTAAAAGTCAAGCATCAATTTCCAAAAACACAAACAACATAGTAACAAGGAGATTCACTCCTTTAACTAAAGGTTTCATCTAATAGTATCAACTTAATTAGCATTGTTTGTTTTGGTAAAGGGTGAAAAGAATGTGAATAATGACGACGTTTCAACTTCCACAGGAATATTGAAGAATAGCAGCAAACAAGTTAGTGAGGTTCCAAAAGAAAATGCAAGAGCTAGTTCTGTTATACGACCACGTGCAGTTTTATCTAGTCCTGGTAATTGTTATTAAAGGGAAAATAAATGCTCATGTTATGTGAAAATTTTACATACCCAAAAAAACATGTATTTTTTTTATAAGCCCAAAATAAAAAACAAATTTAACTAGTTTGTTTGATCCTATTAAAATTGTTGCAAAAATCCTTCAATCAGATCAGGACCCTAACTCAAGATGTAAAATATAAAATACTATTAAATTTTAAATTTTAAGTGATTGGGATTTGGGATTAAGTTGCAAAATAAAAATTCAAAATTCAAAATGGTTAGAATGCAAAAGAAATAGAGGTATTTCGCAAATTTTCAAAGTTCGGAGTGTGTTCGTGCACACCGTCACTAAATACTAGATCTATCCATGCATCAAATATGCTAATATATAGATGATTTTAATGATCCAAAGTGTGTCACTTCATGGCAAAAGTAAGTATTAAGAGTTTAACGTTGCAAATTCAAAGGACAAAACACAAATCTCCTGAAAAACAATAGTAAAATCATCATTATCTATTTTTTCTTTAAATATGATATTAATGGAATTTTTATTTCAGATAATGATGGATTAATTGGAAGTATAAATGATATGAACAACAATATATCCTTAAGTAAGAGAAAGAAGGATGCAAGAGGGAACGTGGGAGGTCAAGCCAAGGTTTTGGCTAATCATGGAAGAAGGGGAGGGGAGGTATTCAAAGGTAAAGCTCCTCCAAAAGCAAAGTGCACGTTTGAAACTTTGGATCTTAAAAGAGCCCATGCTTTGAAAGAAGGGGCTTCAAAATCCGTTGGAATTTGATTTATATATATAATATTAAAATAAGAAAGTATTTCAGTGATTTATTAGCAAGTTTTTGTAAGAGTGAAGTTTTGGCAGATCATACATGCCTCTTTAGAGTGTTCTTGTGTATTTTTAAAATGCTGACCACTTAGTAGTTTTTGGGTGCAAACGAGAGTTTATTTTCAACTGAAGACACTAGTAGTTTCTCTTACTAATCTTGTACCAATCTTGAATTCGCATATACTTATTTATATTAATATTTATATATGCATAATCTGGAGAAACCAAACATTTTATACATACAAAAAGGCACTTAAAGGGTGTATATTGTGAATGTCTCCGAGTTAGTTTTCCGGTACAGATTTAGCCTCCGAAATTTTGAAATTAAAACTATACATTATGTGTTTGATGAAATGTTACAACATAATCAAATTATTACAAAAGATAAACTGTGGGCAGGTCCACATGGTGCTGAGACCATACTCTAGAACCTTTCCATGCTTCATTTGTCTTTCAATCAGTTGCTTAAAAATGATATTGCCGAGACTAATTATAGTCGAAATGCACTTACAACAATAGTTAGTTTGATATGTAATTAGATAGATAAAAAGACAGTGTAATCTCCTCTTTTCATTGTCATTGATTGTGCGCGCAAGACTTTTCTAAGTTGACAGTTTAATTTTAGTTGTTGGTTTAATAGTACAATATGAATCCTTAATCACTCTTTGTTATCCAATAATTTGGTATTGTTAGAATTTAATTTTAGATAATTTACTATTACATGGGTGGAGGTTATTCCAAATCCTTTATTTCAATTTGGTTGTAATCCTTTTGGAATTTTTGTTTTGAAGAATTTATGTTTAAATAAATAAAAAATGTGTTCATATTTTTAATGAAAAATTAGACTTGAAGAATATACTACTATACTACATGAAAGAAATGTGTTCAAATTTTAAAACGAAAGACTAAAAATAGTATGCACCTCAAAGTTAAGAGACTAATGTAATAAGATTTTTAATCTCGGATAAAGATTGAAGAAATGGAATAAGAGGCAGTTATTTAGCAAAGTAATAACTGAAAAAGAGTTTGTCTTAGAATAAATTGATCTTAGTTAGCTCATCGAAATTAAGTCAAAGCACCCCACTCGCCAAACTAACTAGTCTCTGCAATTCCATTTTACAATCTTTTCTTTTCTTTTCCCGTTTCATATTTTGAAGGTCTTAATCTCCGAAATTAACAAACAAATCGTGTTTATTTTTCTTCTTTTCAAGAATAATATATTCTTTATTCACCTCTCTTTCCTTGGCCACCAAGTATTTTTCTTGCTTAATTCTTTAATCTCTCTTTTCAGACTTCCATCCCTCTACTGCTGTGAGTGTTACCTGAAATTGAGATGAAAAATGGAGAATATGCCTCCACCAGAACAAGTATATATTATTTAATTCTTAATGTCATAATTTTCATTAATAGTATATGAAAATTAATATGACAAGTGTTAAATTTCTTGGCAGGTTGGTGCATTCTTCGCTCCACAGTATTATGGACTTCTTTCAAAGGAACCCAATTGCATGCACCATTTCTACGCCGAACACAGCACCATGATTCTTGTTAATGCAGATTCCATTACAACCGCTTCCGAACTTGATGTTAGTTATGCAACATTCCAACCTATATATATATTTAATTCAACACAACATGTTGTTAATTCATTTTCTTTCTCCTTTATATTGCAGCAAATTCATACTCTTATAATGTCACTGAATTTCGTTACAATAGACATCAGTTCAATTAAATCTCTTGAATGTTGGGGTGGAGGTGTGCTTTTAGTCGTCTCAGGATCTGTCAAAATCAAAGATGCCACTCAATGGCGCAAATTTATTCACACCATGTATCTTGCTCCTCAAGGAGACGGTTATTTTGTTATGAATGATATTCTTCATCTAATTGATGATCATCATGTAACAAATCACACAAAACTTGTAGTTCCGGTTTCCTCCGAAGATATCGATCCTCGATTTCATTCAGAGCATCCACCACCCGGTAATTATATTATATTTTTTATACTGGTGCGCACTATAGTGCTATAGCGTAGCAAGATTTGAATAAACTGTTATTGTTTTGTTTGCGATACACTATTTAGAATTAAATGTTGTCAGATAGGTGGCAGAGGCACTATAACACTGTTTTGCATGGTAAAATTTGAACAAACTGCTATATGATATCCTACAATAATGTGTTATTTTTAATTTTTTGGGTTTTCAATTATTATTTATGTGCTATTTTTAATTAACAGCTACAGACACTGGTAATTTGGATGAATCAGTAGTTAAAAAAATTGATGATTTAATGTCCCTTATGGTGAATCACTTTGATTTTCCATCACTGCCACGACCACGATCACGATCACTTTTTGATCTTCAAACACAACCTACGGTCAGTGAACCTCTACCTACACATGAGGAGGCATCTTCATCAAATTCATCAAGTGTTGCTAATGCTGATACAGTTCATGAAAATGTTCCTGCTCTTAAGATAGAGGAGACATCTTCATCAAATTCATCAAGTGTTGCTAATGTTGATACAGTCAATGAAAACATTGATGCTACTAAGATAGAACCTGTGGTTGTTCAAGAGGAACCTTCTCAGATATCTTACAAGTCTATTGTAAGTACCTCTAATTAATCTTAGTATAATTTTTGCCATAATATTATCCAACTTTGAATAAACAATTAACAAGGTCCACATCATCGGAGTAGCTGAATTTTAAACACAATGCTAGTATATGATTTATTTAGTCTTATATGGTTTTTGAGCTGTCCTATTATATGATTGTTAGATTGGAGTAACTGAGTTTGAAATACAATGCTATTTGTTTTATGAACAGTGGAAAAGCCTTAAATTAAATGTTAGATGTTGTCCTCTTATAATTATGTAATATGATTGTTAATGTTGCAGTTAGTTTCACCTACATCAACATCAACACCGAGAGGCAGAGGCAATATTCCAAGGGGGCGGGGTTCTGATGACAGTAAAAGTAATAACAAAGGAAAGGGAAAATCCGGATACTAATTGATTGGGAGTAGTTCAAAATTTGAAAATGTCTCCAAAAAGATTAATGGATCAATCAAATTTCGAGCTTATAGAAATGTCTTCTTTTATATGTTAATAGTTCAGACCTTGTTTGCTTATTTTGCAAGCATAGATCAATTTGTTCTCCTTGAATGGTTTCTATTACACCATTCAGGTTAAAAAGTTTGTGCATATATGTAGTCATATACAAAGAATTGTGAGGCTTTGTTCAATGACATAGTTGTTAGAAAAAGAGAATTTTTGGGGATAGAAAAAGGGAGGTTTTTGGAACTTAAATTCATGTTGTGCTGAAATATTTGCTGTTATTTACCTGTAAGTAATTTTTTGCCCAAATTACAAACATCGAATTAAATTCGTCTATCCATTTATATTTGTACCCACTCACAAATGATATTAAGTCGATACTGTCATAAATGAAATTTAAATTAAGTGAATAATATTAAGAATGTTTTTTATATAAGATTTAAATAGGTAGACTAATTTGATTTACATTATTAATTTAAGATCGTTCTAAAATATTAACATGATGATACTTTAGATTTATATACCCTATAATTTAGAAATTCTAATAATTTGGTCTAGGGGTAAAAAATTAAATATTAAATATGCAGTTTGTGAGTTTAATACTCATTAGTTTCATCGAAAAGAAATAAATGTAATTTTTTTAAGTGAACATTGTCCTTCATCTTAAATTTAAAGATGTATATAACAAATTTGTATTGAAAAATTTTAAACAATACTTTCGATATAAAAAGTTTAAAAAAATATGTATTAGAAACTTAAAAAAAATTGTTTAGAGAAGGTTGAAAATGTTAAAAAAAAGATAAAAGATTTCGAAAAATTTGTGGTTTTAAATTTTTCGACAACTACAGAAAAATTTAAAAAAAGTATTATCATAATGAGTTGTGTTTCGATAATGTTAAAAAAAAAATTCTGATAATTTAAAAAAAATTTAAAATAAGTTTTTTATTATCGAAAATTTTGAAATTAAATTTTCTGATAAATATATCAATATCAAAAAAACTTAAAAAAAAAATTCAAAAACATAAATAATATAATGATAAGAAAAATAACAAATTTTAATATTTATATAAAGACAAATATACTATTTCGTCGTATTTATAGAAGTATGAGTATAATTTGAAGGGTACAATATAAAATTTCCGTAACCAAGGGACCATAATGGGCTCAAAGAAGTAGGATTGTGGTTGGGCTCAAAAATAAAAATTGATAGTGGAAGGTTGGAAGCTAAAAGTGAAATATAAGCAGTAATGAATGAGTGAGCATGTCCTGTCCCCACAGCAAGTTGTTGATGTCGAGTGTGAACGGTGCAAGGAAAAGGCGAGGTCACCCTCATCCTCTGTGACTTACATTTATATTTGGTTGAAACAACACAACAACTAAAAAGATTGGGCAGAGTGTGGAAATATATAATGATACGCAGGTTGTAGAGGGTAACCAATTGCCTCCCCACATATCCACCCAACCGAAAGCCAATTTTATTAAACGAATAATCCAAATCTTCATAAACAAAAAGTTCAAAAACAACTTTTTTCATGTATTCTCTATCATAAAAATGTTATATAAAATTTACTTTAACACTACATTATTTTTTATTATTAATAAATGTTCAACCTTTTTATTACTTTTTTCTGTCAAAATTTTTTATTTTTAATTGTTTATATATAATAATATTAAAATAAAAAATAAATTTAAGTGGACGAATGATTGCATTTCCATAATGTTTGATTCAAATTAAAAAAAAAAATAGATTTAGGATATTTTATATTTATGATAGATTTTTATAAAATAATATATTGTAAAGCTATATTCACTCAGTTTTTCCACCAATGTCTTTTCTTTAATGTTGTCCCATTCAACATGTCTAATGACATCTATTTTCATATTATAAACTAAAAGCATTATAAATAAAAAATCAAATTTATATAAACATGCTAAATATATTCAATAATATTTATATAAAATTGTAAAAAAAATTATCAATCATCCGATCATCTTCAGAGGTAACGAATATATTAGATAAAACAACAAAATCAAAAGTGATTTGTTGGAATTCTATTAGCATCTATCTTAATGTATTTAATTATTCCCATTAAATTCAATTTAAATTCATGTGTTTATTGATATTTTGCATCATTTCGACCAATTAAAAAAGTTTGTATCAAATACGTAGATTCTATTATCAATTATTAAAACTGAGCTACGAGTCTTTTATTTTTATTAGCAATAATTTGTCTATAATGTCATTTTTTAACTATAACAACATACATAAATTATTGAGATTACTAAGATATCTATATTATCAAAATTAATAAGGTGCATTCAAAATATTATAAGTAACATTGTATCTTTTCTCCAAGTTATAACTCTCTTGAGTCATTTTTGTATTCAATTTAGAGTCATAAATAAACATTTTACACTTTCTAATGTCACTTAATATTTTTATGTTGAATGTCATCGATAAATATAATTGTAGATTTATTTGATGCCATTCAAAAATCGTTACTACGGATAAAAAACAATTATTCTTCTATAAATAAACTCTCGAAAAAAAATTAGGATCACCAAACAATGAGTTTATTATAATATGTTGTGAAATCTATTATTTTGTTATGCATCAAGATATTGCACTAGAAAATCATCATAGGCTATATGTATCATAGGTGTGTAAGTTACTTGTTATATAATCATGCACTGCCTCTGTTTCTTATTATAAGAAGAAGAAAAAAAACTTGTGTTTTTTATTATAAACAAATTTAACTAACTTTTCAATTTTTAATGTTATCATTCCTACAATAGTTTTCATTAATTTTTTGTTGGATTTTCCAATTCTACTACTATATTAATTGAAACAATTTTCAAGGCTCAATGATATGTTTACAGTTACAAGGATAGACAGTAGACCAATAATGGAAAAAGAAAACAAAGATAACCAACCCCATTTCAAGCTTCAATTTTTTGGATAATTATTATGGCTTGTTTACTTGATTGAACAGTTAAGTAATTACTTCTAATAATATTTGGTTTAGAGTTTATAGGATTTCAATTAATCAATTTTAATAGGTAATCATTTAGACTACACATGTACCTCCTCAAGTTTTTTAAAGTAATGGTTACATTTAGTAGTTATTAAGTAGGTTATAGTAATTATATCTAGTTAAGATTGTTTTATTTTCCCATTAATGGATTATTTTTAAGAACAATGATTATATTTTAGTAACTATTAAGTTACAGTTATTATAGGCACATATAGAGATGATTATTTTATTTGATATTGTATATTAAGTTATAGTTATTATATGTATAGATAATGATTATTATTTTATTTTATTTTATAGTTTGAGCGCTGTATATTTTTTAAAATATTTATTTAAAAATAATAATAAATTTTATTATCACTAATTTATGCAACTGTTTTGTCTTACAATGATTATTATTTTAAAATTTTGTACATATTTTAATAAATAAAATAGGTAGAAAAAATAATTTAATAAATTTTTTATTATTATCAATATAAAATATAACTATATTTTAAAAATTATGTATATAATAATTATTGAATGATGATATAAGAAAAATAATTAAAATTATAAATAATATTTATTTTTAAATAATTCTTTTACTAGAGTAATACTTCTTATGAAACAAAGAAAATAACTACTATGACATATAAGAATTTCTTTATTTATAGATGTAATTGAAGGTTAAGAGTTTTTATATAAAAAAGTATAAGATTATATTAGTAAAAGATAGAAATATTTTTGATTCCTTGTTTTGGTCTATAATAATAAAATGAAAATTAAAAATGGTAGATTGTTTAGGGAAAGAGAGGAGGTGGTGGGGTGTCCTACGAGAGAGTTGCTCACTCATAAAACGACAGGCTATGCTCCTTTTCCCGAGCCGTGTGATATTTGCCTGGTCCCCTACTTTGTCGGCTTGTCGTTTGGAACGCATGTATGTTGGTCCTACCACACTTCCATATCTTTTCACTTTTTATTCTTTTCTCTTCTCTCTTCTCTCGCCAATTTCTCATCTCTGCCAAAATTACCCTTACACGGTTACATCTCACAACCTCTTTTTTACTTTTACAAATCCACCTTATAGGCTATATAGCCCTTATCTCTTCACTTTTCACATGTTCCACGTAATTAATTTTATTAAAATATAATAATATAAAATTGGTGATATGATTTATTTAAAATATCGTTTAAGGTGTTAAGTTAGAGATAATCGTGATTATTGAGGAATGTGATTAAAAAATATAAAATGAATGGTGTGTACATGCAGAAACTATTTAAATATTTAAATTGAGAAATTTTATTTTGGATGTTTTTAGAGCACCGATTAAAGAATAAAAAATAGAAAAAATGGGTTATAAATATATTGAAATTTATGTTTTTAATTCATTGAAAGTTTAAAATGCCAACTTTCATTTTTTAATATAATTTTAAGAAACCCTTATTTATTGTTTAATAGAAACTCCAGTGTGACTTGTACGTACATGGCATAGGCAAGGCCCCAATTGTCTCTGTGAACCTATTAGCACTGATTTTTTAAAATTTTAAAATGATTGATCCATTTAATTTAAATCTATGAGAATTCATGAAAAGTAGGCTAATGCAATGCAATTATTTGAATTTACAACTACTCTTAAATGATGGTTATCTAATGGACATGAGTGAATTTATTTGATCTTTTGAATAAGAAAAAAAAAATAAAAGAGTGTTCTTATAGATGTGATATATTAATGATCTAATAAGAAAAAAGAAGTCAATATAAAATAAAACATTAAATGAATATATAAATAAAAAGTGTACATGTCTTATTGTTATTAACAAAAATAACTTGAAAAATTTAAGAAATTACACAAGAAAGTAAACAAATTTTTTGTAGACAATTCATAAATTGAAAGTAAATAATTTGAAAATTGCATGAAATGTAAATGACAGAACAATTAGATAAAATATAAATAACATAACAGTTAGACTGCTTTAATTTTTTTTTTTAAATAGTAAATGGTAATAATTAATTATTAATTTTGTTAGAAAAATTAGTTGAATTCGTAACTTTTTAGTTACTTCAATTCTCCAAACCACAAATAGAGTTTGAATTCCCTCAAAAAGGTTCATTTATAAGAGATAAATAAATAAGTGATTTAGTAATTAAAATATTACATGCATTTTTTTTGTTTTTCTCTTTCTTTCTCACATAAATGAATTATGAAGTATTTGAGGAAATCTCAACTCCCCAAACCCTTCAAGTTTGTTTGAAAATTAAAGTGTATAAAAATTTAAATGAATGATAAATCACAAGAACATAAAAGACATTGAAAATAAATGTATAGAAGTTGAAAGTGCAAACATCGTAAATACATCAAAGATAAATTGATATGATTAGAAATAGTTAAATTGATAAAGACTTTCAATTACATTGACATAAAATATAATGACATATTAAGAGTCTTTTATCATTTTTAATTTAGACTTAGATTTATGAAATCAAACAACTCTTATTAAAGAATACTTTATCGCTATATATAATTGGTACATGCAAAGACTCATATTTAACATGTTTGATCATCTCCGTGTTATGGTGTTACTTTTGTTGATGTTTATTATCAATAAAAATAAAAAATAAAAACATGTAATAAAAATAAAATAGTATTTTATAATAATTAAAAAATAAATTAAAAAAGAATATTATTCAAACTCTTTCAAATTAGGCCACATTCAAAATAAAAATAATTGATAGAATTGAATATATCTATTATATTATATTTTATTTTATTTAATTTTTTTTTTAACAATTCAAATAATAGAATATAATTTTTTTCAAATTTATTTTATTTTATTTTATTTCATTCTATCGGTTAATACAAAATCTAAATCCAACTTACATTATAAAAATATGTATTGAATTGAGAAACATCCTCATTGTATTAGTCTTTTTTGTCTCAAGATAATTGAATGCATGTTTAGTTACACATTAGAATTGGTAAAATTCATGAGTCAAACCACAAAATCAAACATGCCCTAGCTGTCTAGTAATCACCTTTTTTGTGATATCTGGCTATTCACTGTCTTGTGAATATCTCACGATCCCTGTGAGATTGGAAGAGAAATTGAAATTGAAAAAATCCATGTTATGATTTTTTCCGAGGGTAGTAGAGTATAGACAAAGAAAATAGTAAGAGAGAGAGAATCTAGAAGGAAAGAGGAAAGATAGAAAAAAAGAAAGAAAAAAGTAGAATACCAATTTAAAGCAAAACAAACATTGATGGAGGAAGAGACCCCACAAACTATACCAGACATGTGGGGTCCACACTCTACCACCCCTCTTCTTCTTCTTCAACTTCTTCACATTCCATCATCACTATTCTCACCTAACCATTTCTCATTTATTACATTCTTCTTCTCTTAAAAACTTGCATTCAAATTCATTCACCTCTCCCTCAAATTCTTCAAAAAAATCAAAACTTTTCTTAACCCAGTTGTTGAAATTGTGGTGGGTTGATGTCTACAGTGTCTAAAGATGATAACTTGGCTCTTTCTTCAGAAGATTCTTCTAGCCCAGATGAGTCTGAGCTTGAATTGGGTCTTGGGCTAAGCCTTTCTCACACTGTTAAAGCGCATCAGTATCATAATCACCAACATGCTTCTTATGCTAGAATTTTCACTGCTAAGGATTTTTCTTCTTCACCTTCCTCTGCTGGGAACAAGAGACCTGCTGATTCTCTTGATGCTACCAACCGTCCAAGGTTTTTACCATCTTAATTTTGCAAATTTTTCTTTATTTAGATAATCATTTTATGATTTTATTTTATTTGGTGTGGTAGCATATTCATAGATATGGTGTTATGGATTACATGTTGTTACTTCCCTTAGGTTATGTTTGGATGCAGGACTCTGAATGGGATAACTTATTTTACTTTTCTTATAAACTACGGTAGCTATGAAATGTTTCTATGGTGTATGATCATGTATCATGTTTTTACTTTTGAGCAGATTATCTATTATGTTATTCTTTCAATTTTTTAAAATCTCAAAAACATACTAAAACATAGGCTTAGGACCTTTGTAGCACCAACACAGATTGATTGGGGTGTCCGACATGTCTCAGTGTCAGACAGTGACACTTTGATTACATTCCATCCAAACATACCTTTAAGAAATTCAAAGTTCAATCTAGAATGGTTTGGAAATTTCATAGAAACATATTTGATTTTACTTGATCGGATATATTTAAAAAAAATCTTATTATGAGGTTACTTTCATCACAATTTTATTCTTTGAGAACTCATTTTGTTTCTGTGTTGCTGCAAATATTCAAGAGGATTTAGTTGATAGTATCTGTGAAAGGAATGGTAAAGGTATTTTCAAGTGATTATTTATGTGATATAAATTCTATAAATTCTTTAGACTATCATAAACCAATTTAACTGAAGTTATATGGTATTTGATTAATTATCGATCCAGTTCCTTTGGTAAATATACAATCTACAAAATTTCATCTAATGCATGATTAAGAGTTTCCTTATAATTTGATTCAGCTGCTTAGAAAAATAAAATAAGAGGAAAGGTATAACTTATAGTTAAGTTCAACTGCTTAAGAGTTTCTTGCTTTTAAAGTAAAATCCTTTTAATGTTTAAAAGGTTTAGTTTGTAAAATACCAATTCTAAGCAAGGTTGTCATGTATAGAAGACACCATTTTTTATCGTGTTGCTGTCCCTTTCTAGAAACAAAATAAATCAAGTATTTACCAAATTTTTCTATCTTATTCCTTCGCTGATGTGGGTGTCATTTCTTTTGTGATTGAATTTACCTAACAGTCAAGTAGTTGGATGGCCTCCCCTTCGAACATATCGAGTGAATAGCTTTAATAACCAAGTTAAATCAACCGAAGCATTTAACTCTGTGGCCGAGAAGAGCAAGAACAATAATACTGTGGTTAGGAAGAATACTGACAACAGAGTCATAGATAACAGCATTAGTATCAAAGATAAAAGACACCTCAAGAATTCCCCATTTGTCAAAGTAAATATGGATGGGATACCGATTGGAAGAAAGGTTAATTTGAGCTCTCACAGTTCCTACGAAACCTTGGCACAGACATTGGAGGACATGTTTAACGAATACGAATCAACTACAGGAATCACTTGCAAAGGTATTTTTTCTTGGTTTGTGTTTTCGATGCGTTCTTTTACTTTTTCGCCCAAATGGTATTGACATCACCGTCAACAGGATCAAGTGGGGAGGATCACGACATGACTATCCGAGGAGAATGGCATTCAAAATTGTTGGATGGATCTTCTAAGTTTGTACTGACTTATGAAGACAAAGAAGGAGATTGGATGCTTGTTGGAGATGTTCCTTGGGGGTAAGTAAACTAGTTTTCTATTGCGTTTAATTAAATTACTAATGAAGGGCTGTGATGCACGAATACGCCAATTTCCTCGCCAAGAATACATATCCAAGAGGTATCCCTTTAGTGAAGGGATATCTTGTTTTCTCTGCTTTGATATTTAATTATCTTACTCTTTCAAATCACATTCAGGATGTTCGTTAGTTCTGTGAAGAGACTAAGAATCATGAGGACATCCGAGGCTAACGGACTCGGTGAGCAGATGCATTATTATACCTAACACAACTCAACTTACCTTATATACATTTTTATTTTGCTAATTTGATTATTATTTTGCAGGACCAAGATTGGAAGAAAATAACATCAGACAGAAAAACAAGCCTATATAGATATTATTTTCATGGCTAAGGATAAGAGAAACTTACTTATCACCTTATATGTAACACGAAATAGAAGAAGCAGGAAAAAACAGAAATTGAAAAAAGTAAAGGAAGTACAGCAAGTAAATGGATTTTGCGATTTAAATGATCAAATCTTGTGTTTTTTTGTTTTGGTTTTGGTTTCCTGATTCAGTTTTTGTTTGCTTAACTTGGAGTATCTGTCATTGCCTCTACAAATCATCACTTGGATGATGCAGGCATCATAAAATTTCATGTAATAATCTTACTGATCATACTATTTGTTTATGCTGTAAATGTGAGGTGCTTGCTAACTTTCTTAGCCTCATCTACTTCTGATTGAACTTTCTTTCCATGCTTTATTGATTATTTGTCCCTTACTTTAATAGAAATCATTAAAAATTGAGGCTAATAATGCTCTAGTGCAAACACAGATTCAAGTGATTCATGGTTGTAGCCTTCAGACAAAGCTATAATGTGTTTGTTTGTCGTCAATCTTATGGTTCAGAACTTAAAAGCACTCACAATCTTGTTTGTACAAAAAGGAATGTTTGCTGCAATTTTGATCTTGTCATCACTTTTGGGTATTTGTGTCATTCATTTTGACAATGATAGCATGTAATTAGGCATGTTATTTTCAATATAATTTTATTTATTTTTTTAATTGTATCATTCAATTACTATTCTATACACTACTTTTAAAATATTAATTATATTTTGTATTTATGATAATGGAAGATACATTAATAGTTAATAAGAGTAATTAAATAAAGTGATTTATCTCTTTCTTTTATTTATTGCATTTTTTAATATGTCTTTAAAAATTGTAATCAACACTTATTTTAAAACAAAAAGAGTAATGCATAAACATTTCAAAAAATGTACAACTGTTTTATTTGAACGTTAAAATTATTGTATAACACCAGATCTATATATTGTTGGAATGTCTTGATTTTTTATTTTTACTTTTATTTCTCTTTCAGGAGTTATAAATGATATATTTTTATACTGTATTGAATTTTTTTTAAATTCAAAATAACATTACTCTAAGAATGCACTGCTTCACCAAAACCATGGTACACTAAAAAAATTATTTGCATAAATAAATTAATCCATCATGATATACATATTTTAACAGCAAATGTAAGTCACAAAATTGATTACAAAATTACAGCTCTAAGTAAAATGGAAGAACTCAATTTTTGGTTCTTAAAGAAGGCCATTAACTGGTGATGTACCAACTACTGTCATCTCTTTGTTAGCAGATACTGTTTCATTTTTCCTACCACTTTTCCTCCTTGGCTTTGCCTCTCCTAGCATCATAATAACATCTCTCATGGAGGGTCTGTCCTTAGGTAGTTTGGCAGTGCAAAGAAGTGCTATTCTGAGAACTAAAAGCATCTCTTCTTGGACAAGCTTGCAGTTTCCTACACTAGGGTCTAATGCCTCTTCTGGAGAATTTTTGTCTATCTTCCTTCTAATCCACCCTACAATGTCTATAGATTCTCCAAACTCTGAATCTAATGGCCGTTTTCCTGTTATGAGCTCCAACAGGACTATTCCAAAGCTGTAAATGTCAATCTTTTCATCTACCTTCAATGAGTATCCATATTCTGCCAAATAGTAAAGGATTGAAATGGTTAGAAATGTGAGTCTTTTACATATTTTTGCTAATCATGTTATAGGTGTGAAATATCAATCAGACTCCGTGGGAGAATCTGGCTGGCCACCTCTAGTGGGGCCTCTCCTCCCAACCAAGTTTTTTTCATTCACAAGGCTCAAACTCAAGACCTTACTTAAAGAATCCGAGTCCAGTTCCATTTGGACCAACACAATGTTGGTTGAATCTTAAATATCTAAGAATGATGAAACATTGCTTATCCTACAAAAATGAACATAGGCAGTACTCTCTTGTATTTTATTCTAATATGGTTTGAAAGATATATTATTCTTTGAGCTTTTAACTAACCTATACTAGCTCTTTAAGTATTCTGAAAAACCATAGTAGTCATTAGCTTGGAAAGCAAGTAAGAAAAAGTAACTCACCAGGGGCAATGTATCCATATGATCCAGCAATCATGGAGACTGTTTCATTCTTCCGGATCATCATCTTGGCTAATCCGAAATCTGCTATCCTTGCCTCGAGATTTGCGTCAAGCAGTATATTATTCGACTTGATGTCTCGATGAATAACAGGTGGATGACAGTCATGATGAAGATAAGCAAGTCCATGTGCAACTCCTAGAGCAATATTATATCGCGAAACCCAATCTACAAGCAATCTCTCCGATTGCTTACCATGCAAGGCATCTCCAAGATTTCCATTGAGCATAAGTTCATAAATTATCATAACATCAGTGTCATTATAAACAAATCCTAGTAGTCTAACAATGTTTCTATGCCTTAGTCTCCCTAAAAGATTCACCTCTCCGATGAGATCATCGCTACTTCCTGTTTCAATATCAGATCCTGATCTCCACAATTTTTTTACTGCCACAGCTGTACTTGATTGTGGTATCTCAGCCTTATAAACAACACCAGTTGCTCCCATGCCGATAACGTTTGTTTCCTTGATGCAGGATAAGATATCAGTGCTTGTAAAATCGAGTCTTTGAAATGCCATCAATCTCCAAGGCCAGCCTTTGCTACCTCCATAAAATCTTCCTCGGAAGCACAATCCTTCAGTGTACCATTTCATGTATATAGATCTTGCTACCAAAGTAGAAACTCCAATGGCAAAGATAAATGATATTCCAATGATCCATCCTACAATAACATGCTTTGTGTGTGAGCTTCCACGCTTTAATGAAGAATATGCTGAGGTTTTTTCACATGGAGGGAAGACAAAACCACATAGGCCAGCATTTCCTACAAGATCATTTGGATTTATTGCTCTTAGCATCCCATTTTCCGGGACAGGACCTTCTAGCTTGTTGTATGAGACATTGAATGTTTCTAAAGCCGGAGACATACCGAAGTTATCAGGTATTTTACCTGTTAGAGAGTTGTTAGCAAGATCAAGAATGGCCAATGTAGGCATGGTTGCTATTGCTTTTGGGATGACACCGGTCAATCGGTTGTTCTGCAGGCTCAATTTTACCAATTTCTGACATGAAGCAATGCTCTTTGGAATGATTCCGGAGAAAAAGTTTGACGAGAGATCGAGGACTCCGAGCGAGGGACAATCCTGGAATTGGTCTGGTATATCACCTTCCAAATTGTTGTTTGAGACTATGAATGTTTGCAGATTCAGAATGGAAATAATGGTGGAAGGAAGAGAAGAATGAAGGTTGTTTCTTGAGAAATCAATGAATGAAAGAGAAGTGGAAGAACCAATGTCATCAGGAATTCCACCAGTGAGACTATTGTTAGCCAGTTCTAGCCTCTGAAGCTTCTCAAGCTTACCAAAACCAACAGGAATTGTACCAGAAAGAAAATTATTTTGAATCCGAACGCGAACAAGCGAAGGACATTTCGATAGGCTTGCTGGAATTGGACCCTTGAAGGCATTGTTGAAAAGTATAAGCTTGGTGAGATTTCCCTTACTGCAAAGAGTTTCTGGAATCTTGCCGAATAGTGAATTGGATGATACATCCAACCACTGCAACGACGAGTTCTTGCCGAGGTTACTAGGCAATGACCCTGACAAGGAATTGTTCCATAACTCAAGTACCTTTAGTTGAGGCAAATCTCCAAGGCCAGAAGGCACAGGACCAGATAACTTGTTCCTCATGAAGTTCAGAAGCTGCAAATTCTTCAGCTGACTTATTTCAGCTGGAATATTTCCTGATAACATGTTGTCTGAGAGATCCAGCAGAACCAAGGAAGTTATGTTTCCAATAGTTGTTGGAATCTTTCCTTCAAAACTGTTCTTGTATAAAAAAACTGTGTTCAAACACTTGAGCTTTCCCAACTCATCAGGAATTTCACCACCAAAGTTGGCTTCTGCTAAATCAAGATACTTCAACTTGGTTAAATTTCCAAACACTTTTGGAATTCCACCTTCAAATTCGTTATAACCGATTATCATAGACTCCAGTGAAGAAAGTTTTCCAAGCTCAACAGGGATCTTCCCAGTGAGATTATTCCCTGATAGACCAAGGAACTTCAACTTACTCAAGTTACCGACGAATTTCGGAATAGAGCCTTCAAAGAAGCTTCCTCTAAGGTCTAGTGTCTCCAAGGAAGAGATGTTTCCAAGTTCCTCAGGAATAAAACCTGAGAAGTTGTTGCTGGATGCATTCAAGGTAACGAGTCCGGACGCCTTTCCAAGGCCTAATGGAAATTCACCAATGAAGAAATTCTGGCTCACGTCCAGACTCTTTAGCATTGAAATATTGGCTATGGAATTTGACAGTGATGACTCAAATCCATTGCAGCACAAGTTAAGAAAAGTGAGACTTTTTAGATTTTGTATCTCATTGGAGACACTTCCACTTAGATTCATGTGTGATAGATCAAGCTTCTCAACAGCTCCAGCTGAGTTGCACTTGACACCAGTCCAATTACAATGAGCTTGAGCTGCATATGCACTCTTCCCTATTGCTTTGTCCAACACCTTCCAATCTTTTAGGCTATTCAATGGATCAATGAGACCTGCTTTAATAGACAGTAAAGCAGATACTTCATTATTTGCTGCAGAAGCAAAGCTATAAGGGAAACAGCAAATGCAAAAGAAGATGTAAAACTGAGTTTTCAGCTGCATCATGTAGTTGTTCTTCTTCTGCTTGATCAGTGCCTCAGTTTTCCACCATTTGCACTCTACTGAAAGAAAAGGGTGTTGTAGGGACTAAGGAGTTGTCATGACACTGACAGAGAGTGATATGTATCTCTTGTTATTGATAAGGAAGTGTTTGAAAGGATATGGTTAATGTAAATATAGGATTGGATATATAATAAGACTATAGGTTAGTTATAAACCGTGAATTATTTTTGGTGATTTTTAAAAGGGTTTGTCAGGTTTATGGATTGGTATTTGATAGCAGATAATAATGTTAACTTAGAGACAGTGAAGGTTTGGACTTATTTGAAGTTTCTCCAACATAAAACATGGGAGAGAATGTGACCTTTCAATCATGCCATTTAGTTCTTACTTCTTCTTTTATGTGTTATCATTGTCAACTTAAATGAGGAAATAGAGATGTACTTTTTTCACTTTTAATAAAACAAATTGTTTCTCTCCTATTTGTTTATTATGAATCCCTTTTTACAGAAGGGCAGGCACATCCCAACAAAGAAATCAAAGAATTTATATCTTCATCATTTAGTTACACCCCTTGATTGAGTTTTTGTATCCCTTTTTTTAGCAAGATATATGTAATAAATAATGAGATTAAGGGCATACACTGAATGTGTAAATCAGTGTTGCACTAACATCAAGTAAGAACTCTTTATTTTGTCACTTCTGAATCATTAATTTTAATGATTCAATTATAAAATAAGTTGATGTGTCATAATAATAAATTCTATGTAAGGATGATTTTCATTGATAATATGTCTTTTATTTTTATTTTTATATAGTAACTAATTTAGCCGACTCATCGAAGTCAAAACAAATTTTAAGATTTAGACAGTGGTGACAAAGATAATGAATTTTTTTTACATTTAAATAATTCACTTATAATTTTTTATATTACGATAATTATTTAAGCTCTGAGATTTTAGTATGTACATAGTATTATGAAAAACTGATAAAAGAAAAAAATAATAATGATGATTTTTACTGAATTTTCTTTGTTAACCATTTATCATCATAAATGTAAAGTGAAAATAATAACATGAAAGGGATGCATTGTATTAATTAAAGAGTACAGCTAAATAAAATAAAATAATTATAATTACATTAGAAACTAAAATTAGAGTCTTTTTAAAGACAATTATTTTTGCAAATATGACAATTTAGCAATCCATGCCTGAGATTCAATGTGCAGTGGTGCATGTGAAAAGATAATAAAAGGAGTTAAAAAAATGTAAGTACTGCTCTACTACATAGTTAAGGAAACTTTATAACCTCAGTTAAGCTATAAGGATGATTGCTATCAGAACCTTTCCTTTTAGGAAGTTAATAAACAGTATCTAAACTAAAAGCATCTTACCATGGTCCATGACAGCACATTCAATAAAAAAATGTTCATTAATGTACTTCAAGTGTGTTTCATGATTGTCAAACTTGAATTTCTAGTGGATTTGAAGGATAACTTCTAACTATGACAAAGATTTAGAAATGATGCATAAATGGCCCAACTAACATTATTACCTATGGTTAAAGGTAGGATCTACCAAAACATTTATGTACTATGTACTTGTGATTATCTTAATAATATCAAAATCTAAACCTAAAAAAGAAATATTAGAACCAATGAAATCATTATCCATCCCCCACTTAATGGATTTATCCTCATAAATGTTAATTATTCATAAAAAAAAGGGAATCTTTCCATGTTGAGAGAGAAAAGAACATTAAAAAAAGACAAATTCTACCCTTCATTAATTGTTCTCAAAGAAATGAAAGGGCCATAACAATTATTGTGGGGTATTCTTTTTTATATTTTTATCATAAAAGATTGTGGGGTATTCTTAAGATTATCATTTCCAACATATTAGAATCATATGCAAAAAAGAACCAGCCAATATGAAAATCAATGTAGCAAAAATTTCTAGTTCTACAATTGATAGTACAATATAAAAAAAAATTAATTTCTGAGTTTTATTTATTTATTTAACCTTTTTAAATTTTTTGAATTACAATAAAAACTACTAAAAAAATGCTGGCATTTAGAAAGCGTAATAAATTATGAAAAAAAATAGGAAACAAAAGAAAATGGGGGCAAAGTGGTGCACATAATCAATCATGCATATATGAGCCCACCAACTGCCACTTCATTCAGATCAAAATTCATTCTGTTTTGTATTTACATCTTTTCTATCTTACAATATTCACATGCAAGCATGTGGGGGTGTTGGAAATAGAAAAGTGATAATAAACATTACTACTAAGCACTACGGTTTCTATTGCCTATTACACATTTGCTACCTATACATTCATGTAATGGAAGTCATGTGAAATTACAGCTTCCTAATGAAGTACATATTTATTATTATTATTATTATTATTATTATTATTATTTTATAGATTTTTTTTTCAAATAATGAATTGATCATGATACTGAATTATTTGATGGTTGTAATGTTCTTATTTTTAGTTGTACTTAATTTTTTCATTATGGGAATCCAAGGAGTGGTAGATTGGAGAAATGTTAAAAAAATTAAAACTTTGCTTACGTGTGTCCACATGGGTTTTCATCATTTTAATTAAAAAAGAAAAGAAAAAAATATAACCCATATTACATACAGCAAAGAGATGCTAAAACGGGATCAAGGTGCTCCTAATTGCACATGTATGTAATGCATATTGCTTATCTAATAATCATCATTTTTCCTTCCCCTTTTTTTTTATTTTTATTTTTTAAATTTCTTTGTTTCAATTCCCTTCATCAAAATATTGATATCTACTAGTTTTGGTTTAAAAAGAACCCACTACAAGAAGTCAGATAGCACATTCTATGAACCTCAAATATGTTTCTCAAAAATCACATACATATTTGGAAGTATAAGAAAAAAAAAAATGTGAGTCAAGTTATTTTCACGTTTCTTATTTTTGTAAGTTTTTACTATAAGAGAGTCTCTTATACCGTCTATTAACAACTAAATTTAATATAAATTTCTAAAAATGAAAATAGAAATTATTTTCATATAGTAAATAGAGTCGAAAGTTTTTATTATTTCTAAAAATACATTTTTAATATTTTCAAAAAGTTATGGGACCTTAAAGAAGGTGTGAGTAAAAGAAAATAGAGAAGGCCAATTTTGTTCAATACCAAAAGTTATGATGTATGGATAAATGTCACACCAAAAAATAAATTTTATAATTTATAATTTTTTTTAACTTTTCTTTTTATCTATAAAAAATTTCGAAAATAAAAATTTAATAGATAAAAAAAAAAACAGATTCATTGATTGGAAGAAAGTAGAAATGATAGAAATAAAATAAAATTAAAAAAATTGTGAGTAAAAGTCAAAGTAAGGAGTGTCAAATTTAATTTTTCAAAACTGACTAATGGGATAAAGTAAGAGAGGCCTATTGGGCTGAAAATATTTTGTTATAGTTTATCATCATTGGATCAATAGACCCGAGTTGTTGGTCTGGCTCAAACAAGAATTTAGACATAATATTAAAAAAGTAGAAAAATAATAATTAAATACTATATAATTTTAAAATAATTAATTAATTTTTTATATCAAATAGTTTGTCTAAATTCTTGTGTCTATACAATAATTGCTTCTTAGTAGAATAATTTGTCATCATGACTAAAACTAATAAATTTAAGTACGTTAAGATGAAGAAATTTTAGTAAAGAAAACTTTAACGATAAACTCTTAAATGAAATATAAACTTTTGAAGAATTGATATTGCGTATAAGTGTATGTTTGAACTGGATGTGAATTTGGAAAATTCACCAGAATTTTATTTAATCTTTAAATGGTAGATTTTACTAAAATCGATGTAGCTATGTAATTTTATCAACTCAAATATGTATTAAATGATAGTGTGTGTTATGATGTGTACTACACTACTTATTCATGAGTAGTAGTTTGTTAAAAATAATGTCTAGTAGTATTTAAAATATTATAATAATTCTTCATATGTAAATATAGTTGATAGATATATATGGAAGAAATACTACAAAACAAAATATAATTTTTTTTTTAATTCAAAAGTCTTAAATAACAATAATAATATTATTATTTACACAAAACTATCAAGTCAAATAAAAATTTGATACAAAATAATAGTTGGTGTGAACTTTATATTTAAACTTTACGTAAATACTATAACTACAAACAAATTTTATATCGAGTCTTTTAGATATAGAGCAATTCCAATTACTTTAACTGATGTTTCAGCTAAATAATTATAATGTGAAATAAAATTTTCAAACACTTATTTGCTATGGTCAATAAATATCAAAAGTGAATTACCAAAAATTTTAGGTATAAAGGGTTGTTGATGTTTAACAAATATAAAATGTTGAGTAGTGAAATGGTTAAAAGTTATTGAAATTGTTAGAAAACTTTCATTTTCAAACAAATATCTTTAATATACTTCATCTTTATTTTGATTTTATTATGATTTTTTTTAATTATAAAAAGAAAAAAATGCTACTTAAAACGTATTTAATATCTTAGTAAAAATACTTACCTTCTATATATATAGTCTTTAACAATAATGGCAAAAGAGAGAAAAAATATTATTAAAGAATTTGTGGATTAAGAATGTGTCACACGCTTAAAATGTGTGTGACTTTGTTGAATTTTACAATATTTTAATCAATTAATAATTGATTTAAATTAAATGTAAGAGGGTAATTGAAAATCAATTCATAAATCTCTATATATAATAAACAATGTATTGAAGATATTGAATGATTTTTTCTTATATGAGTAATTGAAATGAAAGATTCGATAAATGATCAAAAAATTTAGATATATTAATTAAAGTTAAAATTATTAAATATATAAAATGATTGTACTTTAATAAAAAAGTGAAAGAATTTACTTTACATTACATATTAGTGAAACAAAATAAAATAAAAGTAAATATAAAAAAAAAATATTTTAAAACGTGCACATCAAATTTTTTTTAAATCGATAAATTTTTAAAATATATGACACAAATATAAATTAATTGTCGCATATAGAATCTCAGAATTTTATGCCACATGTATTATAAGTGGATTGCCAATGCCATGTCAGCAACATCAATCCACCGTCACAATTTTGCAAAAAGCAAAGAATTATCTTCAAAGTGAATGGTTGTGTTTGTGACACACCACTTTTTGTGGACCACAATTTTACTCTATCTTGTGATTTTATTATGACTACTAGCGAAGCTAAGTGTTGAGAATTGCTTCTTTGCCTTTCTCTCTCCTTTCTGCTGGCAATGGCAACTCTTCATTCTCTTGCATTGTCCTCTCCGCTCTGCAACTCAGTTCAGAAGCCACGCTCATACTCAGGTACAATCACTCTCTTCAACATTATCTCCCCCCAATATCACTTTCTTTCACTGTTTTTTCTCTCCTCAGCAAGCTTAGGTATTTCAACTTGCATGATTATCAGTGATGATGAATTCATATGAAGTTTTAAACTTGAAATTCCAATTTTTTTTTGTGGTTAAGGCCTTATGGATTACATTCAACTTGGTAATCAGGTTTGCCCCAATTGCAAGATTGTTTGTTGATTAGTGTGCTTTCCAGAAGGCCAACTAAACAAAACAAAAGAAAGGTGGCATTATTTTCTGTGATTGTTTTTGCCCCCATTTTTTCTTTACAACATAAAATTCTTTATAGATGGCAGAATTTGAAAGTCTATGGTTATTTAGAAGTAACAGAAAATTTATAATTAATAACAGAATTGTACTTTTCTAATGAAGTAATCTTAGAAGAGATTCATTAGTTTCAAGCCACATTTCAATATTCTCTCTATATGTAGAGTAACTTCTAGTATCATCTTCCCTTGACCTCTAACCTTGCACATTTAATTTCTTTGAAGACTGGTAACTCTAGCAAAATAAAAAGTGATGCATATGATCTGATTTTTCATGGTGAACATTATTGACTCTTTGTTTATGCAGTCCCTTCTTCAATTATCAATGGAAGCTTGAACTTAAACTCCTCATTCAATGGTCAATATTTACAAGTGCCTCGTTTGAGGTTACCAATGATAACACAAAAAACTCCAATGTACATGCCAGTTATCATGATGGCGAAACCTAAAATACAGTTCATTCAAGGAACTGATGAACTGACAATACCAGATGTGAAGCTGACAAAATCAAGGGATGGAACAAATGGTATGGCTATCTTCAGGTTTGATCAACCCTCAGTGTTTGATTCTTCTGGAGAAGTAGGTGATATAACTGGTTTTTACATGATTGATGAGGAAGGAGTCCTTCAATCTGTTGATGTAAATGCTAAATTTGTTAATGGAAAGCCCTCAGGAATTGAAGCTAAGTATATAATGCGGACTCCACGTGACTGGGATAGGTTCATGAGATTTATGGAGCGATACTCCAATGCTAATGATTTGCAATTTGTAAAGTATTGAGTTAAATGCTTTAACTTTTTCCCTTCTATTCCTTTGTTCTCTCTCAGCAAGTTTGTTTTCTGCATTTTAGTTACCATGTAACTGTTTTCCTATAGATTTCAAAGCTCATTGTTCTACGGCTTTCTTTTATTATGTTTTAAAAAAATAGCAAGAAATTTTGTTAGGAAATATTGTAATACCAGAATGCAGCTGCGCTGCAATTCTGTAAGCATGTTGTCATTTGTTTTTTCTACTTAACTTATTTGTGGGTGTCTATTTACCTTTTTTGCATAATAATTATAGTTGAGTGGATTAAACTATTGGAATTTGAAATAGTCAAATAGTTCTTTAAGGAGAAAATTGCACACAAAAAATAATCATACTGAACAGATTGTAGATAAAACAGGAAGAAAAGGTTGCCAAACGCTGTGTTACTGGCATCTATGCATTGCCTCCGTTGAGGACAAAAGCATCACTTGCCAGTGTCGTGTCATACCAAATGCTACAAGATTTGTCTGTGAAGAAACTTCTGGTATCTATCACACCGATGAAGCACTTCACAAACGCAAATCTCAACATCAATATGGCTTCCATTTCATGCACAATTGCATATAAAAAAATTGAACCTTAAATACTTTGGAAGAGAATGTTACATCAATTTCTTTTCCACCATCAATTGTTTAACAGCCATTTAACAATTATTATTCAATAACGTCAATTGGACAGAGTTTTAAGAAAGACTGCAGAAAAGTTTATTTAATCAAGTGGTATATTTTTCTCAGCTGATAATTTTTTTGCCCAAAACTAAATAGCAGAAACGTGAATTATACAAACCAGAAGCAGCAGGTGAGAAATGAAACAGATCATAATTTGCTCTAGCTGCGTTGATTAAACAGCTATAAATCACTCAAGTGTATAAAGAAAAATGAAGTGCCAAATATACTAAATGAATAGCCATTGTCAAAAGATAGCAATGTAGACACATCCCAACAGAACTGATCTATCTCCCGATTACAATGTTTAGACTCGTTTATGTTTACCATTAACCATTATAAATTTGTTTATTTTTCCTATATAAATCAAATGAACAAAAAAGCTTACATGAAAGAAATTATTAAACCTTCTAAAATGCACTCTAGGAACCACTGAGTAGAATACACGGCGCAGAAATCAGGAAACCCTATAAAAAACGTGTAAAGCAAAAGAATAAGTCCCCACTCTGGGAGCATGGAAACCCGCTCGATATGCTTGGACACATATTCAGCAGTAAGTTCACAGCTAGATCCGAGCAATAATTTGCAATTCTTTCTCGATTCAGGGACAGCGTATCTCAGTCTGCATTAAACCTCACTGCAGCCGGTATATTATCTTTTACCCTTCCTTTTATAATGGATTTCTTTGCTCATTCTTCCAAGAGTTTTTTGCAGCTTCAGCAGATGAATCAGTGGAATCTCCACTACCATCCTTCGGTTTTGAGAAGAAAGGATCCCACTCATGAGGTCCTACCTCATGCTTCCCCTCATCCAACAAAGCATATTTCCAACTGTTCTCCTCAATGAAGTTTTCATCAATATGACCTTCAACAATATCCTTCCTCATACGCGTAACCTTGTCAATTACTGCTTGTACAGCAACGTCAAATGCGTCTTTAAGAGTTTCTAATTTGGACCGAGGGTCTGCATATACTAGTCTTGGAATGAGACTAATGACCTCTTCTCTCATGATTTTCACTTGTTCAGGAGGTATCTGACCAAGTATTTCCTCTATACTCATGTTTCTTTTACGAATGTCATCCTCTGGAATAAAGACCGAATACTTGGTATAATTCTTAGGAAGATGCCAAGTGTATTGTGTGTACGCCGAACCTGGATGGAAGAAGACGGGTATACAGCCAGCCAACATCGAATCAAAGGCAGATCTTCGTGTGTATGAATCACCCTGAGGTTGCAAGCAGAACTGCGAGCTTTGAAACATCTGCATTATGCTGCTAGGTGAATGGCATTTGCTTTCACCAAAGTCACATTCTAAAAGGTGACCCACCTTTGATTTCCTGCATTGCTCAATTAATTGACCCCTGATTGATTTGGGGTTGTCAGGACGAGGAGCTCCAGCAAAGGAGAAAAGCCACTTCCTCTCTAATCGCCTCATTCTGTCCTGCCAAATGAACAAATCATCATCTTTTGCAGGGTGGAAGTATGTAGGATATGGAATCCCAAAATCATTGGCATTCCAGGGGCTGGACTCTACCACAAGCATGGACATATTCTTCGCTGCTGGTAAAAACAGAAGCTTATTGCCCCAGTCTGACTCTTCCTCAGATAACCTCCGAAAATCCCACGTTATCCTTCCCGCAACAAGAAAATGATCCTTCCCATTCATTATACTCCACTCTGGCCTCTTCATAAGCCAGTCAACCAGATCAAGCGAAGCTGCATCCCTCCTGGAGATATTATAACCCCAAAGATAACGTGCAATGTCAAACCCAGCGTAAAAGGGTACAAAAACCGCAGAAGCAATGGAAGAATCCTTAGTCAAGCATTCATACTGCTTCATCCGATTGCTAAATATTACATCAACAGCAAACTGATTCGTGGCATACCAACCAGTATCAGAGAACACGCCTTCAACATTCTCAAGCGGCGGTCCAAGGCCAGCATTGGTAGTAAACTTACACATATTAGTCCAAAGACTCAAACTCCTGCACTCCTTCAACATATCCTCATTAAACCTTGAAGGAAGGTCATGGACATAAATATACCTACCCCCACAAGGATCACTCTTATTTTCAGAAGTTCTCAATGCTTTAATAAAAGGAAAATTCTTCTGAGGGGGAGGGGTGGAAGTCTTTATCGCCACCGATTGAGGGAAGCCGATCTTTCTAGGAGGGGGTTTCAGTTGAGGTGTATCAGTTACATGGATTGTTGTTGCAGTTTCATAATCAACAGAAACAGGTGTTGATTTGGCTGTTTGATGATTAACAAATTGAGTAGTATTACTACTATCTCCTCTAAGGAAGACAAAATGGAAGTACAAGAGAAAGAGCCAGAGAAATGCAGATAAGGATGCTAAACAGCAAAGGCGTGAATTTTGATTCTTTGGTCCCCCTTTTTCCATTTGGTCAGGGAGCACACCCGCCACAGGGCGCCGTCTCATTGCATTCCAAATTCTAATTTGCAAATTCAATCACCAAATTTTGCAATTCATTTATTAAACACAAAAACCTAAACCTAAACCTAAGAGATAAGATTGTGATCAGTGATTAATGTGACAAGGAGTGTTAATTCAGATTGGATTTGATGATCATTCAAAAAATGAGAACGAATAGGAACAAGATTCGGAAATTTGAAATAGGAAAACGTGTAGTAGTAATAAAAAATAATAATAATCGGTAGAAAATGAAATAGCTAAATGAGGGAGGAATCGGAACTTACAGAGAGAGGGGAATCGAGAAGTTGAAGGAGGGAATTTTGCAGAGAGAGAGAGAGAGAGAGAGGTTGACAAATCAAGGAGAGAGAAGCGAGTGCAGGTTAGCAACGTGCGCCGGGATTGTCTAACACTGCTGTGTCGGTGTCCCTTATGATTTTGACACGTGGCTTCATTGATTGGAGAGTGATAATGGAAAGTGTTCCTCTTTTTTTATTTTATTTTTTGACAGAATGGAAAGTGCTGTTTTTTTTCTTTTTTTTTTTACAAAAGAATAGAAAATAGAAAGTGCTTCCTCTCCTCTAATTATTGTTAAGAGTGCGTGAAATTGCGTTGTCTGCCGCCTGCTCCAAAACACCAAGGTTTGCTTCGTAAGAAAAATGCTTTCAACTTTTGGAGTAAAACTCTGGTGGTACACAGTTTGTTAGTTTGTTGTTTTTTATATCAAATGTAGTAGTAGCAACTAGCATATGGTGGATATTTTATAGATAAAAAGTTTTTGTTTGTTTTTTAAGAAAAATTATACATTTTTTTAATTTAATAAATGAATTAATATTCTATTAATTAATAATATAAATGAGACATTTTTATTCATGTAATGAGACTTTTTATTCACGTCGGCAAGAGAATTCCTTGGCATAGTGTCATCTTCCTGATGTTAAAGTGCAGCCGACACACATAAAACACCACACTCAAATGGAAATAAAATTCAAAGCTATACCTTACTGATCTAGTCTATTCAATCTCCAACTAATGGTCGTAGAAATTAGATATATTATTTTACCTAATTATTCAATTTTGACGTTATGACCTGCATAACTGACTGCGAATGAGGAGAAGAAGAGAAATAATTTTTTCATCAAAATTCTTTTTCTAGAAAATTAAAATGTGATGCATATACCTTATTATAATTTTAAAATTATTATAGACGATGAAAATTTTGAAAAGTTAATTTATTTCATCTAAAATCATTGTCTAATAATTTTTTGAGTTCCCTCAATTTAGAATGATTTTATATTTTTAAAAAAATTAAACCCCATTGACTTTCTTTCGTTCTTCCTTTTATTTAAAGTCATTCCCTCCCCACGTAAACTCTCAAACTGAGCCCTAGTACATTGTCAAAACTTCTCCCCACTCCCCGTTTTGTTATTTAATTTAGAATAAACCAACAATTTAATCCATAAAGTATCATTCTCACTCCAATTTAATCCTTAAATTGTATGAACACAATGAGTAGCCCTTAAATTATATAAAATCCACCAATTTTAGCCGTTGCAATTAAGATGTTAGAGACTAAAATGACATTTTCATATACATACTTAAAGGACTAAATTGACGATGTTAGAGACTAAAATGACATTTTCATATACTTAAAGGAATAAATTTACGAATTTCATATACTCTAACAACTAATTAATTTTGGAAAGACTGTAATAATTTAGAAACTACCTTGATGATTTATTCTTAAATTTATAAAATTATTTGTTGTTTTTCTTTAAATGTACAAGTTTTACCCTGAGCTGTTGAAGACAGGAGGGTTAAGAAGGGAGGCTGATTAGAAGTTCGAACCAGATTAAGAACTAAACAAAAACAAGTACAAGTACAAGAACATAAGATATCATCCAATATTCCAATTAGAAATATGAATTTGATTCAATGGCATTTTCATAACTCAGGTATCTGGATTTTATTATCATCAAAAGACATGATTACCCACTCTACATTATGACAGGATGATACAAAAAGTTAAGCTTTTCCAATCATTTTTAAATACTGAAATGAAATGGTGATAATACAGGCAAGCCAAAGAAAAATGACCCGGGACTAAATATCCAAAGAATCTTACGGCCAATCATCTGGAGAGACTTTTTCACTGACTGTAGTACCAAATCGTGGACCACCTTTCCTCAATGAAATAAGATACTCAATGGGGTATCCCTTCAGCTTATGGGGAACAATTCCAAGATCATTGAATGTCAAAGCTGCAAATTTCATCAAACAGAAAATGTCGGACACAACATATTGAAAGATAATTCTATAATCAAAGCCCTTGTGATAAAGTAGGGAACTCACCATTTTCTGAAACTACGGTATCTGTTGCAAAAGCATGGATCTGATCCAGGTTGAACAACTCAGGCTTGGGTAGAGGAAAGGGGACCTTATTTAACAATAATTCCCTCGGTGTTGCCAATGCCTGAAATCAATCATGACCACACAATGTTGGCATATGATAACATCAAAGTGACATAATTAATTCTCAGTAAGAAACTGAGCATCCCCTCTCACAAGCTGTTAATAATGCACGGCTAAATTGCTGTTCAGAAAAGAATGCACAGCGAAAAGAAAAAGGGACCTTGTACTAAAATAACAGAAGAGGACCAAGTAATAGATGTCGTTCAAATCACAGATGAGATCGTGAGCTACTAACCCAGATACCACCAAAAACCACATTTTTTTAAAAAGCATTATTTTGTGTACAATAAAGGCAACAAAGTTCAAACCTAGAACCACTTGCATACTACCCAAACTCCTTGCTACTAAACCGATCCTAATGGCTTCCCCAAATAGCATATAAAACACAGCAAATTAGCACTAAATACAAAATTATACGTGTCTTTGACTAATCTTACTTCAACAGTGGGGAAGATTGCCTCGTTACCAGAAATGACACCCCAACCAACTACATGAACAGTATACATTAAGAAATGAATTAAGCGTGCATGAAACTCAATAAATGTGAGAGTCCTAGAATTGTATTGTATATAAATATTGAAAGCATAATAATAACCCTCCAAGCCAAAAAGATGTTCATCCATGATAGTTCTTAAGTACGTAGACAAGCAATCAACTAATGAAGAAGTGAGCACACCTTTGCAATGGGAAGAGGCACATTCACATATCTAGGCCATTCTCGAATCACATCAAACATAATATCTGCCTGCATTTAACATAAGATTCTGCATTGTTAGAGAAATACTATTAGAGTGTATTGCTGTGATGTTATGCTCGTGCAGCTTGTTCTAGAAGCTTCTGTCATCTAGTTAAGCAGTTAGTGCTGTCACTGATACTCTTGAGTCAGTTGGATAGACTTCTCAACAAATACTCTAATCACTGTACATTCTGTAATTTCAGAAACAAAAGGATTACAAACACAGATATCATTTTTCTCAGTTTTGCCAACTTACCCTCACTTTCTATCATACATCATTTCACTGATTTCTTCAAACATTTTTAATATCTATTGTTTTGACAAGATATGCACAGATGAGAGGATAAGTCAGAGATTACCAATTCATGCACAGTAAAGATCTCAGGACCACCAAGTTCATAAGTCTTTCCCATGCTAGTGCCATCATCCTTCAAGGCTGCAGTAAGTGCGGTGGCGACATCAACAACGTATACAGGTTGGATTCTGAAATAATTGCAAATCAGAAAAAAATAAGAAACACGAATTTCAATGCCAAGAGGAAGAACCACAACAAATACGATTTACTTTGGTAGAAATATTGAAGCTTAGAGTAATTGCTTGATAGATTTACACATACTTTGTGTTCCCATTCCCCATCAATGGAAGAAAGCCATACTTCTTTGCATAATGAGCCCATTGGTTTAAAATCCGGTCTTCTGTACCAATCATAGCAGCAGGTCTCAAGATCGTAGCCTGTAAAGGTTGATATTAAGAATTCTACAATTAATTATCATGCAAGATACCAAAGCATGACGATCACAATATTTCAACTGTATGTATGCAAATATTTTCATTTCACCATTCACATGGAAAATAATGTATGTCTATTTTGTTACCAGATATACACAATCCATCAGTGCTTAAACAGGACAAAATATACTTACTGAAGAAATTCTGAAAAAAGTAGCAAGAATGCTATCAAATTTCCTTTTTACTCAATACTCACAAGACAGCTAGTTAAACCCCAAAACCTTACAAATAATGAATCAATAACTTTTAATTTACTACTTGTTCATAGAATAATGTATTATTGATTGGTCATTGGCATCTATCTATATCGTTAAGGATTTTTTTTTTCAAATCCTTAATCATTTAACCCAAAAGCCTGTCAAAACAAGAGACAAAAATATATCCAATATTTGTTAGGCTTCAAATGTAAAAAGATCATTAGAGAGAATAGTTGCTCCTTTTTCATATGAAAACGAAACAAGAAACTAAGTGTACCTCAGGTAATTCTCTTAAAATTGCTTCCTCGGCAGCTGCTTTACATCTAAGCATCCTGGAAGAAGATGAAGGAGATGCACCTAAAGCAGAAACTTGAATGAATCGCATGATACCACCATGCTCTTTGGAAATCTGCATCAACTCAGATTATTTACTAATACAAATATTGAATATCAGATCAAATTAGGAAATTAAAGATATTAGAATAATAATAATAATAATAAAGATCCAAAAACTAAGCCAAGTCAAGCTTTGCAAGGAAAGCTTCATATTAGCTCTTTACAGACACTAAACATTGTCGTATAACTCAAAACATTGTAGATATCACCTAAAATTTGCAAGAGGCTTCTGAGCCCATGGAAACTGCGTTGAACCTCTAAACTGAATATTTTCCTCAGGTAAGTCATAATTCAACCTACTGAATCATAAATTTTTTTATTGATGCAATAATCATTTTGGAAGACTTTATTTTAAAATAGTTAAACCCAATCCAATCAGGAATGATTAAAAAACATAAGAGTCAATATGCAGTTTGAGAGTCACACTGAAGAGTTATGTTCCATATTTGATGCTTGGCATCATTTTTAGTTGACCAGATCTCATAATAATACACAGTCGATTCTTGAGAAAACATTATGGTAACTATGTCAAGATGACTTTATTTTGCCCTTCTCTCATAACTTCACCAACATCCTAAATTTCACAGTTAACGGCGTATTTTATCAACATTGGAGGCTATATTTAAATTCATTTTCTTTTTAAGATTTAGAAATGTGCTGTTATTACTTATTATTGAAAATAAACATCAGTATACAGACATGTAAGCCAAAAAGGAGTTCTTATATATATTTATAGCGAGAGAGAGAGAGAGAGTAGTGAGTAAGTGATTCATAATTTAAGAGTTAAGACATTAACATGATGATATAGGATGAGAACAAAATTACAAAATGTGAAAGAACATGCCTTTGCAAATTTCTCGGCCATGTGATAGTGCACTTCCTCAAAGCTGTAGTTTCTTGTCTCATAATCCCTTCCTGCCAACAAACAAATATGCCGAAATGAATATGAGATTATGAGACAAAAAGTCACATACTCTGACATTCATAAACATTCAAGTGGCAGTATTACATGAGATGCATACCCAAAAGATTGATGACAACATTAGCCCTAGCCATTACAGCTTTAACCGAACTTTCATCTCTTGGATTGTATTTCATGGGAACAACCTGGGAATATTGACCACTGGAAGATTAGCACAAATACGGAATCGAAATAGCCCACGAAAATAGCACTACTTACTTTCCAATCATCAAGTAGAAAGAAAAGGCAAAAGTTCTACACGTATTTAAACAATATCAAATGATACCTGTCCTAAATCTCCCATCAGCTTGAGATGACGAGGACTATCTTCAGAGCCTCGGAAAGGAACTAGGATTTGAGATCCCATTTTGGCTGGAAGAGGGGAACGGCATCCCCAAAAACAAGCAATAAAATATTTAAGTTTTGTCACAATATTCTGGTAAATTTTCTTTGAAAAAATTATACAACAGACAGACTTACCAAGTTGTTGGACAACATATCGACCAAGGAATCCAGTCGCCCCAAATACTGTGGCAACAATACCACTGCACAAGGAATTGCTTTCAAGCATTACTTTAACTGTCTACCAGCCATTTATAAGAACAATACTACTTTAACACAGATCAAAACCTTCTGAATCCAATATTCACTCAAAAAACCAATGGAAAAAATAGAATTTGAGGCAAGTAAAATGGTCAGAAAAAGAATTTGATCCTCAGCACGTTCCTAATCTTAAAGTTAATAAACTATAACTCATACTACAAGAAGAATTTTCAAAATAACACTTTCAATTCAATCAGAATGCAAAAGAACAAAGCCAAACACATCCCAAAACAAATAAATCCTAGCCTTTAAACTGCAGACCTACATTGAGATTATTAAGAATCATGAACTGGTGATAATCCAAAAGATTATGTGTAGTGTCTAGCCCTTCCTAAACATGCAAAATCAAGCTACAGTTGCATCCAACTAATCTTACAATGTTTCCACAATTTCGTGAATATCAAATCGAACCAAGCAACGCAACTTCATTTCTTGAAAACTTCATGAGATTTTCTGAAGTGCAGAAACTTTATCCAAACCACACAAATACTTTAATACAGGGCCTAAAATTAACAGTTAATGGTGAAACCATTAGCAGTTGGCTTCACTTGCCAGCTATGAAGAATACTTAGATACTTAATGGTGAATCATTTATAATGCAATCCTCGCATAAATAATCCTAAGATAATGAATTATGTCTTTAATAACAACTAGTTAATCCTTTGACAATGAGCCTCACAAAATAATTATAAGAGACATACTTTTACCATTTGTCCCAAAGAGTAAAAGATCTAATTTATTTTAGAGTAAGGAGTGTCCGAGAAGTGTTTGGCAGAGCAGGTGTCGGCTCAGTCTCTTGGCACGTGTATTGTTTATGAAAAGTGCTGGTGTTCGAAACCAAAAAAAATAAATTAATTGGACACTGTTAGCAGGTGTCTAAAACATGTCCAAGGTATATCTGAGAAGTATTGGTGTCTTAAACATGTCTGACACGCAGACACAGTACTTTGGAGAGGGGTTTATGCTTCATAGCTTGCCAATCATTATCAGAGCTTTAGTTTTTCTTTGTTGCTCATGCAAGTCCAACAAGGTCAAAACACTGGGTCTGCATCTATAGCAACACCCTTAAACGAAAACAAAAAAAATATCAGGCCCCATTTATACCACTCATACATCTCGCTACATGAGCTGATTCAATAAATCAAGGACTTAACCATTTTCATTTCTTTCCACACTAGACGTCCATCAAATTCAAATACCTCGAGAGCTCAAAAACTCATAGAAATCTGATAACTAACTAAAAGCGCTCCATTAACAAACTAATTTTGTTACTGGAAAATGTAGGACCTAAACCAACAGAAATGAGTATTTTTTGTTGTCAATGTCAATCTTATAATGAAAATTCATAAAATAAAAATTGAAATAAAACCTAGAAAAAAAATGATGAATGAATGAGAATTGAATGATAAAGGAAAGAGAGAATGCGATTAACCTGACAGATGATCGTCCACCAGTACCCTTGCGGACGAGGTGGCCAACGCCCTTGGTAGCCACGGTGGATACGTAACGTTCGTGATCCACACCATAATCTGCAATTACGATTACCTTAAGTAAATTAAAAAGCTAATTGAGAAGGATGCATTATAATTTATAATGGAAGATGAGTTAGTTAGTTATACGAACAGTGATCGGAAATTGGATAGATGGATTTGAGCGCAGTTGAGGACTTGAGTGATTGGTGCCCTAAGCGCCTCGTAATGGCTTGCATCTTACCGTTCTCAACACAACGCAAAACAACAGAAGCAATAAGAGAGAGAAGAGAGAGAGGGAACACAGAAATGCTATTATGCTACTATGGCCGGAGGGTGCACGCCAGCGTCGGCGACCAACTAGGCTACTACTGGTATATTGGGCTCCATCTTGCATTTGGCCCAGACCTATTAACACCTCTTTTATTCTTATACACCCCCTTCAGTTTATTTTTTCAAACATACACCCTCCTTGAGTTTAAAGTTTTTTTCTTCTTCTTAAAAATATATATGTCAAATTAACTTTCAGAAGCTGTATTGTATTTCCTACTTATATTATCGTTCCAATGAGATTTGTTTCACGTTATAGAATTATATACTCAAGAATTTATTATCATTATTTTTATAAATGTGTTTGGTAAAAATTCAGTTCGAATTCCACAGAAATTTAAATTCGAATGTTATTACCGATGTCATGATTTCGTTAGTAGATAATATACGTACATCTTTTAGTGTTTTTTGAACCTTGAGGTTTTTGTTATCCTAATGAATCTTAGTTGAAAATATAAAAATTATTGATATTTCTTGAATGATTTTTTAAATGAAAAGTTATTGATATTTCTTGAATTTTTTAAAAAAAGTTATTTAGTTGAAAATATAAAAATTAAAAATAGAATGAATAAATAGCGGATATTAAATGTGACTATCTCTTTTAGCGTAGAAGTTGTGAGAGTCTAATTTTTTCCACTAGACAACTCCATTGGTTGCTTCTCTGTATAATCTATTTCCTGTAAATAAAATATTTCCATCATTTGATATAGAATATAAAATTGAGGTAGTCGTGTGTAAAATTTATTTCCCAAAATAAATAGTATTATCTAAGCATCAGTTATATGGCAATAGTTATTGTATTATGCAAGTATAACACGTTAGAAATATTTGCTTAAGGCCCTTGAAAGCTTGGAGGAAAGATTCACATTGGAGATTGGAGATGGCCATACTATAGCTTCTGAAATCAACCGTATGTGAGTTACAAAGAATTTTAAATATTCAACCATGCTTGTGGAAGATATTCCTGATGTTTGAGTGTGGAAGCCTTGTATTTCAAGCATGTAATATTCAGAAGTGAATTATATGATATATAAATTATATTATCAGCGATGATATATGAAAAGTAATCAACCAACTATGGAGTAGCCATGTAGGAGGCAGAGAATGGAGTCAAAATTTCAGCTTAGAAATGCCTTTCATTCTGAATTACTCACTGCTAATAACAAAACCGTGGAATACACAAAACTAGTTCCAACTCTACATTTCTCTAAGCAAAAAGCCAAAAAACCTAATTGCTCATTCTCGAAACTACTTTATTGTACATAATTGATCCCAATTCAGACGCAGACGCCACATGTTAACCTTCCTGTAACAGCATATCTTGCTTGTAACACAAAGCATGTCAACCGTGCATGAATTCATTCCTCAATGTTTCTCAAAAAGGATGAATCAAATCATAACAGTTTCAACTTTTGATTGACGCATGTGTGTGTTCTTTTTGTGTCTCTGCCTGTGCTAATTGCAGCAGTGGCAGCAACGGAAGCGTCATCACCGTTTCAACTTTTGGTTTGTTTTGCACTCTTGCTGTTGCTATCTCTGAAGGTTCTTCAGCTCTTTCCGCTACTAACTTTTCGTGACATTTTCAACTTGTTTAAAAATCCGGTATGCCACTTGATCGCGATGAATATTCAGTCACCAACTTCAAAAACATGGATGACCTATCTTCTAATAGCCGCAATGGAGTGTCAAACTCTGCAACTTGGCCTGCAAAAAATGTCAAAAGTTAACATCATGAGCACAAAGTACATGATGAGATTCAACATTTAACTTAAAAGAAATTGTTTTATTATACTGTCAGAAAATGCAGAAAGGCTAAAGAATAGCATACAACAATACGTACCGTCACTGAGTACTAGAACAAGATCACTGTCAATAACAGTAGGAATACGATGCGCAATAGTGCACACAGTGCAGTCTCTGAACTCTTTCCGGATAACCTTCTGGATAAGATTATCAGTAGCAGTATCAACAGATGCTGTTGCTTCATCAAGTACAAGTATCTTTGATTGCTTGAGAAGAGCTCGGCCAAGAGAAACAAGTTGCCGCTGTCCTACACTCCAATTATCACCATTTTCTAGCACTGAAAATTTGAAATAAATGTTAAGATAGCTACCTGTAACTCAATATTTTACCTTCTCTTTTTCTTTTCTGAGGGGTTGGCGAAGAGAATATACAGGAAATATTCCAGTTTTGGGGGGCTTCTTACCTGGTGTATCGAGCTTTTGTTCTTTCTCGCGGATGATATCTCCAAGCTGAGACTTATCTAGAGCCTGTGAGAAGTTAAACTCGAAGAAATCAAAAAGAGAACAACCACCCTACTCCTACTTAAGGTAGTCATTGTTAATCTTTGGAGTCATTATTACACAAACCCAGTGCAATTATTTAAATGAAACTAAGTAATATTACTATACTAACCTCCCAAATCTCTTTATCAGAATGTTCTTCAAGAGGATCCAGATTACCTCGAATGGTGCCTTCAAATAAGTTTGGATCTTGTGGTATGATACTCAAATGGTTACGAAGGTCATGAAGGCCAATCCCTGAGATATCAACATTGTCTATGAGAATACTCCCGGTTTCTGGTTCAACCAATCGAAATAATGCCTGAATCAAAGTTGATTTGCCACTGCCAGTTCGTCCAACTATTCCAATCTTCTTCCCACCAGGAAATGTGCAGGATACTCCATGAAGCACCAAGGGAAGATTTTCCTTGTACCGAACCTTCAAGAGAAACAGTAGAAGGAAAATGAGGTGGATCATCACCAGAAAGATCCAATTGCAGTTGAAAAATCATAATAAAGATTTTGATGCAAGGCTCATCGCCAAGAGTTTGCATAGACTCTAATCTTGTGTGACAGAAATAAAACATAAGATTCTTCCAGAAAGAAATAAACAATAAAATGATTAAAATCGAAATTAAATACAAAAGAGTATAGGCATGGACTACATGGGTCTACATAAAGAAGTGAAGAACAAAGAGCATACTTAATTTAAAACTGAGATGGTACCTTCAGATCAATTAGTTGGATTGTCCCATTCTGGGGCCATGAGGAAGGAGGGCGAGAATCTTCAATAGCTGCTGGCGCTTCACTAGGAATTTGACTGTATTGATAAATTCTTTCAATAGATATAATTTTATTTTCAAGTTTACAAAAGCTAAGTATCCAGCGAGACAAACGTCCATTTAAATTCAGACCATACGTCACAGCAAGTCCAGCCATGCCTGAGCAGAGAAGTAACAGTGATTAGCAACAGAATATTGTTAGATATTTGTGAGCATAGGAAATTAATTAATCAGAAGAAAGAAAAAAAAAAACTCACTAGGGTCTATACTTCCACGGGGAAAGCTCACAAGTAATACCATGCAGAATGAAAATACAAAAGTTGAAAGTAATTCCATGCGCAGGCAAAGCCACTCAATAGCTGCAACACTGCAGAAGAATGGTCGTGCGAAACAATCCAGAAGATAGAGGTTCCTCTTCATGAACCTTTTTTCGTGTCCAAATCCTCTGATGGTTGCTGCTCCAGCAATTGATTCACCAAAAAGTTGTATAATTGGAGATTTTTGAATGCTTACAATGCGTACGAGTTCCCTTGAGGAAGCCATGTAGTATTTCTGCAAGGAATTAGTTCATGGTCAAAAATGAAAATATAAAACCACAACACAGGCAAACACCAAGATGCAATGTATTATTGGAAGATTTCTTGTCCTTTGTCAATGTATCTTCTCTTTATGATAAATGGGGCTTATTTTATCCTTCATGGCTTGACTTTTGGCTAAAGAAATCTTTTTGAAAAGCAGATTGAAAGATGAAAGTTTATGCTGCAAGATCTCTAAATACCTGCATCCACAAACAAATAATTGCCATTGGTATTACTAGGAGCAAAACTTGCCATGTAACTTCCGACATTACAGCAACAATGCCAATAAGCTGTATCGTTGATGAAGCAAACCCTCCAAGTCTAAAAGGAATGTCAAGATCCACAACACTTTGATCAACTGAAACCTGAGGGAATAAAGATAATCCATCATATGATGTAGAAGAACAAAAAAATAAAGAGGAAGGGAAAAAATAAGAAAACTTACGCGATTCAGGATCCTTCCAGCCGGTGTAGAGTCAAAGAAAGACATTGGAGCATGGAAAATACTTCTAAGCATGTTGAAAAAAAGCTTTTGTGCTGCTGCTAGACCGAATGTAGCCACAAGAACAGCCCTTACAAATATGAAACATGAGCTTCCAAAGGCAAGGGCCATGTAAACAAGAAGAAGAACCTTGGGAGTTACTTTCGGCTGGTCTCCCTCAGTTTGAGGATTCGCCCAAGCCATCCACCAATTGCTGGCAATCTGAAGGAACTGAAATAACGTTTGTGCGATGATTATGAGGGGAATCAATGAGCCTTTATATGCTGCAGCCATGTAAGACAAGTACACCTTCATGTTGACTCTACCTCGTACCCTCTCCTCTTCCTGTACAAGCTGTTTTTTCTTTGAGCGTTTCGTCTTCTTCTTTTCCTTAATTGCTGTTGGAACTGATGATCCCTCTTGAACTTCCTTTGCCAAACCATCAATATCATTTATAGAAGAAATACATTTCTTACTGGTCATAATAGATCCATCCAATGACTCATTTTCATCTGAATCATCTGAGGAGTGAATAGGAATGTCCATAGCCTCTATTGCTTCATTGTGAGCAGAAACTAGAGATCTAAAATCTGTTCCTGCTTGTAAGAGGTCATCATATTTTCCTGTCTGTATGACTTGGCCTTCTTTAAGAACCTTCAAAATTGAAAGAAAAAAATAATTTAATTGAGAAAATTATTTTCACTTGATATGAACCATAATTTTAAGACTTACGTTAATAAAAGGATTATTCCTATAGTCTTTGACAAAATTAAACATCATTATAGACAAAGATAAATAAGACATGTTGGGAACTGAAGAAATGTAGCCATAGTTGAAAATAATGTTTTGAAATATCAGTAATACATTCAATTACCATAATGGCTAATTGATACAATCATATGAGTAACGAATTTGTCTCAGGAGGAAACTGCTATAAAACAGAACAATATCGGGCTTCACTCCTGAGCCTTTGTGGGCACTGGGCACAAATCAATTTAATATGGACCCAAAAGTCATATAATTTCCTCAGGACTTGTATCACAACTGTCAACGTCTCGTGTCACAAAGTCACTCCTATATTTCACACATGTTTCCCTACAATATCTCTAAAGTAATAAAGAAATGAGAGTGGTGACAATCAACCATATAATTTCCTCAAGACTTGTATTACAGCTGTCAACGTCTCGTGTCATATCCTATATATAGCAATAATTTCACAAAGTCACTCCTATATTTCACACATGTTTCCCTACAATATCTCTAAAGTAGTAAAGAAATGATAGTGGTGAAAATCAACCATAATTCTAGTTATTCAAGGTATTACACACCAGGCCTCTTAATGCACAAACACAAGATGTGCAAGACAAAAGCATAGAGTCATACCAGTATCATATCAGCAACTGGAAGAAATTCAACTTGATGGGTCACAAAAATGACTGTTTTATCTGCTAATGCTGTCAATACATACTCCTGCAGTTACATTACATGTCGTATATTAAGAAAAACACCCTGACCCAATTAATTTAAACAACGTCATTAATTTTTAAGGAAAACTAACTCTGAATAATTCTGATCCAGTGTGGGCATCAAGTGCACTAAAGGGATCATCAAGGAGATAAATATCGGCATCTTGGTAGAGTGCTCGTGCAAGCTGAATCCGCTGCTTTTGTCCACCACTCAAGTTTATACCTCTATCACCGATTATTGTTTGGTCGCCATGTGAGAAAAGTTCTAGGTCCTTTTTCAGTGAACAGGCATGGATAACATTCTTGTACTTGGCTTTATCCATTGGGTTTCCGAACAGAATATTTTCTTCTATATTTCCTGACTGTATCCATGCTGATTGTGAAACATATGCAGCAGAACCACACACTCTTACCTGCAAAATAAATTGGTTCATCTTTTCAAAACTGATATATACAAGAAGAGTAATGTTATTTCAAATGCCAAAGGAATAACAACATACTTCACCAGAAAGTTTGGGAATCTCTCCAAGGATGCAAGAAAGAAAACTTGATTTCCCGGAACCAACCATGCCACAAACAGCTACACTCATCCCCCTTTCGACTTTCATATGTATTCCTGATAGAGTAGGCCTAGAGGAAGAAGTGTCCCAGCAGAAGACACCATCCATAATTTCTATAGCGATGTTAGAAGTTCCACACGGCAAGACAGTAGTTGCATCTTCACGTAATTCTTCGTCCTGCAGGAAACAAGATAGGCGATCAAGAGAAACCTTTGTCTGCGCCATGGTTGATACCAAGTCCGGAAAATTTCTGAGAGGTTCTTGTAGAATCCTGAAAGTAGCTAGAGCTGAGAGAACACTGCCCGCAGTGAGCTGAGTTCCTAAAAATATGGTAGTAGCAAACGTGACAGCCGAAACAAATATAGGTGAGCTCCAAAACATGAAAGTTACGAAAGCCTGAGAATAGAGTGCTTTCCTTAGCCACTTGAACTCTACTCCGCGCATTTCTTCCAATTTTATTCTATATCGATCCTCCCAAGCTTGAAGCTTAAGAATCCTCATATTTCTCAAACACTCTGACGTTTTCCTCATCCTTTCATCCTTAGCAGCCATTAAATTGTCTTGATACTCTTCTTGTATCCTAGCAACAGGAATGGTGACAGCAATGGAAATGATTGTAGCAAACAACGTTGCAACAAAGGCAATTCCAACATTCTTATACAAAATCACAAGTGCAAGAACAATCTGCAGAGGAAGCATCCACATATCATGAAGGTACCAAGAGTAGTCACCTACCCTCTGAACATCAACAGCCATGTAGTTAACAATCTCACCGCTTGTGTGACTTTGCTTCGCCGAGCTCGAAAGTCTAAGTCCCTTCCTATACACCATTGCTGTTAGAGCTGACCTAACATGCATACCCAATATATCTACTCCTAAATACCACTGCCTAGTTGTCAATGTTTCTACAAGCTTTGCAACAAAGAATATACCAGTAAGGATATAACCCTCATGAGGAAAAGTCTCTTTACCACTCAAGAAATCAACAAAGTAACTAATCATGTATGGACCTACATATGAAACCAACGTATTCATGCCAGCAAAGACGGCATTCACAGCTGCTTCTTTCCAAAATGACTTGAGAATAGCCCAAGCCAATGAAGGTTGCTTAGAAGAATTTTGATTTTCAGCCTTCAATCTCTCCCAGCTAGAATTCAAAACCTTGTAACTTGTCTTGGCTCTATCACTTGGTGCAACAAGGGGAATGTCCTTAAGCTCAAGTGGTCTCTTTGCACCAATGGAAAGAAGTGGATTCAGCCATGAAAGAGTGGCTAAGCTAAAAAGTCCAGCATCTCTATATGGAGTAACTTTGAGACACCCTGGTTCTTCTTCTTCTACTTCAACAAGTAATGGCTCTTGAAGATCAAAGTTTCCACAAATTTGTATACCAGTAACACCCCTGATCGCAACTACACCTAAAAAAGCAAGAGCTGGTGTGACAGCAAAATTTGCAACAGCATGAGAACTAAGATACATAGAACCTTCCACCCAAAAGCCTGTTCCATCAACATATAAAGTACACAAGCAAATAACAAATGATAAAAACCACCAAACTCTTAACAAAAGTGGAAACTTCTCTGACACATTGAATTTGCAATTCAAAGCTGAGAAGCTCAACACAGACCAAGCCAAAACTTTTGAACCTGACTCAGAAAGAAGAGACCAATGTACTAATAGTTTTCCATTAGCCTCACCGAAAATCAAAGCAACCCCATCAAACCCCAAAATCAAAACTTGCACAAACAGAACATAGAAACAAGAAAACACAGATAACTTGAACCAAGCACCTATTGAAACATTATGACGTGTTTGTGTTTCTCCATCAATGACAACGCAAATTGGGGTATGAATCCTATGATTATCTGCAGTGTCCTTCTTCCCAATTTGAATTCCTTGATACAGAAAAATCTTTCTCAACGAGAAAACAAAGAGAAACAGCAGAACAAGAGTCAAGTTGACGCATATTGCTGCGAGTTCCAATAAAGATAAACCCATAATCATGTTGGAACGAACATTCAACGACCCTGAAGAAGAAGAAGAAGAAGAAGAAGAAGAAGAAGTTTCAAAAGGTGAGATTTTTTGGAGAAATTGTGCGATACCCATTATTGAATAGGGTGTATGGATGATGATGAAAGGAAATGAAAATGTTGGGTCGGCGAGAAGAGCATTATTGAATGAAGGGAAATGAAGTGTGAGAGAGGATGAAGAGGGATTAATAAAAATGAAGATTTGAAGGTAAAGAAAGAAACCCAATGGAGAAAAATACAGAACGCAGCACCTGGGTTATTGTTGTTATTATTACTAAATTGGTTGTTATGATCGCCAATGTACAATGACAGCTATCAAGATGAGGAGACAAAACAAACTCTTACTTCTTCTTCTGCTCTGTTCTTTCTTGCAGCATTAATTAATAAATAATCATTATACAATAATGGCTATAAAGTTAATAATAATAATAATAATAATAACAACAATAATAATTTAGCTGTTTAATATGGTGGCGTGTGTTGTTAAGAAGAAGTTACGTGTGCGAATGAAAAAGCTTGCACTTGGAGCAGGTGCTCTAAAATGGGGGTATTTTCGGTTGATGAAACAACAAAGGTCAAAAGCAAATGCCATTTTGGTGCTTTGCTAGAACTACAAAATGTTTCGTCATGTACAGGTGGAAAACAATAATAATGTTTGTATTTGGCAAAGGAGAAAGAAATATCCAACCACTTAACTTTTGCCTACATGTTAGACTTAATTAAAACTTACTATTAATACAAAAGGATAATATACTTTTTTTTAACTAAAGAAGAGATTCAACTAGACGGTTGATTGAATTTTTATAAGATATATCATATATGTGTACTAATAATAAATGCGTTAAGAATGTGTGAGCACACGGGGCGTGGACGGTAGTGGAATCCAGATCACACTCTACGGTGGAAATAGTTTAAGCCGTACCATAAGAGTTTACTACCTACTTTATTGTTTATGATATTGATAGGTCCATGCAATATTATATTTTTTTAACATAGATAAACGTTTTATTTGGCCAAATTAAATTTTTAGTCATAGTTATAAATTAATTAAAATATTTAATAATATTAGTAATTCAATTAATTTAAAATATAAAAGAATACTATTAATTAAGAATAAATTTTGTTAATTATATTTAAAGGTTTTTAAATTCATTTTATTCTGATATGATATTTTAGATTATATTGTATAATATTTTGTTTTTGTATTTTTTTTATTTAAAATTTTTTATTATATTCTACATTAAATTTTAAATAAATAAAAAAATTTCTATTTTTTAGTTTGATCTTTTAGGAGTTGACATCTCCGTTTTGCGACTACATAAAAGATAAATTTTTTTTCTCCGTTGGAGATTGCATGTATAACCATTTATTCTATTTTATTTTTTATAAGAATTAATAAATTTTAATTCATAAATAAAAAATAATTAAAATAAATAATAAAACAAAATTATATTAATAAAATCAAATAAAATACATCTAATAAACTACCTTAATTTATCCTTAACATTGGACTATGTCTAGTCCTCATATTTTGTGAAATTTTCCATTATCCTACTCATTAAAAAATATTCTCACCACTTGCAATTTTTCTTAGATCACTATAGTTCTATACAACTTGTATTATCAAAGTCTTAATACGTAGGCTTACGACATGTATTTTCTTAGCATATGCATATTTACATAAATTCACTTAGTCTAACTTAAAGAAAAGTTTTTAGGATGTTTCAAACGAATATGATGGTATTTAGAATTGGGGTTATACTTAAGTTGTATTTGAGAGTATGATTATATGAACACACTCAAAATGTGTGATCCACATATTTGTTATGAGAGTTTGAGTGTATTTAAATTACAGATATTAAGATACTTACACTTAAATGTGAATTATATTGAAATATAATCTATTGAGTATTCGAAGTGAAGATCTTGTACTTCACAGTGAGGGAAACTTCTAATTGGTTTGAGAAAGAGATAAGATTATCCCACTAAGATATTACTATCCACAAATATTGACAAAGAGAGCTAGAGTTTATTTGAAAATAGTATTTGACAAGTATCACTTAAAGAATATAAATAATTTGATTAATTAATCAAGGCTTCTTAATTTTAAGCTTTGTTGATGTTTATATTTCGAGATTAGAAGAACCTCTTGACGAGCTTGAAATGAGAATTTGGTGGTTGGACAAAAATTCAAAGTGTCATGCAAAGTTCTTATTGATCTCTTGAAATATAGAGGAAATCAGTTATTTGCATATCATAACATTTATTTCGACCGAACTAAAATGTTCTTTTCGCTTTTATAAGGTGAAGTGGGCCATAATCTTTGTTGAACAATATTTGCGTATGATAACATTTACTTCGAACTAAAATGTTATTTTCGTTTATATAAGGTGAAGTGAGCCGGAATCTTTATTAAACAATTATGTGACCGTTGAATGTAGTTATTTTTATATGAGCATATGCAAGTATCACTTCAATAGTACCTCAAGGTGTATTTTTGTTGTTTTAAGCAATATTGGTTGTCATTAATATGTTATTCTTTCTACATAGTGATTTGGATAGACATTATTTCTTTTGGGATTCAATTAATGAGACTAAAATGATATTTTGTTTAAATATTTATCAGATATTCATTCAATAAATGATATTATTTAATAAATCAATCTTAAAATATTACTTATTCAAAGTTAATTCTAATTATTTTACTGAATTAATAGAAATATTTTTTTAGTATAGTGAATATGTTCATCATAAGAACATCCTATCATAAAATGTTTTTTTATTTTACTTTTAAGTCACTTCTATTTGTATGCAATAAAGAAACCTTGGTCCATTGATATAAGGGATGAGACAACTTGAGTAGCCTCAATGTGTGTCCTTTAATTGGAGGGAAACCCATGTGCTTTTAGGATTTTAATAGATCGGCTAAGAAGGTTCACACCTTGTATTGTACAGTTGCACACCAAATCTTCCATGCATAATGCTGCAGCCTTATAGCATTTTAGTAATGAGATAATTATTTCAAATGTGCGCAAACAATATACCTAACATAATTTCTTTTAAAAAATTAAATTAAATGCAACTACATGTAGATTTACTAAAATATCGAAACTAATAACAAAACACGAATATTTAATGATAGTTACTATGAACACACAATCACATTGTCCCCATGTCCAAATCAATCACGTCTCACACTAATAATTATTTGAGAAATAATAACAAATGCAATTAGTGCACTTGTTAAAAATTTAAATATATAAATTTTATATTAAAAGTGTATTAAAATTAAAAATTGTATATTCAAATTTTAAATTCTATTATTTTAAATATATCAGCTTTTTAACTATTATTTTTTGTATATTTCATTTTAAAAAAGTGTACAATTTTTAAGAAATTTGAAGAGGTCTTCATGGAATGATATTAAGCTTCTACGGCTGAACTAATATTTTATATACTGTCCCAATTGGATCCTACAATTGTCACGTGTTTTATTTACGATCTTCAACGATCAACGTACATATATAATTGTAACTTTGTATTGACAATGCACAAAAAACGTTATTTAGTGGGTCCTCAAATTGATTGGTGAGAGTTTTCAAAACTAATGCATATGTATTTGCTACAATCTATCTTAAATAGATAAATCTTTGTCCAAATATTTGGGTTTTTTGAATTTGAAAGAGATTTTCTTACAATTGATGGTAGAATATCAAATTCTAAATGAATTTATGGGAGTTTTTAAAAAAACCTCCGCTAAAATTCTCCTATTTATGTGTTTTTTTTAATATTGAGGTTTGTAGAATTACTATATAATAGTGTGATTTTGATAAAAATAATATCACCGCATTAACACTTTTTAGTATTATTACTAACATTTAAAAAATATATCTATTTATAAATTTTGTAACATTTATTATAACAATATTATAGTAATTTTTGAAAATGTATTACGATGCCATTTTAAATTATGTATATCACATTTTTTTGTCAGCGACACTTTTTAATTAGAATTTAGTTTATATAAATAGATAATATATAGAATTTTTGTATATTAATCAGAACTGTTAAATTGTTATTGATGTTTAATTTTTATAATAATTACATATAAAGTCACTCTAATGATTGATTGTGAATTTTCGACTATATAAAATATTTTACACTAATTAAAGTAGTATTCTTTGCAATGATTTCAAATAAAACTCTCCATTTGAGAAATTAGATCCAACACATCCATAAACAACAAATTGTAAATAAGATCAAGTAAAAAAAACAAGGTTAAGAAGAAATTAAGTAGTATATATAAAGAAGTCACTAAATCAACATTTTAGCATGAAAAATTCAAATGGATTAGGTTTTCATGGGAATGGGGAATTCAATTTAAAGAAACCAAAGAGGCAGCTAACAATGAATGTTATGAAATTGGGTTAAATCTAAATCAAACCTTCTTTTAATTTGTCAAGCAAATATTATTCGATAAAACCATTAATTTTTCATAGATTTTGTAGGAGGTTTTCAAATAGGTATTTGAGATTATTAATATTTCGAATAAGTTTTTTATTATGTTAATATTTATTATTTTAATTTTTCTAAAAGTATTTTAAGGACTAAATTGATAATAAGTGATTAAATATAACAACTAAACTAATATTAAATTATTTAAATAGAACTTAATTGATAGTTAATAAAAAAATATAGATTAAATTACATCCGTAGTCCCTTAACTTAATTTTAGGTAACGTTTTAGTCCTTTATTTTTTGTTTCTTCCGAGTTGATCTTTTATTTTAATTTTAAGTGACAATTTGATATTTTATGTTTTAAAATTTCAACAATGTTATCCTTTTTTTTTACAAAAAATCAAAAAAATCATCAAATTTTTCAACCAAAATCCATAAAATTCATTATCATCTTCAATAAAATACAAATTTAATCAAATTCATATATTAAATCTTGAAATAAACTCATATTTTTATTTTTTATTTGATGTTGTTGTAGATGAAAATATGAGTGTATTTAAATATTTGAGTTATGGATTTGATAAAATTTGCATTATATTGAAGATGATTATTAATTTAATGAGTTTTGGTTGAAAATTTTGATGATTTTTTTGAATTTTTGTACAAAAAAAAATAATAT
>JBBPBS010000968.1:30057222-30086655 GCA_037974835.1 Cicer judaicum
AATGAAAAAAAATTTAAAAAGAAAAAGAAATATACATACAAAAAAAATGAAAAACAAAGAAAATGAAAAAAAAAAATGAAAAACAAAGAAAATGAAAAAAAAAATTGTATATAATTTACATCACAAAAACATAAAAGTGGTCTACCAAAAAAATAAAAGAAAAAATAAATCTTCTATTTTCAGTAAAAAGAAATGAATGAAGGTTTCTTCGGAGTATGCTAACACAAAACATATAGTTTCAATTACACATTTAAATGGTTGACCAACTCAAAAAATAAATTATACATATCAATGAGCTAATTTCTCTTACGAATTGTTCATGTACATAGTTCAGATATTGAATCCACAATTACATATTTAAGAACTCAGTTATTTGTCTATTGCGTCGTCCTATATTAATAATTATTAATGATTATTCTGACTAAGTGCTTCTTTACATTTTGCATCAACAATTTCAATCTAAAAATATAAATTGATATTCACATAATTTTAAATTTTAATTAAAACTGTTATTGATTCTAGTTTAAAAGTATACTTTTTGCCTCCAAACATACTATACAGAATCAAATTTATATATATAAAAAAAGCAGCCATGTATTCTTTTAACACATTTTTTAATATATTTTTTTTCTTTTTGATACAATTTAATATTTTTTCATTAGTTAAAATTTTAATATATTTTACCTATGTGGAGTTCATATCTTTTAGTGAAATTTATCAAATTTGAATCAATAAAAAGGAGTGAGTTAATTTAAAAAAGAAAAAAAAAGAGTGAATGTATTTTGCTCTTAATAAATTTATAATTCAATTCATATTTAATTTACTTTTAACCAAAATGAATTTATTAAAAGTCATAAATCTTAAACCCAAAGAGACAGTGCAGACACATATAGTTTCTTTCTTTTGTCTTCCATTGAAACTGCGGCAAAGCTAACTGCGTCTCCGACCAATCAATAACCACAAAAAAGCTAACGATGGCGCTTTTGATGGAAAAGGGTTCCGAGCCCTTGACGGAAAACGAAAAGGCAGACCTTGAAGCCATTGCTGCACTCAAACAATCTTCAGCCTTAGAATTCAAGGTATACAATAACTCTTATTACTTCATATGTCTTACATATAATAAATAAATAAATAAATAACACTCTTTTGCTTCTTTTAATTTGATTTCACTTCCAATGGTATTTTTCAGGAAAAGGGTAACCAATATGTGAAGATGGGTAAGAAGCATTACTCTGATGCCATTGATTGTTACACAAGGGCAATCAATCAGAAAGCTTTGAGTGATTCTGAGACATCTATTCTTTTTTCAAATAGAGCCCATGTTAATTTGTTGCTTGGAAATCTTAGGCGTGCTCTTATTGATGCTAATGATGCAATCAAGTTGCTCCCTTCAAATATAAAGGTGCAAATTTTATGTGTGCTAGAATAGGCCTATTTGGATAAATAGCTTAATTAAGTGTTTTTCGTATATGTGTTTATATGTAAACTATTTCTATAGCAAAAGATAAAATAAGGTCAAATTGTTTTCATATGGGATATAAGTTGTTTTCATAATCTGTTTGGGATAACTTATGGAAATAATTTGAAAACAACTTATGAGCATGTCATAAGATGTTTCCGTAAGCTCTTATAAACAGTCTTACAAATACTTATTGTATCAATATATAAGCTCAAATAAGCTAATTCAAATTGCCCTATGTGTTTGTTTGCTTTATGTCATTCCTTGTTTTGATGTTTCAATGATAATGTCAACTGTGATTAGGCAATTTATAGAGCTGCCAAAGCTTCCCTTTCATTGAATTTGTTGGATGAAGCACAAGACTATTGTCAAAAAGGTCTTCAGTTGGATCCTAATAATGAGGAATTGAAGAAGCTTCACAAGCAGATTGGTCTAAAGATATTTGAGATTAAAAAGCATGAGGCCAAAGTCTCTAAGGCTATTTCAGAGGCAAAGGTATAGACTTTGAACTGTTTTCTTTTGTGTTTTAATCAGTATTGTCAAATAATGACACTATAGCGCTTTAGAATAGCGGAATTTGAATAAATCACTATTGTTCCATAATACACAATTTACTAATAACTGTTGTCACATAGCAGCGCTGTAGAACTGCAGCGTAGCATAATATGAACGGACCTCTATTTATCGTGATCCACGATTCACAACACTGGTTTTAATAGTATGGCAGCTAATATCCTTGGTTGAACAAAATATGTGTAGGAAGTTGTATCTGCAATGGAAAATAGAGGCTTGAAGATTGGAAAAGCCATGTATCGAGAACTTACTGGGTTAAGGAAACCTGTGTTAGACAGAAGTAACATCCTTCATTGGCCTGTTCTTCTTCTGTATGCAGAAGTTATGTCCAGTGACTTCATTGAGGATTTCTGCGAGACCGACATGTTTTCGGTTCACCTTGATATGATATCCTTTTATATGAAATGTTTTATTCACTTTATCTTTAAACTGGTTTTGTGTGTATAGCCGTGTTACACCCTTAGCTATCGAACGTATTTGCAGAAGATCAGCCGCTTCCATGGGATGATGAAAAAAATTACAAACGTGAATTTATTGAGTTATACTATGAGGTAAGCTTTCTGCCTCCATTGAAATTGTTTTGTAGGTTTTAGATTTTTTTTTAAATGTGATTATATTTTTTGTTTGAACTTGAATTTATTGAGTTATGAACAATATATTTCAAGTCATTTTATGTGTGTATCACCACATGTATTTCCATTTGCCTTTTCTTTTAGGAACATTTTATATTTTACTAACTTGGATTGATAAGGCTATATCTACATTACAATTTTTTGGCAACATTGTTCATACAGGCATATTTTGTGTCAAATGTTGGAAAACTTATACCTCAAAAGCAATTTTCCCCCTCACCCCCTATTCCTTGTTTTATCAGGCTGGTTCTGGACCTCGTCTGTCTAAGGAAAAACTCCTTCATTATCTTTTAGAGGGAACTGCAGCAGCTTCTAATGGCGAAGATGAAGAGAAAAGTGCAGTTGAGGATCTTAAGCAAAACACAAGTATGTTTCTTTTGAAATTCTTTATCTTCCTTTGCAATTGATATCTGGTTTATTTGTTTGTATCACTCCATTTCCTTACTATATAGTAGTGGTTCATAATATGTTAAAGTAAAATATAACCTTGTATCTGAAAACTTGTATATGGCATGTGTGATCTTCTATGTTCATCAGGCTCTCCTAAATGGATCAAAGTAAATGAAAGGAGAACACTTCATGATGTTCTGAAAGAGCCTAATTTCATCATTCCTGAGATCCCAGGTGAAATGTAGTTCAGGACATGTGATAGCTTTGTTTCTTTTCTACTTTTCGATATTGATTTTGTTTAGAGTTTCATCATGTAACAACTATGATGTATTTGCAGTCTTCTACGTTGTTTCTAAGAAATCCAGCTTTTATGGAAAGTTCAAAGCTGGAAAGTGGGCTCCTCCAAGTGTATGAAGGAAACAACAAGAAGCTGACATGTTTTGCAATAATAGATTCAGGAGCTGATGTCTCAATCTGGAAGTCTTGAAGATTGCACACTTATAGTGTCCACATTTTAGACTTCTTTTAAACTTGAGTTATTATTACCTGCAAATTTCAATGGTTTGATGAGTCAAGATTTCAGGCTGTCCTAGTTGTCCCAATTATAATGCTAGAATTGGAGGAACCTAACTTGAATATATCTATTTTCCCCCTTCTCCTGTAACCTAGTCAACAAGGATAGCTTGAGCTGTTTTGGTACATGTATAATTTGATAACTTTAGTTTTAGATTTTTATATCAAGTTGTAGGTGCATGATACCTTTAACATGTGGACTGTTCTATTTTCATTTTTCACTTGGACAGGCACAGCCAAGGGATAACTGTCCATTCCAGTTTACATTTATTATTTCAGTACTTAAAATTTGTAAAATGATCCTTTATTATCCAATGCAAACACAATTCTGGGAATTTGCTATTAAGAATAAGAATGAGTATGTACAAAAATTAAGGAGAACATAATCATGATTTAAAGTCGTGAACCATTCTACAACTGCTGCCGAGGAGATAGGAGCTTTATTCCATGAGGTTATAAAGTCGATCTCATGATTTTTCTAAGCTAAAAGTTTATTAAAAAAAAAAAACAAATAAAAAAGTTAGGGACATAGACTTAAAAATTTCAAATCATAGATAAGTTTTTTTCCTTAAGTGAAAATTACATAACATAGTTTCATTTATTTTACATATTTTTTCCTTCCTTTAGAAATTATCTTCGTAAAAGATTCTTCAATAGCCAGTAAAACGATGTTGCAAACTAATAGCATAAGCCTTCTCCTTAAAAATTATCATAAAAATAGTATTTAGATATGTCATAACCAACGTCATCACCTTTGAATTAACTTCCAAATCCGAAGAGATTTAAACAAAAGTTATAAAGTCATAGACAAACGTTAGGATGATTTAGGGTGTTCATAGTTTATAATATGATGTTTTTTTTATAAAAAAATGAAAGTATTTTTAAATTTTTCTTTTTTAGGACATTAAAATGAGAGAGAAACAAATCAGAGTGAATGGTTTTGTAGCGTTCAGATGCTTGAAAATTGAGTTATTGACACAGGACAGGTAAAATAGAAGAATAACAACCGTAATAAGTAATAACCCAAAAAGATGCTCCTACATTTATTGCAATGGCTCTTCAGTCACAAGTAAGCAAAGAGACTTAGGAAGTTAACATTCATATGTTACTATAAAATCCATCAATGCATGATCACAAGGATTGCACAAGGCAGTGTAGCACAGCTTCCATTACAGCGGCACTTTCATAGAGCTATGATTCGATCACAGATCAGCTTACGCGTGCATTTTAAGCACGCAGCGGAGACATCCTCCTTCATGCAGGAGGTCAAATGCACTGTTGATCTCCGCAAGAGTCAAATTGTGAGTAATGTATTCATCAACCTTGATTTCCTGCAATATAAGATTAATATTATTCCTAAGTACTCATTGACTAACTATACAATACACCACTCTTTCCAACAACATTGAAGTTTAATGCATGGAATGGAACAACTTTACCTTGTTTAAGTACTTGTTTACAAGCCAAGGAACTTGTGATCGGCTCTTGAAGCCGCCAAAAGCTGTTCCTTTCCACACACGCCCAGTCACCAACTGGAAAGGTCGAGTTGATATTTCTTGCCCTGATGCAGCAACACCAACAATAACTGATGTCCCCCATCCCTGCAAATTTGCAACACCAAAACATATATATTACTTATTACACAAGTTTTTAATTTCTTATCATAACCATTCATGATTTTTTTACTATAATAATTTGGCAGTAGAGTTTTCCATCTTTGAAACACAAATGATCGACATGTTTGATTCTTCTATTTTCATTTTTATGTTGTGTAATATATGAGTGATTGTCATTCGGAAGAATCCAAGTTCAAATCTCAGCTGGAACAACCCATGGCTAGACTTACTTCTTGGCTGAACTACGAGTTACAAGACCCCCTTTCCCTTTCAGAACCAGAGGGTTAAGACCAAAAAAGAATATGAGCGATTGGGGTAGCATGCATCAGCCCTCACCTTATGGCAGCATTCCAAAGCAGCCCTCATTACTGAGACATTTCCAATGCACTCAAAACTATAATCAACTCCACCATCTGTGAGATCGACTATGACCTGCTGAATTGGTTTCTCGTGTTCTTTTGGATTGATAAACTCAGTAACTCCAAAGTTCTTTGCTGCAAAAATAATAAAAGAAATTAAGGTGTTACTGACATCAAGACTTTAGCTTTAGAATCATGTCCATACATGTTCCTAAATACAAAATCGAAAACAATTAAAGCTGAGAAGAAAACAACATTGATATGTACCTCTTTCAAACTTATTACTATCAATATCTATGCCAATAATCCTTGATGCACCAGCAGCTTTTGCACCCTCTGCAACCTGTCAAATGTATATTATATATGTCACAATAGAAGCCTCAACACCAAGCTAAAATGCAAAATCTAGCTACTAGTCCTTTTAGAAACTCACAGCAAGCCCAACAGTTCCGAGGCCGAAAACAGCAACAATTGACCCTGCTTCAACCTTTGCAGTGTTCCACACAGCTCCAAGGCCTGAAACGTTACTCAAAATAATAATTGCTTCAAAATCAACCCATGTTGATAAAAAACAATAATAAATCGATATACATAGTTTAGATTAGTTTTCACCTATAGCTACAAAAGTATGTCACCATTCAGTAAAAGATTAAGTCCAGTATTAACCTTAAAAATTTCACAAGTAATTCTTGTGTGTGTAAAGACACTTCATATTGAATCACTTCCATTTTCTTAAATTTTCTTGTGGTTACATTTAATCACTTCCATTTTCTTAAATTAATACTAGTGACTATGGGCCAGTATCGTATCATGTGCTCGTGTATGTGAGCGCTACATTAGGTACAACCAATTGGCTCAAGAAGATAGTAAAAATAATAACACAAAAAGACAACTATTGCTGAGATCATTTAATATATAATTATACACTTACCAGTTGGAACACCACATCCAAGAAGACAAACTTTGTCCAAAGGAGCTTTAGGGTCAACCTTAGCCACACTAACATCATGAACAACGGTGTATTGACTAAAAGTGGATGTTCCCATGAAATGATAGATAGGCTTTCCATTGACAGAAAAGCGACTCTTATGGTCACTCAGCATGACACCAACTCCAGTGGCAGAACGAACTTTGCCACAAAGATTTGTTTTGCCTGATTTGCAAAACTTGCACTCTCCACATTCAGCTTGGTAACAAGGGATAACATGATCCCCTGGCTGAACTTCAGTAACACCTTCTCCAACACTTTCCACAATCCTGTACCAAAAACACTACATATCATAATCATAAAACTGATAATAAACTCGTATCAACAATTAAACAAACAATCATGTTTTTTATATGTTGTTACTAGGGATCCAAATTGTATGTAGTCAAAACTATATACAACCCTGCAGTCAGGACATTCGTGGCCGTCTAATTAAAATCGGACCGTCCAGATTTCAAATTCGTATCAATTAGATGATCTCAAATGCATTGACTGAATGGAGGATTGCATGCAGTTTTGATTGCATACAATATGCCCTTGGAAATGCCAAAAACATGTAATTTTGTTGTAGATATAATAATAATAATAATAATAATAATAATAATAATAATTATTATTATTATTATTATAATAATAATAATAATAATAATATATACCCAGCAGCTTCATGACCAAGTATACATGGGAAAAGACCTTCAGGATCCTGCAAAGGAAATTGAAGAAGAGAAAACCTTAATTGATGAAATAGAAATAGAATCGTATTTATATGTAGAAAGAAAGAGATGGGTACCTTGCCACTCCAAGTATAAGCATCGGTGTGACAGAGAGCAGTGTATAGAATTTGGATTCGAACCTCACCGGCCTGCGGCGGCGCCACTTGAACGTCCTCAATGGTCAATGGTTTGTTGGGTTCCCAGGCCACCGCGGCTTCAACAATAAAAGAGAATATATTATAATAGTGTATGTGACATTAAGATGATGAATGAATGAATGAATGAATGAATGAATAGAAAGGAGAGAAAACCAACCTTTGCAGGTAATGACTTGTCCTTCAGTACCCATCGAGATGAGAAATAGATTACCAGGCGCTTGATCGAGACTCAAATGTGTGTCAATTTGACAAATCTTTCACTTTTGTCTCGTTTAAAGGGCATTGCTACATTTTTTATATTTTCATTTTTGTCCTGTAACTTTTTTTAATAAAAAATAACAGTGCAATGAACCTATACTTTTTTATATCGAAAATCAATGGGAATTGTTCCAATTTAAGTAAAAAAAAAAACATTCATATTATTACCTATGCTTTGTTTGGGTTCGATGTTTCATAAATCTTTCCCTTAATTGTACGAGCTACCATAGGCCATTTTTTTTAGGTTTTTTTATTTATTTTTTTATCAATAAAAAAATTTTCTATTTTTTTTTCAAATTTTTGTTAATTCTAAAAAAAAGTTTGATTTTTTTTTAGAATTTTTATTTATATTTTTCACAATTTTTTTTTAAATAAAAAATTAAACTTAACAGAATATTGAGGCGTATAAACTCTTTAATCTATAACATAATGAGTCGGAAACTTTAAAAGAATATTTTAATAAAGAGCTTAATATTAGAGAATTAATAAATAAAAAATTTAAAAAACTTTAAAGTTTGAAATGTATGTCTTTCAGAAAAATCTTTCACTTTTGTCATTTTTAAAGGACATCGCTACTTTTTTAATATTTTTCATTTTTGTCGTCTAATTTTTTTTAATAGAAAATAACAAACATTGCCATTACATATACTTTCTTTTACACCCAAAATCAATGGATATTGTTTTATCTTAACTAAAAAACGTAAATATTGAAAATTTTGTTCTGATTCAATATTTCACAATGATATTTATTATTTTTTTAAATAAAATAAAAAAATTACACCATTTAGTGAAATATATTATTGTGAATAGAAGGCATTGTAAAACTTTTTTCTATGAATAGTGTATGTTGCTTTTTCTAAAAAAAAATATATAATATATTTATAAGAAGAGTAAATCACTGTTTATTTTGGTTTGAGTCATGAAATTGTAATTGTTAGTCATCTGAACTCAAAATTATGAAATATCAAATTTCAATGTGTCTAACTCAATCAAAATGCTATTGAATTTTATAACATGTAATCAAAAAATCTAGAAAATAGCTTAAAAAAGGACTTTACATTCTTTTAAATAATTTGAGAGAATAATTTAATATATATAATAAATTTGATGTTTTAAACTCAAAATTAAGCGTATAAAGATTTAAAAAAAATAGTGAATGAGTTGTTTATGTGATTTCATTTGTTCACTAACAAAGTACCTATGCATTCATATGAGGTCTTTTTGTGTATTGTTTCTATAAAAAATTACAATTAAAGCATTACCACTTTTGTTATGATTTCGTAATTAATATAATTTATTTGTCTTAAGTATGATAGTTCAATCTTTTCAATATTAATTAAACTTTTTAATGTTAATCAATCGTGTGTATGGTAGTTATTTTGAATGTTTTATCAATTACTACTTAATTCGTATATAATAGTTCAATTTTATTAATGTAAATTTATATGGTGTATGATATTTATTTCAAAAAATTTATATGTTATAACTTCTCCTTGTGTGACAATTCAATCCCATTAATTAAAATTTATAATACAAATAATAGTTAATTCTCATTAATATCAACTCGACGCGTGTATGTTTTTTTGTTTTTTATTTTTTATTTTTATTATTGTAATTGTGTCTCTTTTTATGATAGTTTAAAACAAAAGTGTTAACTTATTTTGGATAAAAAAAAAATATTTTAAAAAAAATTAGATGTGTCTAGTGTATTATAGTTATTTAAAAATTATTGTTATTGAAAATTTTGTGCTTGTTCTATGTATGATAATTATTTTAATTTTTTTATCAATAAAAATTTGTCTCGTTATGAAAGTTAAATTATATTTTTACACGTTGTATTGTAAGATAATTATTTTAAATATTTTATTAATGTAAACTTGTCGTGTGTATGATAATTCAATTTTACCATTGATAATTTCTTTTGTAGATGGTAAATTAGAACTTTTGCGGTGTCTGATAGTTCACAAAAAAATTGTCGCGTAAATGAATTATCTTATCACTTAAACTTGTCTCATGTAAAATAGTTATTTTTAATTTTGTATCCATGAAAATTTGTATGGTATATGAAAGTTAAATTATATCACTTATAATTTGTTTCGTGGAAGATAATTATTTTGAATTTTTTATAAATAAAAATTTATCTCATATATTACTATATAGTTTAAATAATTCTCTTATATTTTATCTCGTATAACTTTCTACCAACGCCTAACTTATTTTTTAAGATTTAATATGACATTGATTTATGATTTAATAGACTACTTAAAAAACTATCTCATTTTAACATTTTTAAATAAAATATTAAATATATATTTAAATAAATTAATAAATTAATATATCAATATAATTAAGTTATATTTTATTAATATACATAAATTACTAAAAATTAAATATTTAATAAAAATATTAAAATTTAATATAATAATTACAATAATAATTTTTTTATATATATTTATTTAGTTATTTTAAAAAACTTATTATATAAATATAACATTTTGAATTAAATAAATTATTTTTTAAAGTCTTGCCTTATCTATTTAAAAGAAAAATTTGATATTTGTCACGTAAGTTAGGCCGCATGCTCTATCGATCGGCCGAAGTTATTCTTACTTAAAAGCATACATATTTTAGAGAATTAAAAAAAAAAAAAAAAACTGAGATATTAAAATAATAATTAATGTGAAAAACCTCTTCTTCTTGCTTTGGTATTGACGACATCCGCGGTGGTTTCATTCACGGTGGTTTGTGATGGCAATACGGCGAACTTCACGGAGAGTTTTCAGTTCCTTTTACCGGAGAAACATTTCTTCGTCTTCTTCTTCTTCTACTGGTAGTAAAGCTCTTCCACCTCCTCCTGTTGTTTCTTCCCGACGAGTAGTTGTCACTGGTAACTCCCCTTCTCCCCTTCTCACCTTCACTTTCATTAACTCTTATCAACTTCAATTTCATCTCTATATATCTGCTTCTCTTCAATTATGCATTCATAAAATCCCATATGATTTTGTAGTACTGAAATTTGAATTGTAGGTTTGGGAATGGTGACACCTCTTGGCTGTGGAGTTGATAAAACATGGAAGCAACTGATTGATGGGAAATGTGGGATAAGAGCATTATGTTTGGAGGATCTCAAGATGAATGCTTTTGATACATTAACACAGCTGAGTACGTTTGATCAGTTGACTTCTAAAGTTGCTGCAATTGTTCCCACTGGAACCAACCCGGGGGAATTCAATCAAGATATTTGGCTTAATTCTAAGGTACTGCAATAATGTTATACAGTATATGTATGTTAAGAGGCATTGACACAAACACATCACACACACTCACACCTGTAATAATTTAAGAAAATATAGTGTTTTGAATGTGACCATATTTGTCGGTGTCAGATACCGACACATGTCAAATACTGACACATGTTGGACACACCTTCGATCAGAAATGTCGGTGTTACATACAATATATAAAATAGAATTATAAATTGTCACTAACTCAATATTCATTAAGGCTATGATTCAAACCTGCTATTGCCATTAGTTTGCATTTGGAGTGTATGAAGTATTGGACCTTTTGGTAGTTTGTAATATCCTTGTTAAACCAAAAGGAAAAAGGAAGATAAAGTGTTATATAGTTTCTTCTGGTATTTTATGTTATCTGGTATTGCTTTGCTTTTACTTATACATGCTGCATTCAAACAACTTTTATGCTTATTGATGTCATTGTAGTATTGTGTGACATTTCCCTTAGGACCATCGATCAATAACAAGGTTTATAGCATATGCACTATGTGCTGCTGATGAAGCTCTTAAAGATTCTAATTGGTTTCCCACTCAGCAAAAACACAAGGAAAGAACGGTATGTAATTTTCGATATGGTTGATAAAAACTAATTTTTGACAATTCCTTTGCATTGTGTTTTAACTTAAAAAAGAATTAGGGGGTGTCTATTGGTGGGGGAACTGGAAGCGTTAGTGACATCTTAGACTCTGCACGACTGATATGTGAGAAGGTCAGTTTGTTGAAACTCAAAGATTTGGAAGTACTTTGATGATCTTTCCTCATTCAAGTTTTTCTCCAAGTGTTTTAATTATGATTGGAAAATTATTTGTTAATTTAAACAAACAAATATATTTGATTTTTACTTTTTCTCCCCTGTATACAGCGTCTTCGTCGCCTTAGTCCATTTTTTATCCCACGAATATTGATCAACATGGCATCAGGTCACGTTAGCATGAAATACGGGTTCCAGGTAAAGAACTACTTTCTATTAATTGATATTCTATACTACAATTATAATAATCAGCTCCTATAGTTGATGGACAGGCTACTGCATTTTCCTTACTAACTTCTGTAGATATATAGAACGCATATTATTGTATTCTAAGCATGAAGGTTATTTGTTCATTATACGATGAATTGACTTCCTATATGGAACTGATTTAGGCAATGTATCTTCTTGCTCCCATGTTTCTTGCTCTTTTGTTAAAAATTAAACTAACACCATATCCAATCAGAAATAATTAGCGGCCTTCTGAAACGAAGATAGAACTTTCGTACAGTCACTTAGGATATCATTATGTTAAACGAGTTTAAGAGATTTGTAGAAAAAACTGGTACAATGCTGTTGTCATTTTATTCTTCAGTCTAAGCTGGTATAAATAGAGAGAATACAAGTAATTATCTTCCTTAAATCAAGGAGATATTTTAGAGAAATAAAAACAAAACACATCATATTAGTTTAAAAATAGGAAAGTCTGCCCTACTTAAATAGGAAATAAGATAAAATTCTCCAACAAGATTGGTTAATCAATTAAGACATCTCCTGGCGGAACAATTGTTAGTTTTTAACATATGTCAACAAAAGTATCAGAAAATTAAGGTGGTAAATCTGATTGCTGTTGCAGGGCTATTCACATATTTTCTATGCCGACCTCTATGATCATTAGTAATCATGAGTGAAACTTTTTACCTATTCCTGAACACAGGGCCCAAATCATGCTGCAGTCACTGCTTGTGCTACTGGGACACATTCTATTGGTGATGCAATGAGAATGATTCAATTTGGGGATGCAGATGTTATGGTGACTGGAGGCACAGAGTCCAGCATTGATGCATTATCAATTGCAGGGTTCTGCAGGTAAATTATGACCAGCACCTTGTGTTTTATGTTGTTGTCAACCACCTTATTAGTTCACTGTCCTTTTTCCCTCTGATATTTTAAACTTGATATTGGAAACTTGCAGGTCTCGAGCCTTGAGTACAAAATATAACTCAAGCCCACAGGAAGCATCACGACCCTTTGATAGTGGTCGAGATGGGTTTGTGTGAGTATATGCAGATCTGTTTCTTATCATGATAATTCATTTATTTTTCTTAATGTTCATTTTCTGACTTCATACTACTGGGTTGTTTGTCTTGCTGCTTATATCTAAGTTGTGTTTTAACTCAGGATAGGTGAAGGTTCTGGAGTCTTGGTCTTGGAGGTTAGTTAATTAAAAAAGTTATCATGTATCAGCTGTCCCTCCGATTCTTCTTCGCCTTCTTTGTTTATAATATGATGTTTCTTGTGTATTTGTTTCCTCTATTGTTTAGGAACTTGAGCATGCTAAAAGTCGAGGAGCCAAAATCTATGCAGAGATTCGCGGCTATGGGATGTCAGGTAATTCGCTGCAGGATATGTAAGATTGTCTCCCTAGTCTTAGTTTTATTTTATATGTGCTTGACTTTATTTTATATGGATTTTGATTAGGGGATGCATATCATATTACTCAACCTCCTAGTGATGGGAGAGGTGCCATTCTGGCCATGACTCGTGCTTTAAGACAGGTTTCTTTCATCGTTCTATATTGATTTGCGTTTTTTATGCATTATTTGAGGTTTTATGTTTTCTGAACTGCCAACTTATCATGTATGCATATTGTGATTATCATTTTTTCCTTTCTCCCCCATGTTTTATATATGATGATGTCCTACAAACTTCACACTCCATATGTGATATAATCTGAACAATGGTTATAAGTGGGGGATAACCCTCACCCCATGGGCTAGCTTTTGGGATTGAGTTAGGTCCAAATCCAAAATTCTAAGAGGCCGCGCCTTGTAGTTCCACTCTGGCCTTAGCTCTTGCCCTCCCCCAAAGTTTGTTGTTGTTTTGGAATTGAATGACAGCACTTGCTTTGACTCTTGTCTTTAACTTTGGCATAACATTGGATATGGTAAGGCAACAAAGGCTCCTGCCTTAGGCCCCCAACTTTTGCCAGCCATTAGCCATTACTGTCCCTTAGTAGTTTCCTTATAGACTATAGTCATGTCGAAAGACGCCCAACAAGCGCTCCACTAGCGCATTCCTTCCAAGTTCCAGCAGACAAGTGCCTTTCAGTTTTCATAAATGGGAGCCAACTATCTCATTTTCCAACAACAAGCGTAAAGGGATTAGGAGACATGCCATAACGTTAATCTCTATTACTACTGAATTGTGGGAAAGACTAACAATAAATTTTGATTGTTGTTGCGCATTATGTTCTGTGCATCAATAAACTGGTGTATAATAGTAGTTTTATTTAAAATTCATTTATTCAATAAAATTTAATTATTTTGTTTTTCCATTCCTTTTCTTCTTCATTTTACCTTCATGTTATTCTGAAGTGGTTTTATGATGTAGCCATAGTCTTGACAATCTTCATTTTAAATGATTGCCTTTTCATAAATTTCAGTCAGGTCTTCATCCTTCTGATGTTGATTACATAAATGCGCATGCTACATCTACACCTTTAGGTAAGTGAAGCAGACCCTCACTGATTCCAGCTATTTAAGTTTGAATATTTATTACTTTTGAATTCTTCATCAGTGAATGATTACGCTTAAGTCATGAACTATCTCACCGGAATTCTTTATACAGGTGATGCAATAGAAGCTAATGCCATCAAAACCATATTCTCTGACCATGCTTGCTCGTCTGCTTTAGCCTTCTCCTCAACCAAGGTAAGAGTGGTAGCGACCTAGCAAGCCTGCATGACTAACAAGTTATATGCTTATCCGTTTGGCTGTCTAATCCAATTACTGGCCTCCTCTTAGATGAAAGATCTCATCCATGGGAATGGTTATGCCATTAAAAGAAAATTTTGGATGGGGCAAACGTTGACAAGTTGATATAAGCCGATGACATTTCCACTATTTCTATGATTTCAGGGGGCTATTGGCCATCTCCTAGGCGCTGCTGGAGCAGTTGAAGCAATTTTTTCTGTTTTGGCAATACAACATGTAAGCAACTTCTTGACATTTTGTGTGCTTGTATCATAGAAGACATGGGGAAACATTTTCACACATACTGTGAATTTGTGCTTAAGCTATAGCTAGTCTGTGCATGCTTAATCTAATAGTGTGGTTCTTTTTATGTTCTTATTACAGGGAATTGCTCCATTAACTCTTAATTTAACAAATCCAGATTCTGTATTTGGTGATGGTTTCATGCCATTAACCGCTTCAAAGGAGATGCCGATTAGAGTAGCTATGTCAAACTCTTTCGGTTTTGGAGGAACAAATGCCTCCCTACTTTTTGCTTACTCTGGATCAGACTAGTCAGATAGTTGCATCTCATATCATTGGCATTATTCTACTAGAGCTGATTGCATTATGCAGAGGAGAGTTTGGTGGCCTAGATCTCTCTGTATAATTTATATGCCTGAAGTAGGTGCTTTTCCATACATCTAACACTGCTCCATTGCTTTTGCTCAACACTTTTTCAATATGATTAGATTTTAAAATTATTTGAAACCCTCTTAGGATTATTCTAATTGCACTTTGGAGCCATCTGGCCATGATTTATGATGCAATTCTAAATAGCTCAGGATGGTTGAGTCTAGTGCTAAAAAAATTTGTTTTGCAATTTTTCTCTGATTGAAATGAAAAAATTATTTTGATAAAACAACCCATTATTGTTTGTTTGATGTATATAATATTTGATTATCAATTTAGAAGTTTCAGTTGCAACTTACAAGGGATAAATTAGGTGGCAAAAGGAGATGCAACTTGTTCCAACTAAATTGTGCAGAAAATTTGTAGTCGGCTACACTTCATTCAGTTGAACATAACTCTTCACATGATTCACAAGCATATATGTTTTATTCAAATAAAATATCATATTACATTATATTATGTAAGGTATTTTTTTGATTAAGCAGTAATAACTCTAAACAAAATGAATTACATGAATCCGACAGAAAGCTCAGTGGTTTTAGGTTATTATCTTCAAATCCTATTTTGACCGGTTAAAGTGTGAGTTTGAAGAAATTTTTAAGCCTGTTTGCGCGTAGTGTGGGGATTAATCTGCAATCTCCGAGTTGAATCTTTACTTTCAAACAACTGTGCATTTCTCCCGATGCCTAGTAGGAAAGCTTCTCAAATAATTAATTTCAACAAACTTTTTTTTAGGTTTAACATTCAATTTTAGCAAGACAAGTAGATTTAGTCACAGTGCTTCAATGTAATTCTGACAAATATTTAAAGTTAATGAAGGAATAGATGCTATGTTGGATTCTGTGACAATGATTCAAGAGCAATGTTACTACCATAGAACCTATATATTTGACCTGTCACCAACTTGGACCCTTAGCATTGCTCCACATAGTTGTATATGGTGTGAAGGGTGAATATCAATTTCGGTTTATGTTTGATTTCATTTTTGGAGCAAGTAAAATTGATTTTAGAGGTTTAAAAATTAATTTTGACATGTTTAGTCTATGTTTGGTATCACAGTGAAGTTGTGAAAATCACGATGAGTCATCATGATTTTGTAAAAGTTACATCTTGTAGTTTTTGAAAATTACAGTGATTCACTGTGATTTTGATAATTCTATCGTGATACTAGATATGTTTTTAATTGTTCTAGAGTAAAATTGATTTTGCCACAAGAGTTGATCTTGACCTAAAAATTAGAATTTGTAATTTTTGCCTATAGATTTTGATTTATAACCTTCAATTTTTCATTAACTCATTTTCACATAAATGTATCTAAAAATAGATTTGACTATTCTAAAATAAGTAATGTTAATCGTTGATTATTAAATGAATTATTGTTATTTAGTGCACATATATCACCAATTATATATGGTTATAACATTAACTATTGATCTATTTACTTTATCATCTTCTTACTTTAGATGAGTCAAATTTTTTAAATATAATTACTTTATTTTTAACTTATTTTTAATAAATCAATTTTACATAATTAATTCATTTAAAATTAATTTTGATTAGCCTCAAAGTCAATTTTGATAGATTTAGAACTATGTTAATCTTTAATGAATTCCAAATACATGGAAGTTTCTTTGATAAATGATAATGATGCATCCAACATTGAGAAATGATAATGCTGAATCCAACATTAAGATTTTGGAGGCAAAGTCATAATTTTTTTGTTGTTGATGGATATATGATTTATATTCTTTTATTTTTTTATAATACTCTTTATCATATATTTTTTTACAACTTAAAAAGCAAAATGCATACTCATACAAAATTTCTTCACTTAGCGATTCAATTATGGAAAATATTTCTAATCACGAAAAAAACATTAACGTTATTAATCTAGATTGTACAACTAATATTACTTTTATTTAGTCAAACCCAAAATTTACCATTTATGAGTAGGGTGAGACACGCAGCTTTTGTGAGTTTTGAGAATAAATAACAATGCTTTTTCAAATATTAAACTACAAAATCAAGTTTGACCACATCTCTCCATTTCAATTGTCAAACAAAGCCATTTCGAGTTTATTTGTTCACATTTTCCGTTAGTCTAATTGGTAGCTATTGGACGGTGGAAAATCTTTTTGCACATTCTAAATATCTATAGGGAATCCTTTAACAACACTTTTTTAAATGCAAAGATAAGTTAAGTTACACATGGTCAACATTGAGAGTTTTTGACATTTACTTTATGTCAGTTTTTGTTATGCACAATATCACCATTACCTTCCAAATTAGGAAAAACAACACACATGTTGCACCTTATGAATTTGGAAATAAGACCAAATTGCTTTATAATTAAAAAAATTATCAAAACTAATGGTATAAATAATATTGTTAATATTTTTAATATTTTGTTGAATGTGTAGATTGAATTTACAATTTTCTTAAGATTTTACTCTCTAACTTCTTCACTTCAAATATTAAGTCAACATTACCTCTCTTAAGTGTTTTGTTATTAATATTAAAAAACTGAGAGATTTTTTTGTTCAAGTAATTTTAATTTTAAATCCCTCTACATTTTTTGTTTGACAGAATAAATCCTCCCTACATAGAACCTTATATATTTGTCATTAACTAATTATTATATTCGTTTTTAGAAGAGAATCAAATTCCTTCCATTACATATATCCCCATTCCCCACGAGGTGAAGATGCATTAAATGATTTTGTTGAAAAAAATAAAATAAAATCTGTGTGATGCATAGTAGTCATGATGTGATAGGTTGTTTCTTAAATAACAGGTACTCCCCAAACATCCTCATATAATTCAACATCTCTTATCCTGTTCCAACACTGCACAAAGATTCCATTTTTTTCACCCTTCAAAATCTCACAATATTTTCATGTAACCAAAAAAAAAAAAAAAACATAACACAACACAACACAACACAAAACAAAACAAGGTTTTGCTGTTGTCAACTTTTTCCATCACACCCTTTTCAAAAACACTACGCCTTAATTTGTTTCCATGGCTGAAGATTCCAATTCAAACCTTAGAATCAGCATAGAAAGCAATCCTACAGAGTCACGCCTAGCTGAATTGAACATCAAGTGCTGGCCCAAGTATGCTTTATATTTTTTTTCTCTTATTTTTTTTTTTTAATTTCTTTTAGACCCTTCATTTTTTTTATTAATTTAGGTACATAACATGCATATAGAAATATTAAAAATTTACTCTTTTTGTTTAAAAGATAAATTTTTAATTTCTGGTCTTTAATTGTTTGATTTTGATTTATTTTTCTTTGTGGGGGGGTGTGTATTGCAAAAAAATGAAAGATGGGGGTGTTCTCCAGGGAAATATCAGTTAAAATTTGATGCAGAAGAGACATGCTATTTGTTGAAAGGAAAAGTAAAAGCATACACAAAAGGGTCATCAGATTTTGTAGAGTTTGGTGCTGGAGATCTTGTGACAATTCCTAAAGGACTCAGTTGTATTTGGGATGTTTCTGTTGCTGTGGATAAGTACTACAAATTTGAGGCTTCATCTTCTTCAACATACTAATTAATTAACTTCTTAATCAGTGTCATAATCATAATTGTTATGATTAATTTAGATGTAGAAGCTTTTTTTCATTTATGGAATTTTTATTCTTTTCTTTCACAGTTTTGCCTATTATGTGGAAGACTTGGGTGGTTGGTTTTTTGTTATGTGGGGAAAGTGGCAGTTTTAGTCAAAGGAGGAACCAATCAGTCAAATGAATCAATGTTCTGTTCAAACCAAAGTGTTCTATATATTAATATTTTAAATACAGTTTTTTTATTTTTATTTTTTATTTTTTTATGTTTGTTTGACTCATCAATCAATCAACAACAGTTTTTTTCTTATAAATTATATGAATAGTACGAAATAGAACGTGACTGAACCTCTACCACTTTGTTTCGTTTAGAAAACAAAAATATAGGAAAGAAATTGAAAACAATGAAAGTGAAAAAAATAAAAAAGGTAGCAAAAACTGGTATGATTAATTAGTTGTTTGGTATGAATGAAAAAGTTAGAGAAAAGAAATAAGAATACTTCAAAATGATATATATATATATTAAAAATTGAGATATGATTAGTATTAATAATAAAATAAAATAAGGTCAATCTTGTCATTTTCTAACAGTATATGGTATTGAGGTGTTTTTTCTCTTCCAACTTTAAGAAAAGAGAATTTTGAATGGATTGCATCATTTTTTTTTTCTTCTCAATTTTCATTATATTCTAAATGAGTAAAAAAAATGGTAAGATTTGTGTTTTCTTTTCTCTCTCATCTTTTTCTTTCTTTTCATTTGTTCCATAAGTAAAAATATATCTCGTAAAGTATTTATGGATAATATTTTATATTAAGTAAAATTAGTTTGAACTTTATTTCATTTAATGTGAGATTTTTAACTAGTTATCTCAATCAATTCGTATTTAATTATAGTTCATTAATTATTTGACTTCAATCACTTATTTAATCATTTCATATATTTTGATAAAGAATGTGCATAAAGAAAAATGTGATTTGATAAATACACTCATGAAAATAATTAAATCATATTTAACTTTTTTATGTATGTAAAAGAAATATAATTATCAGCAGAATCTCGCATACAATTATAAAATCATGAATTTTAACTCAATATGATTTTCAATTTAATAATTTTAACATTGGTCAGTTGAACTTAGACTTAAAAAAAAATTATATTTAACTAATATTTTTAATTAGTATATACTTATAACATAAATAATATTATTTATTAAATTAACTATATAGTTGAACTCGTGTGGTTAATGGAATTCGGTGAATGACGTATCGATGAGTGCATATGGTGGAAGAGTATAGAAGAAAACATTTGGAAATCTTTGGAGAATGGAGTATGGAACACATGGTGCATACAAGCTGATGGAGGAAGCTCTACTACAATCCAAATGGTGGTTTTGCTAGCCGAAACATGTTAATGGGTAATGCAATCTTTGGATATTCACCACATTGTTTAATCAATTTCATATTTTCTCCATTTGATTGAAAGGAAAATAAAATCTCATCCTTATGGAATGTCATCTCCAATCAAAGCAAAAATTATGAGCTGGAATTTCGGTGTTCCAGCTGGGCCTACTTTTGGCAAGTGATGGCCCAATGTTGTTGTCCATGTTCTTTTCTTTTCGGCCCTTTTTTCTTTCTATTTGTAACATTCATAATTATCATTAATTTCAAGTGGAAGATAATGAATTAGAAGTGGTGTTTATAGCTAGATGATATAGTTTGAAAAAATAATTAATATTATATTAAAATTAAAAAAATCATTTATTTTAGAATTTTTTTTTACAAATTGATCACACATCGTAGAACATATTGAATACTAAAACTCTTTCTCATAGTTACAGACAAAAGATTAAGAAAAAAAATCAATAATTATTAAAAAATTAATTTGATTTAATATTTGGTGGCACTAAAAACGTGTCATGTATGTCACAATATGAAATTAAAATGTTTTATTGTATTTACATATGTATTCACTGTAGCTCTTGCATATATTTATGAACCTCCATAAAATTGAGGAGCCAAGAAAATAAAATCTACTCAATATCTTGTCAAATATAATTTTCATAGTAGTGCTTTCATATTTTTGACTTGATTAAAATAAAGTACACATCAAAAGAAAAAATGCATTAAGGCATTATATGAATTTAAGAAAGGACTAAATGAGAAGAGAAAAAGGCATACCACAAAAAAGCAATTTTAAAAATGAGTTAGATTTAATATAAAAATTTAATAGTTTGATTTCACGAAAAATAGAGTAGATATATTTTTGTTATGAAGAATTTAACCGCAAGATTCGCACACATTATGAGGATAAATGGATTATTATAATATGAACTTGCACTCCAAAATATTAAATGAATATATAGTCATTTATCATTTGGGTTGCATGAAAGAATGTGCTAGATTTTAATTGTGAGAAAATATAAGATACTTCTCTCCAAATAATTAAACCAAAAAACTAAAACTTAAAATAATATCTAATATCTTCTCATCTTCCTCGTTTTCCTATAACAAAATACACAAGTGAAAGGAAATTTGAGAAGAAATACAAAATAATAGTACAAAATAAGATGGTTGAAGAGAAAGCTAAAAAGTTATTCTGCCTACTTCATTGGATAGAAAGTAATATATTTTCAAGAAAATTTTACTATATACCCTAGCTAAACTATTTTAATAGAATTTTGAAAATTTTATTGGTACACTAATTTTTTTAAAAAGAATATAAATTATTAAAGTGTGCACCATTAAGTTTTTCAATACATAATTATATTCCAAAAAACTTAAAATAAATTATTCAAAATATCAAAATATTTTAAAAAATTTAAATTTTAAATATTTTAGAATATATTTTTGTTCCGAAAAATAGTCTTTTTGAGAATAGCTCTTATATAGATTTTATTTTCAATATAACAAACAATGTTTACTGCATCAATCTAAAAGTATTTGAAAACAATTATTTTTTGAAGAGATCTATTTTCCCCTTTTTACATCATTTTGTTGTGGTGTTAGGACAAGAAAAAGTATGTATAATTTTATTCTCTTCACAAATGTTTTTAAAATGTTTGTTTTTCAATTCACTACTGTGATTACTACGAAATATTGTAATACAAAAACTTTTTTTTTTATTTTTTTTTATTTTGTACTTGTTTGTAGAAAATAGTAAATTTTTTATGTGATTTATTCATGAGTTTAAAAAAATTTACCCATGTTCATTTATAATTGTCATTAACAATAACACATTTATATTTTTACTATTGAAAAAGGTAGTCCTTATAAGACCAAATAAATAAATCTCTAAAATTTAAATTGGTTTAAAGTGTAAACAAATTCTTTCAAACAAAAGATAATTTTGTTAATTTGTTTATTTTTTAATATGCCTCAATTGTAAATATTTTAATTTTTATATTTTAAATTATATTTAATAAATATAAATCAGTAAATTATCATTCTTATTATATCTTCAAGGTAATTATATTAACTAAAGATATAGGATATGACAAATTTCAAGATTAATTGTTGTCTTATCAAAAAATAAATCGAAACAAAAAGATCATATAATTATCATATTATGCGTTGTTATGATGCACACCAAAAAGACTTTTAGTTTCAACATGTCGCTTCCACTTTATCATTTTTTCATCACATGCCATGCTTAATAATAAAGGAAAAAAATTAAATAAATCTCGAATTAATGGAATATATAAAGATCAACACATATAATATAAGCAAAAAATTATATGCTACTGTTAGAGTTGTAAAAAAAATCCCAAATTCTAAAGTTTTCTGCTAAAATAATTTGTTTAAAGTTTAACACACATGTTTCATGAGACTTAAGGGAGGGTTCAGGTATAGGCCCCTAATATTTTATTCATTTTAAGATTTTTTTCAAAAAAATATTAAAAAAAATTATTTATTAGTGAAAAAATCAAAAAAAAAAAAAAAAATTGTCAATGTTTTTTTTATTTTTTTTTATTTTTATAATTATTATATATAAAGACTTGGTTATCAAACTAACAATTTGATGTGCAGTCAAAGTAAAAAATAAATTGATACATATAGATTTAGGAATTTAAGGTATCGGCATTTGAACCTTAATTTCATCACCTGCTAGTGCCAGTATGCGATTTTGGGAAGAGGAATTAATATATTGCAAGGCATATGATCATTGGGGGAAGTTGAACAAAACGATTATAGGCTTTTGAATTCTTAAAGTTGTAAATTTGGGACGGATGAACAATTAGGTTATAGGATTTATATATTTTATTATATATTACACATTTTAAATTATAAACTTGCAATTTAATGTAAGCACACAAAAATTTTAAAACAAAAAGGAGAGGGGAATCAAACTAAGAAGATGAAGAGATTTGGGAGATATCAACTATGAGTAAACAAATTTAAAGTGAAGAAAACATATAAATAATATTAATTTTATCATAAATTATTAATATTACTCATTTTAATCTTTAAAGTGAAAGTGAATTGTTATTTTAGATTAGTTAAATCCGAGTGAAACATATTAGTTTGATAATATTTTTGAAGTGACAAAAAATATAGTCATTTTGATTAAATTTTTATAATTTTTTTACACAAAATTCGAACGGAATTGAAGAAAAATATATTGATTTATATTAATTTGCTTCCTATTTAATTAAATTGACATAAATTTTAACACTTTTTTTTCTTCAAGAAATCATTTAAACACCTAATTTAAAAAATATAAAAATAATCAAACACTAAATTTTTTATTCTACTAAAAACAATTTCATAAAATTTTGTTATGACTAGAGTGCATAAACTGCAATGAAAAAATAGTATAAAAATAATTAAATGCCTTCATAAAATAATATAGACTTAATCAGTTAAAATTGTCAAGCTGGTTTAAATTTGTCCATATTAATATTATGTAAGTGATAAATAATATTAATATTAAATTATATAGGTTGATTTCAGATTTTGTTATTTGTAATGGATTTGTTATTCATATGTTATTTTTGCTATATCTGGGTTTAGAAGAAGATAGATGGAATTTTATAGGTTTTAGAAGGAAATGATTTTAATGGGTTTTTTGAAAGGAACAGTGTTTGAAAAGAAAATAGACTCAGCATATAGGTTAAGTTATATATGAAAATAAGGTTTAGTTATTCAAAGGAGACAAGTATGCTCGTATAGACTATGGAACAAACCGTCTTGTTCAATGTATAAAAAAGATTAGTGACGGTTTTACTTGTTTTCGTGGCACTATATTTGTAAATGCAATATTTCAAAGGAGACTACTATGTACGTGTAGCAGTTGTAAACACATTGCTTCTGTTTATTTTTCTTCTTTCAAAATGTAATCAAACTATTTCTCTTTTCATATAATATTTTTCCTGTCTTTAACTTTTAACTTTAGTTATTAATTTTTTTTAACTAAAATATCAATCTTTTATTAAAAAATAATTTACCATAAAATATCAATTTTTTGAACTAAGAATAAAATAATATAGATTAATCTAACTTTATTGTTTCTTAATACCTATGTTGATCTCTAAAATACTAAATATTAGGAAGTTAGATACTAAGTTTTGTGCTCCACTGCCTCCAACTCTTCAACTACACAAGAAGTGGGAGCGTATTATCTTGGACTCCACTGCCTCCTACTCTTGTTGCTGCTTTATTTACCTAAACAATCAAGAACATGAATGTTGTTAAGAGCCATATAGTTGACTAGAAAACTAGATATACATTTTTCTCTTTTAACGTATGAGTAGTTATTATTATATTATATTATATAAATATATTAAAATTATAAAAAATATATTTAAATATTTTTATTGTCAGTGTCTTTATTGTATGTGTCTTTTTTTAATTAATTTGGTCATCAAATATATCTTGTGTTAATCAATTCAATTTTATAAATGTATTGACATAAGATACATTTAAAAATATTTTTATAATTTTGATACATTTAAATACTATACCACCACACATATTTAAAAACATAAATATTTGTTTAAGCAAAATAGAAAGACTTACTTCTTTCTCCCGATCCGTGCGCCAAGTGATAATAAGAAAACACACAACTTGCACAACAAGTGTTGTTACAAGACCTAAAAAGAGCCCCTGTGTTTATGAAGAAGAATTAAGTTAATCTCAAATTTTGTTTATGTTTGATTATGAAGCGAGTACTAGTTTTAACATTTGCTACATAATTAACAGTTGGTGAAATCTTACTTGACCGTTCATGTGAAAAACAAAAGCCAATAAAGCGGAAAGAGGAATTCCCACAAGATAAAAAGATCCTAGATTAACAAATGCACCAAGTTTCTGCCAACCACATCCTCTTGCAACACCTATTCACAATCAAATAATAAATTATATATAACAACATTTTAATTGCTTGCAAAATCGAAAAATAATATTTTTTTGGAACTCATACCTTGAAGTGTTGTTTGAAATGCATCTACAAAGACAGCAATTGCAAGAACAAGTGTCATGGAAGACGCATATGAAACTACTTGATGTACATTGCTAAAAACCTTGCCCCAAACTTTCCATACCGAAATAATGAAAGCAAACTCTAGAACTCCACATATGAAGGCCATCAATAAGGTCACTAAAACAGCTACATATGCAGCATTTGGATATCCAGCTCCTAATTCATTTGAGATTCTTGTACTATTTTGTCCAAACATACATGTAAATACACACATTATAGTCAATCATAATATCATTAGTAATTTATTGTAGATCAATGGTAACACTTTTCAAAAATTAGAGGATGAAAAATCTCCATTTATAGTGATAGTATGCACATTTTCTTAGTTCTATTTTGGATTACAATATAGTAGTAATCAAGTTTAACATAAAAGACTAACCTTCCAGCAACACTAACTCCAAATGGTATCATCCAGAACGAACCAAGTACATTAATACTGGGAATGAAAAAATATATTTGGTCATATATATATATATACACAAAGTAATAAATTGACGTAACCCAATATGCCATAATTTTAAATTGCGATCTACAACTACAATTAGACCATAATATTGTTGAATTTGAAGTATTTGCAACAATATCATAGTCGTAATTACAATCGCATTTGTTTGCATTTTACTACAATATAAAAATTTATAATGCAACCGCGATTTAAAATCATATTGCAGATGATGAACAGAGAGAAACTAACCATATAGAAAGTACCGAAGTTTGCAGTGTTGGATTGGGAAGAGCACCAGACAGAAACACCATTACTTCAAATGTCCATGATTCTAAACTGAAACATGACAGAGATAGAATAGAACAACAATTAGAAATCACAATAAAACTCTCTAAAGACTTATATTTGAACTTTCGAAATTTTTTATTTTTGTCATTTAATTAATAACATATAAATAATTAATGTATTTAGATATTTCGATATCATGAAATAGTATACTGCGTCATTTAAAATGTTTTTTTTTTTAAATATGAGAGAGGGGCCAAAACTAAAAAATTTTAAAATATGAGAATTAATTTCCTAAATTGGTATAAATTTAAAGATCAAAATTGCAACTAAGTCAAAATAATAATCTACATATTTAAAGGACTAAGATAAGATGACTTTACTATCAAGATTCAAGTTCTTATATTAATATATTCATATATATTCTATGAAACTCAATTTTAGTTTTGAAGAAAAGATCATACCAAACCATGACTGTTGAAGGGAAAGCAAGTTTGAGAAATTGAGGGATGTCGTGAAAGGATTCCATTGATAAACCAACCCAAGTCTTTTTACATGAAGATGAGAACTTGATGTAAAGTAGCAATAGTACCACATTAACCCAATTTGAGACACAAATTGCAATAGCAGCTCCTTTGATACCAAGCTCAAAATGTAAAACAAAAGCCCAAGATAGAAGGACATTTATTAAATTAGTGAGCCCATTAGCCAACACCATAGGAAAAACTATGTTTTGGGTTTGTAGGAATTTAACAAGGCACCTAAGAATGCCATTGGCAAAAAGACTTGGGATTGCATAACGAGCAAATAGTTGAGCTTGTGCTGCAATATCTTTGTCTTGATGTAGAATTATCAAAATGGGTTCTAAGTATGCCCAAATAATTGATAAGGGTAAACTAACAAGTGTGATAACCAACATAGCTCTTTGTGTATATATTCCGACCATATGATATTGTTTTGCTCCATATGCTTGACCACAGAATGTGTCTAGTGCACTTGACATACCCATCTACATATATATAAACATGAGTTTATAAAGAATAGTGTGATTTTTATCAAAAGAAATATAATAGTATGATACAAAGCAAACAACATTTTCATGTACAATATAAGATATAATTTATATGATATTTTGACTATTAGTTTTTTCAAAAATATATTTTTGAAACTAAGTAGTATAGACTAATAGTTTTTTCAAAAATTTCTCAAATTCATTTTTAATTACTTAGAAAAATGTATTAATTAAATAAAAATATGATCACAAATCATAAAAGTTAAAAAAAAAAATTGTAAACCACGAGGAAATGTGACTTTCATGCATAGACATCAACATTAGTTTTGAAAATTAAAATTAATTAAGAAAATCATATAAACATACCAATACATTGAAACCAGTGACATTGATAATTGAAAGAGCCAAAGAAGCACCAGCAAGAAGCAACTCTTGGTTCAAATGTCCAACAAATATGAGAGTGGTCATTTGTAAGTTCTGAAATACACAAACAAGTATCATTGGCCCTGCCAACCATAGTTGTTTTTTTGCTTCTTCTAAAATCTCCTTTTTCTCTATTTTTATTATGCTCATTTCTCTCTCCCCTTTTGAAACTGCATGCACACACAAATATAATTTTTTATTTTGAAAAAAATATCAATTCATATTACACGTGGACAAATTATATATATATATATATATATATATATATATATATATCAAGAGAAACGGTAAATATCAAAAGACTGAAAGGTAAAAATAAATAAATATATATGTACAAATTTACCTTGCATGAAACAATGAACAAAATTGTTAATAGCATAGTTATAGTTAATAATGAAGAAACTAGAAAGGCAAACTAGCCATTAGCTATATATAAACTTATTTATGAAATTCAAATTTAAAAAAGTACTTATTATGTTTTGAATGTATATCCTTGATTGCACCCAAATGTTTATAGTAGCTACGTTTGCTGGCTTTACTCTCTCTCATTCTTTCTAATTAACTTCAAATTTAAAAAAATATAATAATCATTAACAAATGAATGATCCATGCCAAACTCTTTAAAAGCATATCATCTATTGCATTTGTTGAATCAAGCTCTTAAATTTCAAAAAATGTTAATTACCTACAAAATTTGGGTATTATACTTTTAGCCGCAAACATGTTTTAACCCATAAAGCATTAGAAAAGATGGCGAAACTTGACAAGTTATATTGAATAATCAATATAAAATATATATATATATATATATATATAATATTTTCAATTAATTTTATATATTTAATTTTAATATAGTAATAATTTTAATTTTTAAATATATTAAAGTATCCTGTTCAAATTTAAGTATTTACAATTTTGTCAAACAAACTATCATAACCACTATAGAGATGAACCTAGTTGAAAATTGCTATTATATATAAAGTCAAAAATTAAGAGAAAAGAAAAAATCCTTTTAGTAATCATTAAAAGATGGTTATAAATAAACCTTTATAATAAAAAGAAATAAAGAAGAAGAAAACAAAGCAAATAGAAATATTTTGTTTATGTAAAGAAAAAAGGAACAGAAAAAGAGAATTGAAAAGAGAAGAATTACATACTCAGAATTTGGAAGGAGTGTAAATTGGTGTGATTATGAAAATAAGCATAAGTCTATATATAAGGGTATTAGTATTGGATTTATTTGAAAGTAAATTTGTAAGAAGATACTCAATTATTTAAGATACAACTACCGAAATAGATTTTTATTCGAAGATTCTCAATTATTTTAAAATTATTATTTGTTCTTTGATATGTTTTATTAATATATTTTTTTGCTTTTGTTATTGATTTTTTTTATATGTTTATTTGTAAATTTTATTAATTTATTTTAGTTTATAATTAATAGTAATTATCTATAGAGTTTAATACTATTTTTATTTATTTTATATTTTACCTGATTTTAAGAATCATAAGAAAGAAGAAGAGGATTAAGATTTTAATGAGGACTAAGTCCTAGATTTTAAGAATATATTTCATCATTTAATGAAACACTATTAAATAGCTAATAATAGAAACTCGTCACTTAACATAATAATTATTCTGATTGATTAGTGTGAGAGTTCGTGCAACTCATAAGATAGGTTCTTGACATATGAATAATTTTAAATTAAAAAAATTGATTTAAGATATTATAGATAATATATATATATATAACATAGATAACATAGATAAAATATGTTTTTGTATTAGTAATTGGATTTAACTTTCTATTAC
>JBBPBS010000968.1:30086947-30101609 GCA_037974835.1 Cicer judaicum
TAAAAAAGATACAGAATTACAAAATAAAAAAAATATCATATAAGTTATTAGTATTGGATTGATTTGGAAGTAAATTTGTAAAAAGATATTCAATTATTTTAAAATACAACTACATAAATAGATTTTATTCGAAGATACTCAATTGTTTTAAAATTATTATTTGTTTTTATATATGTTTTATTAATATATTTTTTTGCTTCTGCTATTGATTTTTTATATGTTTATTTGAAAATTTTATTAATTTTATAGGATAGCAATTAAACTGGACTTTACATCTATGATAAAATAGTCATATTTTTAATTGGAAATACTTATATAAGGTAAGACAACTTGTATGAATTAATTATTTGAATAAAATAAGACAAAAAAAATTTACAATTATTAATTAGTTTGACTAGAAAAAAGTCTTGGTACTACGTATCGGTGATTTGGTGCAATTAGAAAATAAAAAATACATAGTTCTTGTTAAAATAATATGTGGTTGATTAATTACTGCGTATCGGTAGTTTGATGTAATTAGAAAATAAAAAACACATAGTTGTTAAAATAATACGTGGTTGATTAATTTTATTATTACCTAATTCTATTTGTGTTAGAAAATAATTTGTAGTTTAATGCAATTAATTAATGCAATGTGCTATTAATGAAGCAATGAATTACATAATTGAATTAGATTTGTTTTTCTGATCACTTTTTCCAATTTTCCACGTTGTATGTAATACAAAATATGTTCATATAGGTAGAGTAGTGTTAATTTAATCAAAATTAAAGAAAACATAATGTATTCATATGATTATAATTCTATTCAATAAAAGTAGTCATATAAACATAATTGACTATAACAACTTAAAATATACATACAAAGCTATAACATGTAAACTTAAGAAGAATTAATTACCTTTGAGTGTTGATCAACTATTTGAGTTTAAAAAGTTGAAGGGATGAAGCGGTAAAGAATCACTCTTCAAACTCTAGAGTATAGGCTCTTCACTGATGGAAAATAAAAAATTAAGAGAAAAAAAAAATCTTTTTAGTAATAATTAATCTCTCAATATGTTATGAATAAACTTTTATAATAAAAATAAGTAAAGAAGAAGAAAACAAAGCAAATAACAAGATTTTGTTTATGTGAAGAAAAAAAACAAAAAAAAAAAAGAAAATTGGGAAGAGGAGAATTACATAGTAAGAGAATTTGGGAGGAGCATAAATTGGTGTGATTGTGAAAATATGCATTAGGCTATATAAAGAGTTATTAGCATTACTGAAATAGATTACTGAAATAGATTACTGAATTTGGGAGGAGCACAAATTTGTATAAAGATATTCAATTATTTTAAAATACAATTACTGAAATAGATTTTGTTCGAATATACTCACTTATTTTAAAATTATTATTTGTTCTTTGATGTGTTTTATTAATACATTTTTTTTGCTTTTTGTTATTGATTTTTTTATATGTTTATTTGTAAATTTTATTAATTTTAGTTTATAACTTATAATTAGTAGTAATTATTTATAGAATTTGATACTATTTTTTTTAAATATATTTTACATGATTCAAACGTGGTTGAATCAATTGGATCAATCAAACGTGATTAAAAACACTCGCCAATTTTATTTTTAATTTTATTTTTAAATAAAATAAAAAAGATACATATTTACAAAATTAAAAAAAGATCACAATTATAAAATTATTAACAAAATCATAATTACAAAAAAATCATAGTTACAAAAAAATCATAAATAAATTGAATAAAATAAAAAAGATACATAAGTTATTTATGGTACTGTGAATTGAGCTTAAAGAATATTTAGTAACAGTAATACAAATAACAAATAGTAGTAAAAAGAACCTTATCTTTGTATTTAAACTTTTCAATTTTTTAAATAATAATATATAAATGGATATTGTAAATTTCTTAAAAAAACTATATCTGAAATTCTAAATAATATATTCATAGTAAAGAAAAGTTTAAGAAAATTCAATAGAATAAAATAAATTTATCAACTATAATTTCCTATTTTAATAAGTTGTTTAATTACTGTTAGGGAAAAAACGCACTACATTATTTGATTTATTTACTAATTTTGATTATATTCGCCACATTCTTAATGTCAATACATAATAACTTTACCATTTTCGTTTTTTCCTAATAAACTATATTGACCGGATATAATTTTTGTTTAATAGATGAATGTGGTTCAATATTTGATTATGTATGTCCAGTTAATTTTGTTTTTTATTTCACCATCAAATGAACAAAAGTTTGAATAACTTACGTCGTAAAAGCATCATATTCCATGCGAAATTGGCATCCATCAAACCGTAGTTTTATTTCTCACTTCATTGTATTTGAGAATTTATAAGCGTATCTTTGATGGACAAAAAAATATATATGATAAGTTATTATATTTTTCTAAATTTAATGTTGATAAATCAACAATATATAATAAATTAAATTATCATATATTTATAATTTAATTATTTAATTTTTTTTAGTTGAAATTATTATTTTATATATGAGTTGGATTAAAAACCAATATATTTACTCAACTATTTTTATAAAATATAATTTAAAATACAAAATAATTTCAAAATTTCAAAATTTCAAAATAGATATTTTTCCAAATTTTCAAAAGTTACAAGCAATATGAAACTTTTAAATTTGAGAAAATTTCAAAAATTTATATGTTTGAAAACTTTCGAAGTTTTTCAGATTTAGAAACTTTTAAAATTTATAAGATTTATAAACTTAAGAAACTTTCTAAATTTTTAAAGTATAATTTTTATTTCGAAAATTTAAAACTTCTGAAAATTTTTGAAACTTTTTTCAAAGTTTCAAAGTTTCAAATTTCCGAAATAAATATTATATTTAAAATTTTGGAAAATTTCTAAAATTTTTAAATATGAAAAATTACAAAAGTTTTCAAATTTATAAAATTTTGAAAGTTTCTAAATATGAAAATTCCTAATTCAAAAGTTTAAAAACTCACAAAAATTTAAAAAAAAAATTAATTCGAAGATATAAAAAATTTGAATACACTTATTTTTTTATTTCAAATATTTGAAAGTTATTTAAAGTTTCAAAAAAATAAGTGAAAAAATAAGTGGTAAAAAAATTGAAAGATTTTATAAAAGAGAAAAATTATATTTTCATATTAATTGAAAAAGTTACATAATCTGAGTACCCATTACAAACCACACAAACCCGTTTTTTCTTATACGTGGACTGTCTGCTTGCTATTGACCAGCTTGTTACAAAAATTGGACCACATGCTGTTTAGTTTTATCCGGGCCGTGGGTGGTTGTCCACCCCTTTCATCTAATAAAAAAAAGTTTAGAAACTTATGGATCAAAATTGGTGTTTTATAAGACTTTGCAAAATTGGTGTTTCATAAGACTTCGCAAAATTGGTGTTTGATACGGGGTTTTAAAATATTTTACTTTGCAATTTATATATTAAAATTTTTTTTCCAGTAGTGGCAGAACTTCAACTTTAACATTTGAATGGTTAAATTTTAAAAAATTTAATCGATAAATAAAAAGTATAATATATAAAAATTTTAAGTTTTAAATTTTTAAAAATATATTGACAATTAAAGTCTATCATTTCATTTTATAAACTCTATCATCAAAATCGATTAGTATATATCAAACTACAATTATTCTATAAACTTCTATCATTTCGTTTTTATAATCTGATCACAATTAATAATTATTCGTTTCAATTTTTTTAAAAATAAATACTTTTTTGTTATAAAATTTATCTAACTCATATGTTCAATCAGATATATATGCAAACGTTTTTTCAAAATCCTATGTTTTAAATATAATGACTAGAGTATTTTTAATTACTTAAAGTAATGAATAATCTACCGTTTTTAATCTAGTTCTTAGTTTATTTATACTATTCAATGTGCAATTATTTAAACGAAACCTACCAATTTAGATAGACGAATTAAAATCTTTAGTCATGTTTGTTTAATATAGTAGGCAAAATAGATCGGTTCAAAAGATTCGACATTTGATATGTTTGTACGAAAATGGATCATTCATATCTGAATCTTAAATAAGTTAGGTTAATTATTTAATTAACATTTAAATTTTTTTGATTATAAGTTGCTAACCCAAGAAATTGTAGAATTATGGTAGTTCGTTTTATTCTCCATAAAATTCTAACTTTTTAATTATAGTCACCGTAACAAAAATACAACTTTGTACTCTTTTAAAGTTATCTAATGAACTATTTTATTATCCACTTAAAAGAAATATATTTAATTATTTTTCAAATTTAAAAATTATTAGTTGTAAAGGCACCAAAATTCTAAAGAGGTGAATAGGATTTCAACAACTTTAACAAAAACAAAAAAAAACATAAATTTTTAAAAATATTTAAATTGATTACACATGCATGATACTTTACAAGAAATCTTTATCCGAATTGCTAAACACCAATTTAGATAAAGGCTGTGAATAAATAAATTAAAAATTTAATTGAAAGGAAATTCAGTTAACTTAGTAATTGTGTAAATATAAAATCAATCAACTCTACAAATGAATCATTACGAAAAAAATTCAACATAGCACATTAACAAAAAAAAGTAACTTGAAACAATTGTAGTAATATCTTGAATATGAATTGATTAGGAAAATAAAATTTTGTTTTTAATACTTCATAATTTCTCAAGAACACAAAACTCAGAATTTACCTATACACAAACTCTCATTTCAATGCAAAAAATTAAAGAAAGATAGAGTAATGAGATAAAATCAAATTTTCATGAGAGTTTCTTCAATTAACATAGTTGTGCAATAATACAAGATTCTTGAATATATTAAAATTGCAAGCAAGATCTCTTCTATGAATCCCACTTCTAGCGCTTGATTTTGACAACTCCAAAATCAACATTTTACAATCTTCAAAAAGAAAGTTATCTTTCAAGAAATCCCTATAAAAAAATCCCTTTCAAGAAATTTTGTTAACAAGGTTGAAAATATTCAGATGAGTTTAAAAGTCTCAAGATGAGTATTTATGGGTGTAAGAAAAAAAACATTAAAAAAGAAACAAAAAAACAAAAAACTTTCTTTTTAATGTGTTTAATGTGATATAGATCAAATAATCTTTGAATGTATTCAAGAAATCATAGAGACATTTGATCAAAACCAATGAAACATTGAATCGACACAATAAGTCTCTTTAATTAACGATTGATTCAAATCAAGACAACACTAAATCTGTTAAAACTTAAAGTTTGAATATATTTAAATATTCCTCGAATATATTCAAACAGATTCAAACATTTAAAACATCTCTAAAATGTCGAATTATTTTTTATTAAATAAATATAACGTAAATAAGTTAAGTAATGTTATGAAATAATTATTTTTTATTAATATCGAGTTATTTTTTATAAAATCTCTAAAAAAATTTTTTGAAATTTTTTGGAAATATTAGAAAATTTATTTCAATCTTTTGGAAATATTAAAAATTTATTTGACATTTTCACTAGTTTTATTTATTGATTCAGTAAATTAGCTATTAACTAAAATACAAAAAGAGATTGCATTGCAACCACCAATCTGTGATGGAAACAAAACAGGTAAGTTTTATAATTCATTTAATAAATAATCATTGTAATGTTTTTAGTTAGAGTAATCTTCATTTATATTTAGATCCTCCCCGTTTACCGCTATTTACAGCTAAAACAAAATGGAAAGAAGTATTGATGGATAATGAGATAAAATAATGGTTTACATATTATTGGCATATTTATTTGTCATAGGCTACTATTTTAATTATTTTTGTTAATTAAAAGTTTTAACTTATACTTCATTAAATTTATAAATTTAATATTTTGAAATGAAGGTTTTTATTTTCACAATTATATAAATAAATTTTTTTTTATATTAGAGAAATCTAATATATATTCCAATATTAATAAAAAGTAAATAAAAATTATATATTATCTTAAACATATTTAATATATAAATTTAGATTTTTGATTTTAACTTTTTATATATTTTGTAATAATTTATAGTTATTATATTTTAATTATTAAAATGTAATTAAAATATTATGATATATTTATATACAATATATTAAAAAAAATTAACAAATAAATTAAGTTTAAATGCAAGTTATAAAGTAAGTTCTTTAATTATAAAAATATAGAGAAAGAATTATTACTTGCTAGCAAAAGAGTCTTCCATAATGCACAACATACTTGCTAGTTCTTTATAGTTTTTAATCTTCTACAACACCTTACATTTTCACATGTAATTTACATGTGAAAATCAATATATCATGAGTCCTGAAAATGGTCATGATATATAGCAACCATTCCTTTCTTGCCTTTGACCGTTCAAACCAAGAGCGGAAGGAAAAGGTAAAAAAAAAATTTACTTCCATCAACAAGAAAATATAAGTCATTAACAAAAATTAGAAATCCCAAAAATATGTAACGTATGACATGACACCTTGCTCACTAACTGACTCCAATAATGTTCTCCTCAGGGAAGTAACCAGATCCAATGCCATTCATAGTACTGTGAGCACGGTCAAACTGAAAGACCCTAAGCTTTCCTTCCTACAACCACCACAAGCAAAGGGTTGTCGATTAAATAATATAAGTGAAAGTTTTCAGTTTGCTTCTTTGCATGCAAAAGCATACCTTGGTTCCATAGACAAGCCCTCCCCCAGGAAAAGGATGAAAGCATGCCACATTGACCTCATCCTCCGCACTAGGAAGCACCCTGACAAGTTCCATATCTGACACTCTATATACCTAAAACACAAACAAATTTAAAGACGTGAAATAAAGCTCAACAATTTTAATGACGACGAAGATGTTAACGAGATGACTGGAAACAATTGATTTCAGTTGAAACACAAATATATTTTTCCAGATATAATGCTTACTTGTTAGCTAATGACTATATATATATACATGTTATTTCACGATGAAGTGCAGCTCAGATGAGAAGATAATTAAATATTGAGCAAAAGAAAAGCATTTTACCTCTAAAACTGTATAAATTGGTGATGTAGTTTCTCCATCAATGACAATGCTTTTAAGAAGAGAGCCATGACGTCGACCATAGGCAAGCAATATATGCTCAGATGTAGGTGAGAACTACATTTGAAAGAAAAGTCGCACAAATTCAATCCTCGAAGAAAAGGAATACTTTGTTGATTGCTGATGAAGTGAAATGTGACTCTAGTAGCTATTGCTTAATATTTAAATAACCCATGCAACTTCAAGACAAATATAGGTAATTAGGATAAATGTGATGACAATTACAGTACCAATAGATGGATTTACTTATTGTTTGTGTAATGTGCACTAGGGCAAAAGAAGGGTCTCTCTCTCTCTCAGCGAGGGAGCACATGAAGGAGGGAGAGAAAATAAATAATTCATCATGTAATAATAATATTGAGAGAAAAAAAAAATGCAAACTAAAAATAGAATTATGATTATGAGGGGATATGATGATTGATGAACATAAAAAAGAGAGAACAAATTGTGGTAATATTGTGATAAAAAGAGTACAAAGTACAAACTACCTAGCACCTAACAAATTCAAAAATACAGTACCAACTTGATTTTCTTAAAATTTCTTTTAGCTTAAAAAAAACTTACTTTTCTTAAAATATAAATTAAATAGCTTTCAACAAACATATTTTTGTGTCGAAAAAACAATAATATATTTGAAACTTAAGTTGGTAAAGTACATCAACCACATGACAGTAGTTAACTGACCTGGATCGAAGTCAGGCAATGAGCAGCTCTAATTGCCCGTGATACAAGCACGGATCCAAATCTGTTAAAAGAAATGTAGAGTACAGAAATTTTAACGGACTTGGTTGAACTATAGTTCATGTGAGAGGGATAATTAAATCATTAGCAGCAATTTTTGAAGGAAGTGAGTCATACGTTGCTTCCTCCATGGAATATATCCGGAGCTCATACATTACTTGATGTGCTGAGATTGGATGTCGAGTTGGTGATGTTGGAACTCCAGGCTCCTGGTGTACAGGAGTTTGTATTCCCGGATCAGTTTCTATATGAGGGTGCATACATGCAACACAGGCGGCTAAAAATCTACCACATGGTGAAAAATGGGCACCCATTTCACTGCAAACACAATTGCAAATTAAAAATCTAAATACAATTGAGTATAGTTCCACAAAGTCGCACTAAACATTTATATAGCAAAACTTTATAATTTTAAGAAATTTCCACCAGTAATTGGTTTGTGTTCATTCAAAAGAGGAAAGAAAAGCATTCAATTCACATTATTCATGCAAAGGCAACACAAAATAACAATAACACTATCACATGCTAGAGCATATTTGATAGATTCATAACTTCATAAGTACCTGCAGAGGACGACATGTGGTATGGTTAGACGACATCTTTGTAGCGGGACACGGGGATTTTTTATGTCATATGACCATAGTTTTAACTTAACAGTGCAAGGTAACTCTGCAGCAGCTGCAGCGGCCAATGATGTGGCAAGTTCGGACTGGATTCGACTTATAATGGTTTGGCTATCAGACCCATCACTTGGCGCATTAATAGAAGGAGCAAGATTGCCAGAATTAGATACAGGTAAACGGGATTGTGAAAATTGATTCTGTAAACCTGATTGTAAATCTGCTGGTATGCTGATGCCGCTGGGCAATTCTGAAGGTGACATTGCTACCTCAACATTAGTAGTGGATAGGTTAGATGGCATGGTGGAAGAACTAATTTGTTGAGGAAGGCTATCATGACTGCCTCCATTGTGAGGAGGTATTGAGGGAACACCAACTTGGCTTTGACCCATTAACCATCCTTGCAGAAAAGGTAATTCCCATCCACTTGAATCTCGTGGAGGAACAAACTGATGTAATTGACCAAACTCAGAAAGATCGTCACGTTTTACAGCAAGCCTAGATGGTTCATGTAGCATTCCATCAAGAGAATGGGCATGAGCAGAGTTTTCATGTTGGCTTACTTCAGCTGGCTCTGATTCAGTTTCACAAGTCTCTGTACCAGCCATTGTGAGGTTATTGATGTCAATTTGCATTTGATTAGGTAAAGTAGTATGGACAATAGCACCAGTTTGAGAGCTAGTGGGTATCTCGGAGTTTGACAATAGATTATCATATTGGTCGGTTGCATTTGCGTCAGTTCGAAACTGAACTACTGAAGATGACTCAACCTGCATGCTACTCGAACCAACATCATCACTAGCATGCTGTAGTTCTACTCTTGACTCATTTACAGTATATGAAGGCATGGAGAAGAGAGGTAATGACACATAGGGTGGTTCACTCGACATATTGATATGCATCCTGGGATGAATGTTCGTGACAAAAACAGCCGGTGGAGGATATTGTAAATAACCATGAGATGTTGCTGCTGTCATAGAGGAATCCGAAGAGTCAAGATCATTGACCTGCAAATCAATCCAAATGAGGTGCCAGAAAAGAAAATCCAAAAAGTAATATTTTGTGTAGCAAGTGAAACCAGTTAATTTAAAACAAGTCAGTTCACTCACCTGTGCAGTTAAAAGATACGGAGCGCCATGCGGGTGAAAATGCACAGCCCGTAGTGAGCGCCTTGTTTTCAACACAAATGCTGGTGTAGACGAGGCTTCCCCTCCATCGTTGTAGTGCCACATGTACAACTGACACAGTATTCCAAATAACAATTAAACAAGATTTAAAAAAACAAACATAGAACAAATCCCAAAGGTTTTAAACACGGAAGGTTCTCAGAAAAAATCCCTACACTACATTGTTACCTTGTGGCCTGATGCAACAGCAATTATTTCTCCATTGGCATGGAAAGCAAGAGATGCAATGGGGCGATCTGAGAAAATAAATCCAATAAGTTAATCAAAGAGAAACCAATAAATGCAAGCAAAAGAACAACAAACACATTCAATTATAGCGTCAGATGCGATGAAGAAAAGAGAAGGGGAGATGAGTAGGGTAGTTACAGAAATAGTGAGATAAAATCCACTCTGATCCATTGGCATCCCATAAACGAACTTCTTGGTCCAAGCTCCCACTAGCCAGTATCTGTCGTTGCAATGGGTGGAACCTAACCTGTAGCCAATTAACACATATTCCAAGTGGAAGAAAATAAAAAACACTATCTAAAATGCAAAAAGCTTGAAGGAAGGGAGAGAGGAGAGTACATGTCATAATATGATTATTGTATCTTGAAATATTTTAGAGTATCACATAGGAATAAAAGGTCCTATCTAACAAAAGAAGATTGTATTGTTGACAAACAAAATAAAAGGGAAAATGGAAGAGTAAGAGCAAATGCTCCCATCCTAGACACGGTAAACTCCATAGCTCCACAAGCTATAAATACTGACACATAAAAGACACATAACTCCTTTTTATCTCTGAACTTTTCCTATATTAAGAGCTCTAAAAGATGCTTTCTCTCTCCTATAACTTCCCCTCCAATTTGTTGAGTAAATGTTCATTCCTCTTTTGAAGTGGGTATTAACGTACATAACCAGAAGATTACAGCCTTATCAGGCCCCTTCCCGTTGCCAATCGAGTCCAGGAACCTACCAATTCTTTCAATCTGAGAAGTTGCATTGTCCTCGAGACAGAAGAAAGGAAACTGATTACAAGTGCTGTCTTTCACTTCCAAAGTTGCTTCCTTGGCATACTTGGACATACACAAGATGAGCCAATTAGCAATAACTTCACCAAACTTGTTAAGCTCTTATTTTGTAAGGAGAATTTAACAGTCAATTTGGCATTGATCTTCAATTTTCATGACTGAAGGCAGGGTAGCTCCCATTGATTGAACTCCTATGACTTTCTCAAGCTGACAGTCCAGGAAAAGGGTATTGGGGTTGAAGGTTGCTGCAAAGTCCTGCTTGGCATTTCATTTACTTTGGAATGATAGGAGGCACTCACTTTAAACACAGTGTCTTGAACTCAATATGGATCCTTCCCAAAACTGGGGCCAAGAGGATTTAGATCACTAATTACAGCTCTGGGAGGGGGAAGCAACATCGCCCATCCCCTATAGTTCATCTCACAGCAGGTGTCTTGTAGGCCAGAAATTCACAATCCTTGTATTTGTAGCTATCTCCAATACCCTAGCAAGATCACTGTCCCACTTGATATATAAATTTTGCAGCTCTTAATACTGTTCAGGAATTCTTGGAGCATTCAATGCAAATGCCGGTCCTCTAGTCTTGTTGCTGCTATTACGAGATGAAGTTATGACTATATGGTAGGGACCATTGGGTGGTTTAATCCAGGAAAAAAGGCCTTAGAAACTTCAATATAGGGCAGTTACCAACAGGTACTCTATTGTGCCAAGCAGTTCTGTGAGAGGGTAAAGTTAGTGATGCTTTTGTGTAATTATAAGTTGTAGTTTAGAAAGGTAGGAGTTATGTACGATGCTTGTTAGCCTTAGAACAGAGAGTATTATCTATAGGAGTCCTAGGCTCTGGAACTGTCATTAATTAGTTTATTGCTGTAATCCAATAAAATTCCTCTCACTGTTTTCCTCCCATTCTCGTTGTTTAAACTTCATCCAACATATGATTAGTAAATCCAAATACTACCACTGCATTGCATCCAATGGTCCCTTGACTCCCTTCATCATTTTCTCCAAATACTATAAATTGTGGACTGTGGTGTCATAAAATCATGACTAGCACTCTTGCAGTTGAATTCATGAAGAAGATACTTAAAGCCAAAATTTAGTAGCTGGTTGGTGCTTTGTTAGCAATGAAAAATCTATAAACTACATTCCATAAATTGGCTCATCTTCTGAATATATCTCATCGAACATACTGGAAAATTAATACCTCTGTTGAGATTTACTATTTCTATTCCGTTTCCTAGTACAGATTTGTTACTTAATTTCCTTTTATTAGGACGGGAATGTAACTCACAGTGTAGCTCTACTATAGGAAAGTAGTAATAACATTAGTCTGTATAATATATGCTCTATTGTACAATTATTACCAACAAGTAATATTCAATAAATTACTTTTCAAGTTGGTATGAAATCTTAGTTCCAATTGAAGGAGTCCACCACACTTTCAGGGGGTGTTGAGATGTAATATAAACTATTCACTTGGTTCATGACACTGTCTATAAGTTATAACCGTATAAAAAATGAAAAAGAGAAAAGGCATAGAGATAAGAAATTAAACCAAGCTTACCACCCAAGGCGTCCTTCTGTGGCCAGCTAATACCTTCAAGCAATTTCCAGTTTCACAATCAATGATCTTTACTGTGTGGTCACCACTGCACATGCCAAAAACGCACAAAATTATGATCATAAAAGAGGGTTTTGATTCAAATTGGCAAAAGAAAAGAAAAACCAATTGCAACTTACTGTGTGGAGGCAAGCACTTTCCCGTCTGTACTAAATGCTGCTGCAATAGTAGACCGTGGGGGAGGCACTAAAGGACAATACTTGGCTGACAAATGCCGCAATGACTCAGCCTCAGCCCTGGTAATCAGATCTAGAAATGTTAGTCTCGAAATTGATTTCTTAGAGAAAGGAAATAAATCCCCCATCCTCAAAAGGCTTGGTCTTTTTTAGTATAAAGTTTATACTGAACTGACTGAAGTTGAATAAGTACCATGAGTGGAGACCACACTTTGCATCTATCACTGTTTTAGGACGGCAGCAACCAGATTTTGATTTAGAAGATTCTCCCCAGTACCATTTTCGTACATGTTTGGTTCTAGGTGAAACCTCTCTTTGAGCTAGCAAACTAAAGACATTTCTACCGCTGACCAAATTTCAAAGAATCGTGTCAGAAACATTGTAACAAAAAAAAAAATTCTTCAAATTCACGATAAACAAGGGGCAGAGGGTTTGTTTAACTATAATGCTTTGCCTAACAATAATGAATTAGAAGTTAATTGTTCAATTAAGCATATGGTGAGAGTTGAGATGTCCGATATCCAACCAAGTAAAGAACAGGAACATAAATATCTTAAACATATTACCGTGATTTGGTAATAAATTAAATGATCTGCGATAACTGAAAGCATATGTTAAATTTTCCTGTGACTGCTATTACACTGTAAAGTATTTATGGTCATTAAATCCGTGTGTTTTGCTTTTAGGGCAAAAAAATTGTTAGATACGGTTGATTTGGGAAAATGATGCATAATAGAAATCAAATTACTTTGACCTAAGTTCAAATAACTCAACAAGCCTTGGCCCACATCTGTAGCTGATCTTTGAATCAATACTGTGAATTGAAGTTCACTAAAAAATTACTTAAAAACCAAACCAGCTGGATTCTTTCCAACTTGAAAATTTAAACAACATATTCATATGAAATCAACCCTAAAAAATAATAAACACATAATTTAGGGTACAACTAAGCTGCAACCTAAAAATCTCAGCTGACTGTAACAAGAATGATGAGAGAACAAAATCATCCAAGAACACTGCCAATTAATGTAAGAATTACGAAATATATATAGGGCACAAAAAAAAAAGACACATAACAATCATAATAACATGTCAAAGATTGTAATCAAATTTTATTACAACTCAAAATCTGAATTTTTCTGTGCATAAAAAGTGAAGCAAATTGGAAATTAACAAAGAAGATTTGGATAATCAGAAAGGGGGAAATTCAGACCTGGTGTTAGAATTGTAGGAGGATGAAGGTTGATCATGACAAGGAGGAAGCTCTGTCATTTCCATGGAAATTTTTTGAGATAGAAATGAATCAAATCTGAGATTTTAGTTCTTGATTTTTCTAAACCGTTGTTTCCATTGTTTCGATTACTACAGAAACATATAGCAATTCGATCGGAAAACGGAAACTTTCTCTCTCTATATATTTACCTATATATCGATATGGATGAAAACTGAAGAGGACGGATAGAGACTGTAGAAGGATCCATTTTGGGGTGAAAAGAGAATATCAATAAGTTTTTGGGTGGAAATTTTAATTTAATAATGATGACGTGGCGTTTAGCGGAAGGTAATGGTACAAGATTTGGACTAAGTATAAATTTGTTGAAATTATGGTTGTATTGTGAAATGAAAGACACGGACTATGTCGGAATTTAACCGTATGATTTTTTTGGTCGGTGTTTGTTCGGTTTGGAACTCCATTCCATTGGTTATTTTCTTGTTCGTGTTTGTTTGGTTTGGAACTACGTTCCATGATTCAACAAGCAGTTCTTACGTTCCGCTCTTGTTGAGTTAGGCAGGATAGGAAGTATAGAAAGGCGTTTTTCAAAGATACTTGACCACGTTTAATAGAGTCAAGTTTTAATAGAGTCAAGTTATGATATAAAACTGGATAATAATAGGAGAAGATAATGATATGATAGTAATTATTATGTAATGTGTTTGATATATATATATATTATTTTTAAATAATAAAATTATCATTGTGAATAATTAAATATTAATTTTTTAAAAATTAATTTATTATATTTTAAATATTATAATTTAATAAAAATATACCAAAACTTAAATAAATAATTAAATAATTTTAAATTATTTATTGACACTACTAAATAAAAAATTAAATTTCAAAAAAAAAATAATAAGTAATCAAATAATTATATTATATATGTTAAAATATAAATAAAGATATGATATATAATTTTGAATAATTTTATTTTCAAATTATATTTAT
>JBBPBS010000968.1:30112388-30143197 GCA_037974835.1 Cicer judaicum
TTAAAGAGCAAAAATGTCATTTTCTATTTGTACAGTTATAAAAACTAAATATAGTCTTACAATGTTGACATATGTATAATAATGTTTGTATGACAAATTATAAATATAAATTATTTTTAAATCAGTCGTTTAAGTTTTAGAAAAATACATTTATAATTCTTTAAATTTAAATCAATTTTTACTTAGATCGGTTTTCATCTTTTACCTTTTCATCACTTTTTTCTTCCAATCAATTTTTAAAAATTTCAAAATTCAAAATTTATAATTCCAATAAAAAACTTAAAATATCAACCATGAGAATTAAAAAAAAATCAAAACAAGAAATCAATCTAACAAAAATTAAAAATGGAGTTGTTGCAAATAAAGAGGAATCCACCATAAATCAACTAGACATAAATGAGTTGTTTGTATATTTGAGAATGAGATAAATATCAAAGACTAAAAATACAATTTTATCTAATTTTTTCTATAGAGGGCTATAGTATTTGTACTGTCAATTTGAAAACTATCTTTACATTTAAGAGTAGTAATTTCAGTATTCATGTTGAATATCTAAAATCAATACGAGTAATACTAAATAATTAAAATAAATTGATAAATAACAAAATATAATTGTTATGATTGTTACTCATTTAAAAATTATTTAATTATCTTAAAATTTGACCATAAAAATATTACAGATAAAAATATTTTTTAACTCAAATATTCTTAGAATACACACCTCTTTATTTGTGTGCTTTGTCTTTTATACGAAACTAGATGATATTATATTTGATTCAGTTGTGAAATGTTTGCTCCAATTTTTAAATGTACTATCAATCCATTTATTTTTAATAGATTTCTCTTTATTTACACCAACTCATTTTTTAATTTTCGTTGAAATGGTGAATTTTTTATTTTGATTTTTCTCTAATTTACATGATTGATATTTTGATTTATTTTATTAAAATTATAAATTTTTTAGTTTTAGATTTTTTAAAAATAAAAAGGAAGGGAAAAATGTAAAAAAACGGAGATTTGACACAAACAAAAATTAGTTTAAACTTAAACGACAATTAGTATATTTTTTCAAAAATTTAAAAAACAAATTTAATAATCATTTACTTTTATAATTTATCACATCAGTATTGTTATCAATACGTCAACATTATAACAACAACGTAACTTTTTTTAACAAAATTAACCAAAATAAAATGACATTTTTTCAAACAAATAAAAACGGTAATTAACATGGTGCCACTTGACCTGATTTTTCATAGTCTTAAAAATAAATTAGAAAAATAGCATTAAATAAATTTTAGTTTAATTAATAAATATAAGAGTAAAAAAATTAAAGAGATAAAGAGTGAGTAAAAAAGGAAAGGAGGGAGTACTAAATTAGTACTAATTTGGTGAAAGGCGGGTTGCATCGGATCGGCTGCATTGTTTGAGCAGCGTCCTCAAAACCGCATATTACAGAGAGTTAGGACAACATTTCCCAATGCCAGAAACGCCTTCCCATTTTGTCCTTTCCAAAATAACCCGTTTCTCTCACGCGCTCTTTCTCTCTAATACTACACCCACTCTCTTACTAACTTCATACCCCCCTCCCCAAATTCTGTGTTTTATTACTACATCACTCACTCGTCTCTCACCGTTTGTACATTTTCTTCTCTTTTTTTTTGCTTCATGCATTTTGGTTTCATTCTTATCTTCTTCTTCCGCATTTCAGGGATCTAGAATCTTCATTCTTACTTTACTTACCTACATTGCTTTCTCTCTTCTTCTTTTTCTTCTTCTTCTTCTTCTTCTTCTTCTTCTTATAGGTTTTTCAATTCATATGCTTCCTCTACTATAGTTTCAGAATCTCAAAATGTCAACTTCACTTTTCATCCTCTTCACTTTCCTTCACTTCCTGCTTTACTCTTCCTCAGGTATACTTTATTCTACTGCAGCTTAATTCACATGCTATATCATGTGATGCTCCATTTCATTTCGTAAATGATCAACAACGATTTCATAAAGCTGATTTCGTAAGCTCTGTCAAACAGTTTCACAAGTGTTATGCCATTTAATAAGCTTATATATGTTGTCAAATTGTCAATACAAAAAGGCTCTAAATCTTGTTTATATTGGTGTATTATTGGCTTTAGCTGTAAGATAACTATTCTGTTGATGTATTGGATTAAATGTAAATATTAGTATTGAGTATTTAAGGGATTCCTTTTAAGATTAGCAATTTAGCATATGCTACTATGTATAACATGTTGTCTTCTTTTCCTGCAGCGAAGTTGGTTTCTAAGAGTCTGTCATTTGCTTCATCTGAACAAGCTAAAGTGTGGTTTTTTAAACCTTCTTCTGGACCATCTCCATCTTTTCAAGGTATATTATCATTTTTATCAAGAACTTTCTGTTACCTATCATGTTTGCTATGAGCCTATGAATTAATGTTCTCCTGTTTTAGGTCCCAGTGTGACTCCAGGACCAGAAAAACATCCTCGTCATCGCCATCAATACCATGGTGCAAAGCCTTATTCCGGGGCTCCCTCCCCTTCTGAAGGCCAAGGTAATTTGTAGTAGTTAGACACCATTATTTTGGGGTGGGACTGTTATAATATCTTGACTTATTGTTGGTCTTTCAATATTGCAGTTACAATCCTTTTTTTAAAATTCTTTTATATGTTTATTTCTGTCTCTGTTTGGTGATGCAAATTGATCAAGGGAATCATGAGTAAGTTATTTGTAACCTAATAATCTGAATTTTCTGGTTGTTCTATCTTAATTAATTCTTTTAGTTTATGCCGTCATGTTAAGCAAGGTGAGATGCTATAAATAGACATACCGTCAAAAACAGAAATATTTGAAAGAATCTATTGAGCCTAATTAGTTTAATGCTTTGTATTAAAAAAAATCTGTGTGCAAAATCAATTTACTTACTAGATTTTATGCCTACTTTACCAAGATAAAATTTTTATTTGTGGAAACAATATTATTTTAAACTACATTTACCTCTGGATGTTCTTTGGAGTTGCCTTTGGTTATTCAAATTATTGTAATGCTTCTGTAAATCATGATAGTGTCTCATGAGTTTAATGTGTGGAATTTTCATTTGAATGGAAGATTCATAGTTTAAATTGCATTGAGATTAATCCTTTTCTTGATTGAAATACAAGTAGTTATCTGAAGCAGCATTTTTCCACTGTTATCCCTTTTTATCATACACTGCTGCACCAAGGGTTGCATTTCATTACGTTTTTTGTGGACCATAGTACAATCCACTCATTGTACATAAACAAATTTCTGCAGCATGTGGTCAAAGCTGTAAGGATCCACTCACAACAACTCCCTTTGGTTCACGTTGTGGTTGTGTATTTCCCATGAAAGTCAGACTTTTACTAGATGCAGCTCCTCTGGTTGTTTTTCCGGTAGTTTATGAGTTAGAGATTGAACTTGCATCTGTAACATATTTGAAGCAAAGCCAGGTGAGGATAATGGGTGTCAGTGCTGACATTCAAAATCAGGAAAGAACCATAGTTGATATTAACCTGGTTCCGCTCGGTGAAAAATTTGACAATACAACTGTGGTTCTAATATACCAAAGATTTTGGCACAAGAAAGTTCCTCTAAATAGGTCTCTTTTTGGTGATTACACAGTCTTGTGCACTACTTATCCAGGTAGGTAATTGTTTTGGTTATCTGAATAACATTTTTCATTTTTCCTGTAATATGTTACTGGTTGAGACTGAAGCAATTAGTATCAGGGATGCCATCATCACCGCCACGGGGAACCTTAACTGGGAGTGGTCCCCGTCCCAGTGGAAGTGCTTCAGGTCTTCTCCCAATCACTGCCACCTTTATCAGCAGCAGCAAGAACGATAAAATGAAACTTAGAACCATAATCATCATTGCTGTATCTTCCATTTTTCTCTTACTGGTTTTGGTTGGAGCATTTTCCATCATTTTTCAATGGAGGAAAATTAGGAGACCATCAAGTGCAGTTGGCCCGCCATTCCCATTGTCTCTAAACAAGAGATATGGTACAGTTTCAAACTTTTATGTGTACATGTCTGTTTGTGTTTTGTAAAATAATTTTCAGATGCTTACATAGAAAATCTGGCGTTTGTTCTAAGTATTTTATTGTGAATATTCTCGGTTAGGTTGTTTCTTACAATATTATTCCCCGCGTTATGCATGGCTCCCTTTGCATTTTTTTTCTATCAGTTCATTATATCTTCGTTACCATGTGCCAAAGATTACGTTTTGTTATATTCTATTTCTCCTAAAGTAGTTGCAAAAGACTTTGTTGTTTGCACTTTTACAAATTCACAGCTAGTTGATCGCTGGATTTCAGGCTTTCCCAGTCATTTGATCATTAAATGTCAATTTTGTGCCACACTTAAATTAGGTTTCTGTGATTACATGTGTGTATTTTCTAGTCTTTGCTATTATACAATAATTATGGAGCAAAGTTTTTACCAATATATATTAGTATTACTTGGGGACATCACATACTGTTGAAGGGTTACTTGAATAACCTTCTAACAGGGGCAAAAATCCTTAAAGGGAACCCTCTGGGATCTTAGGTATGCCCCCCCTTATTATTATGCTTTCAACCTAAATGACGGTGGTATATATCTACAAGGTTAATAAGATTAGCTAGATCTCCTGTGCTTATATTGGTTATACTGATAACCTGTGATTCAAAATAAAGTAGCAAAGTTAAAAAATTTCTCATTTATGATAAAAAACCATCTTTACCTATTTTGTGGACTTGTGCTGCTGAGTGGGATGGGATGCATAAATTATTGCAAATATGTTACATAGCCTCATGCATTAATTTCAAAACTTTTATGTTGTCTTGGGACTCTTTGCTGTCTACTTTGTTCTGTAAATTATATCAGAATTGAGGTTAAATAGAAACGTCTGATTGGTTGTTTTGCAGCCATGGGGTCTATATTGTCTAGAAGAATTACAAGTCCAGCATCAGTGTCCCATATATCCACCATGGATGCTTCAGCTCTTTCTGTGAAAACATTTTCCCTTTCTGAGATTGAGAAAGCTACAGATACATTCAGTTCACAAAGAGTATTGGGAGAAGGAGGATTTGGGCGTGTTTATCATGGGACATTGGATGATGGAACTGATGTTGCAGTTAAGCTACTAACAAGGGATATTCAAAGTGGAGACCCTGAATTTATTGCGGAAGTTGAGTTGCTATGCCGATTGCATCATCGCAATCTTGTGAAACTCATTGGCATTTGCACAGAAGGGCACAAACGATGCTTGGTGTATGAGCTTGTTTGCAATGGCAGTGTCGAATCTCATTTGCATGGTAATTGATGGTGTATTTTCTCTGGTTTTTAGTATGCAACTATGCATCCAATGTTCAATTCACATTGCATTACCATCAATTAAACTTAAGTCTTGTTATTTATCCTTGCAGGTGTTGACCAGCGAAGTCACCCACTAGATTGGGAAGCGCGGAAAAAAATTGCCCTTGGAGCTGCGAGAGGATTGGCCTATCTTCACGAGGATTCTATTCCTCGCGTAATCCACAGAGACTTCAAAGCTAGCAACGTGTTGTTGGAAGATGACTTTACTCCCAAGGTTTCTGATTTTGGATTAGCAACAGAAGCAACTGAAGGAAGTCGTTCTGTTCCTACAAGGGTCATGGGCACTTTTGGGTAAGTATAAGACTTTGTCTGCCGCAATTGAGTATTTTTGAAGTGTTACCCTAGACAGCATGGCTGTTAATCCAGCATGCGCAACAGATGGGGTTGGATCCTCTCTGCATCTGGTAGGCTGGTATACTATACACATGATGTGTAGCTTTTCCACTTCATTAGCATTATTGAGTGTGACCATGATTAAGATTTTTGATATCTTTTAATTTTTAACAGGATAATGTGCAAGTGTAACTATACTTCCGCACATTACTTGTATATTTTACATCAGATTGTCTTCCTTCTCTACTTAATAGGTTACCAAAATTATCTACTGCATTAATTGTAACTCCTGCATCTTATAAATTGTGTATGATTCTCATCCGTTTGTGATGCCATTGTAAATTACTGGCCATCAAAATGATGCCATTTTTATCTGTTTGATTTTTGCAGGTATGTTGCCCCAGAATATGCAATGACAGGCCATTTGCTCGTTAAAAGTGATGTTTATAGTTATGGTGTTGTGCTGCTTGAACTTCTAACAGGCAGAAAGCCGGTGGACATATCTCAACCTCTTGGAGAGGAGAATCTTGTTCTATGGGCACGATCACTGTTAAAAAGTAGAGAGGGTTTAGAACAGCTTGTGGATCCGACATTGGCAGGAAGTTATGACTTTGATGAAATGGCAAAGTTTGCTGCAATTGCTTTAATGTGTGTACAGCGGGAGGTCACTGAGAGACCCTTTATGGGTGAGGTTGTGCAGGCTCTTAAGTTGATATACAATGACAAAGATGAGACCAGCGTGGATTGCTTGAGCCGGAAGGAATCTTCTGCTCAAGAGTCTGAGTTTAGCAGTTGGTGGAATGATGAGCCTGAAGATATTACATGTCGACTAGATTTTAGGCAAGCATCTTCATTCATCACAATGGATTATAGTTCAGGTCCACTTGAAGAACTGGAAAACAGAGAGTTTTCAGCTTCAAACTTGATGGGAAATGATATGTTTTTACCAATCAGACTTGGTAATAGATCAGGTCCCTTGAGAACATCCCGAAGAAGCAACCTATCCTGTAATAGGTTCATTGGAAGTCAGAGTGAACATGCAGTATTTCCTTCCAAGCGTGTTTGGAATGAGGGTTACTGGCCTTGAGGTTTCTTTTAGTATTTTAGAATTGTACAGTTTCAACATGGATCCGATGCGTTGATTGGGTGGCTGATTTTATTTGTAGGTAAGGCGTCTCAAATTCATAAAGATTTCTAGTCTTTTTGGTATATAAAAAAGAATCCTATAGCTTTCTTTTTAAGATTTGAGACAAAGGATGCTTACTTCTAATTTAAAAATATCTATTTTATATTATACAGGGAGAAAATGTATTTTGAACCGTGCTATAAAATTATAAAATGTAGGTTTAGTTGCATTTTCAGTCATTTGGTTTAGTGTTAGAACAATTTTGATCATCATATTTCTAAATTGCTTGATTTTTGTCTCATACTTTTGAAGGGGGTCTCTCCCTAGTATGATGATCCAAACATGGACCTTGGGATTTTACTGGTTATAGCCGGTACAATCTAGGTCCAAACATGCAATACTGTTTTACATCAGCAGAAGAACAAAATAAGGTAGTCTAATTAATGCACCAGCACTATTCATATTCAAATCCAAGTACTACCTTATACTCTCACTATCATAGTATCTCACCAATGCGTTCATAATGTTGAACTTGCCAAGCAGATGATTAGTAACGCGTAAACTAGAAGTCCGCGCATAAAGACCAATTTCTCCTAGCGAAATAGTGTTTGTTAAGCAAACGTAGCTTACTAAAAACCTATAAATAAAAGTGAAAATCTACTCATTCGCCTCATCATTTTTAAATCCCATTTTTCCCTTCCATTCGAAGATCTAGTGTTACTACTATGATGTCCACTTTCTGAAGCAACTAGGGTTTATATCTAGGAGTTTGGAAGGTAAGATTTAATCTTTTTATTTGATTCCTTAGAGTTATTAGGGTGTTGGGAGGATGTCCAAGTGAACTCATCTCCTTTCCAAAATCATTTAAATACAAAATTAGTGACCCGCCTCTAAATTGGGATATTTGTGTCGTTACCACGATTCCGCTAGGATTCCTTTGAAATGCATTGGTAAGCCATATTCTTATTCATTGGCCACTATATCATCTCCATGACCTCAAATGATGCTTGTGGCAAAGTATAATGGCTTGTGTCAGTATATAGCCAATGATACATTTGAGATAGTTAGATTTTGATCTTAGATGCTTTTGAGGATGGTTTGGCTCATGTACTTATTTTTGTTGACATATATATATACTTATTGTTTTGCACCTCACCCCACCCCACCTTTATACTTGTACATGCATCCAAGTCCATTTGTTTTCTATGTTTACTTGTGGTACACTTTTAGACGATATCGATGACATACTATATTTCAGTTCACTTATCAAGGGTGTTAGGAGTGGCACAATGGAGTGACTTTGAGATTATATATCACGATGACAATGAGTGTGTATTGGGAGTTCGACGCAGATCATAGCAAGACTATTTACACTAGACACAACACTTGTATATATAGATGTACTGACATAGATAATGTCATATGAAAAGAGTGATGTTTGTATCTCACAACGGTTACCCTCCCACTAGATATGAGATGTTCACATGCACTACCATGCTCCATGTGTCCCAAAAGATCTTATTGAACAACGAGTACATGACACATGACGTGTCTACCGCCAACTTTTTGGACACGTATATATAAGGGACGTGGAGGAAATGTAAAGGTTGTCTGGTTGAGCCAAGGGAGGACCAGACTCCATGTGAAGAGTCAAATATTTTTTTTTCTTATTCTCCTATATCTCTTTAGTATTTTTCATAGTTAAATGAATCGACAATGATCGACAAATACATTTTGTTATATATATCCTCTTAGTATTTTGGTCGGTGAGTCTCTCATTATGTCAATAAATCGTCATTAAATGCTAATATTTTGATGTATTTTTATTATGGGTCGCATAGTGTACACATTATATCTATTTGAAAACACAAGCTCTTTATGATGATTAGTTAACTAAATTTTATCAACAATACGTCAAAGTCTCTCAATTACTTTTAGTAATTTTGTTTGCAAATACATGTGGTATAAGATCTTTGAACAACCATCAAACTTGATTTCGAATTGCACTGAACCGTTTCTCATGTGTGTACATCAAGTTATATAGCTGAATTTATTGAATCTATTAAAGTATATTAATTGATGTTTTTTATACTAAAAATTAAGAATAATGGGAGGTGATAGGTAGAGAGTCAAATCCGAACTCAAATAATGCGAAGTGCAATAGACGGGATGAGACGTACGAGTGGGATCCATCTCTGCGCGCATCGGAGGGTCACAAACAAACATTACGACCAAAATATATTGTCAGTTGTAACAAACAAACATTGACCATTGACCATTGACAAATTAAGCAGCTGAAAAAAACTTCATTTACATCTCATTAATTTATTTATTTATTTATTATTATTGTATGAAAAAATTATATCAATAAAAATAAATAAACGTGAAACCAGTTGTCTTATTCCGTGTCGGAAATGGGAATCTGTTATCGATTTCTTGTTCGAAATAATTAATATATAATATAATAACATGTTCCACTTTTCGTCACTAACTACGTTTCCCTCGAGGTTGATTTTAGTATGTTATGGTTATATTGATATTTAAACTATCATTGTTTTGCTTACTTTAATAATTGATAACTTTTCTTTCACCGCCACCAAAACCTTAATAAATATATGTCTTCTGATTATGGTCTTCCTCTGCCTGAAAATCCTGTCATTGTGAGTGTCTTCTTAATTGTTACTCTTTTTTTTGTTTCTTTTCATTATTATGGATGAAATTATCATTGGCAGGTTGGATTTGGTGGTGTTGGAGTTGATCTTTTGGCAATAGTTGGATCGTTTCCGAAGCCGGACACCAAGAACAGAACAACTCATCTCAAGGTTTCTTCTTCCTTTCCTTTTTCTTTTATTTTATTTTTTTATAATTATGGAGAATGCTTTTTATTAGGAATGAAAATAATCACACGAAAGGATAAGAGTTCACATGTGATGATGGGTCAATATTTGTGTTTATTATTGTGGTTTTCCAATGAAACATCTAGAATGCGATGGGTAGGGTGTTACAATTATAGCTATTAATTAAAGATATATAGTAAAAGATTCTTTTTTATTATTTTAAAAAAATTGTATTGGTTTAAATTATTAGAAATCATATCTATTAAGAACATTGTAATTTTAAATCGCTAATAAGATAAAAAAAAAAAAGTGTTAAGATTAAAGATTAAATTTGCGAACAAAATAATAATTTAAAAATATAAAACAAATTGAAGTGTCATAGATAGTTTTATATCTATAACGTTAAAAATATTAATTGAATATGATACTCAAATTTGATATAATGATGTGAATTAAAATAACACTGTAATAAAATGAGAAGACAAACAAACATCACACTAACATGACAAACTTATAAATAAAATAAGAAATATAAAAAGTAATTATTTACATTAAAAAGAGTAACAAAAACGATTTAGATATATAACTGTGTCAAAAAAAAAATAATGTAAATCCTATTTTTCTATGGAGGAAGGAAAACAACAACAAAAGTGGACAACTAGGTCTTTCTATTCATTCTTACACTATGAGATAATTTTTCACACAAAAAAATTATTACTAAAATTTTAAATTAGGAAAATTAACCCACTGATAGTCAAACTAATTAACAGATATATTAAAGACTTCTTGCCGCATTATTTTTAATTAAAATTTCCAAAATTTTAAGCTCCTACCCTCTTTCTCATTCAGACAATTTTGTAGTCTTCAACTCATAGACATGTTATTTTGTAAACAAAATATTTTTTTATGAAAAATTTATGATTTTTTTTTTCTTAAAAAATAGAAATTTATTTTTTTAGAAAAGTTAATTTATTTTTTTCAGAAAATCAAAAATTCTTGTTGAGGGAAAAATCAAAAGCTTTTTTTCTCAATTTTTTTTGAAATTCTTTTATCTCACAAAAAAGTTATTTTATTTTTTAAAAACAATTATTTAAAAAAGTGGACCTATAGATCCACATAATTTTGAATACTTCTTTTAGTGGATTTTTTAATTCTAGAATTTTTTTTATAGAAAATACTCATCAATTTTCCAATTTTGTCCATCCGCCCTTAAAAATGAACAAATATAAAGAATTGAACCAACATCCACCTTTTTTAACCCTTCCATTGTATTAGTAGGAGGTTATAAAATTGACACATTTACCTACAATACTACATACTGATCTGGTAGCTAATTTCCTCATAACTTTTACACTAGCATCGGAATACTTTTATATATAGGCACCGTTATTTTAAGATATTACTTATTTAATTTAAATATTTAATTTTTATATATATATATATTTAGTGGCGGATCTTGCACAAAATATCGGAGAGAGCGACAAATATTAACTAAAATATTATAATTAAAAAATTTAAAAGTCGCATAAAAAAATTAGAATTTCAATTCTCACAAGTTTTACAATTTTCACAACTTTTAAATTTTTTACTATTCACACATGTTTTTAAAACTTCACACAATTCAATCAAATAAAATATATTAATTTTACAATTTTTATCTTTGTCAAAAAAAAAAATTCTTGAAAAAATGCATCAATTTTTTATGTTATATATATATATATAAGAGATACATACGTGAAGAATTATTCTCATTATTAGTTTGATAATATATATTTAGTTATTATATATATATATATATATATATATATATAAAATTAAAAAATATAGGAGGTGTCGTGGCTCTTGTGCTCCCAAGAAAATCGTATACATTGTCAATCGATCATAATTATTAAATTATATAAACATTTTATTTTTAATATAAATATCTCTAAAGTTATATCTATAGATGATTGTGATATTTTAATTGTTTAAATTCTTTTTACTGAAACCATTTTATTTGAAACTCTCTTAATTAAATAAAAAAATTTAGAGTAGTTGTAATTGTAAATAAAATAAATTAAATAAAAATTGAAAGAAAAAGGTCATGCCAAAATTTAAATATTTCCTTTATATAGATATAAGTAATATATAATATATAAATTCAATTCCATTTTTATTGTAACTGCAATTTAGAACTATGAAAAGGAGGGTTTGATTTTTATTTTTTAACTAGTTTGTTTCTCCATGTTTAGTCCATGCATTATGAGATATAAAATTTTGTTTCTGTTATTGAGTGCTAAGGTTCCTTGGATCTGATCAACTGCAATTAAGTCATGTATAGAGATATTTATAGATGGAGAATGTTACAAAATATGGGAATTAGATGAATAATATTGTGTTCATTCCTATTTTGATTTTAGTTAATTGATCACTGTTCTCTAATGCAAAGCTACAATGTCAATGAAGCCCAAAATTTGATATGATATGGTCTAGATACATTAAGTTAACACAATTATATATATAACAAAATAATAGAATCTTGTCTTTTTCTTATCCACATCTGAAGTGTATTATTTGCCTTCAAAATATGGCATGAAATATTTGTAGACCAAACCATTTTTTTTATTTTTGTCTTTCTCTATTCGGAAGTGTTTTCTTCAATTAATCATTTCCTAATGATGTTCAAAGTTATACAAGCATTAATAATTATTCCTGTCAAAAAAAAAAAAAAACTAATAATTGATTGTTTGTCTTCATTGGTTCAATAGGTGCAAGGTGGAGGAAATACCGGAAATGCTTTGACTTGTGCTGCTCGTTTGGGCTTAAAGCCCAGGATTATTTCTAAGGTTTTTTTTTTTGGCATAAATTTTTTTGGAATCAACAACCTCAATGGTTGTGGCTAATTTCTAATTAATATATGCAATTTGTAATGACTAGGTTGCAAATGACGCTCATGGTAAGACTTTAATGGAGGAGCTACAAGCTGAGGGTGTGGATACTTCTTCTTTTGTGGTATGTATGTGTAATTGTCAAAAGTACCCTCAATTATTCTTTTGGATGAGACTTTTTGCTATAGGTAGAATTTATTTAGAGGTTTAAAATGAAATTTTTTGATGATTTTTTTTAATACTATTTTATGAAAAATATTTTATTATATAGGAGTTTGGACAAATTCTAAGATAACTATATAATTAAGTAATTTATCAAATTAAAATTAGACCTAATTTTTTCAAATAAAAAATAGATATAATTGTTGCCATTTAACAATAATTATAACGAGTAAATAAACAATAATTATGCACGACTCATGATAAAATATATTGGCACGGAGTTATAACGGCCATGGCCTAACAACGTTTTTGTTGTTGTTATTTTAAAAGTAATTTCATATATAAAAAAAAATAGAAAAAAAAGAAGTAAATTTTAAGCATACAAATGAAAACATGAGATTTAAACTTTGCATTCTTTATAATACGCTCTAACACTATTGTTTTTTTCATTAAACGGAAGTAATAATATATATATATATATTAATAAAAGTTACGCCCAAAAATTTGGGACCTAAAATTCTAGCTTTACTTTTCTTAGGTTTAGGCTTAGGCTTAGGCCAAGGCAGGCCCGAGCTGTTTTAGCATATATTGTTTATCATATATTTGGAAAGCATGTATTATATTTATTTGCGCATGTAGATGATGTATTAAGTATTAATTAGTTTTGAATTGGTATAAAACTTATTATATATATAGTCTTAAAAACAATAATTTAAAGGGAGATTAATTTTTATAGTCTTTATGATTGAAAAATATTTAATCCAACTGAAGTTAAGATAAATCTATTGTCTGGTTATTTATTTTTTGCAAATTAGGTATGTACTCTACATACAACTATATAAATAATTTATTCAACTGAGTAGGGGTGTTCAAAAAAACCAAAAATTAAACTAAATTGATTTTGAACTGAACTGGTTTAAAAATTGAACTGTTTTCGAACTGATTTTGTAAAATTAAAACTGAATCGAACCGGTTTTCAGTTCGAAAAAACCGAATCGAACCAGTTTTTATTTTAAAAAACTTAAATCGAATTTATTTTTTAGAAGTAATTAGGGGTAATTATATAAATTTTTGCCTATATAAACAAAAAAAACTAAGTTAAATCAGTTCGGTTCGGTTCAAAATGATAAATCGATGCACCACTTTTATAAATCGGTTAAATTTGCTTTTTTGAACTGAAAACCGATTCGGTTCGATTTTTTCAAACTGAAAACCAGTTCGGTTCAATTTTCAAACGGTTCTAATTCAAAACTGAACTTTACCCACTCCTACAATAATATGTATTATACAAAAATGGAATATGAATAATACAAAAATGGACGATAGCATTATCTCTCTAAAGTTCGTATATATTAAGATGGAATATGTATTATACCACTAGATAAGTAAGTTACCGTGTTTATTCTGTGGTATTAACGTATATTCTCTCAGTTTATATAAACTCTAATAATAAGTAATAACTAGTATAATTTTTATCTAGACATTTTATATTCAAAAATTACATTAAACATTGTCTAATTTGAGCAAAGAAGGAGACACATCTATTCTAAATTTTAGGGTTATCTTGAATTAATGATTTGTTTCCTTACTTTTTATTTATAGATCTCTAAGGAAGGGACGACACCATTTAGCTACATTATCGTTGACAATCAGACGTATGTATTACTGCCTAAACGACAATATTGACAATTATAGTTATGAATTTTTTTTTTGATATTTACAATCCAAAAATTTATGTTTAACTAAATTTAAGCATTAATATTTAAAAGGAACATCTATAAATTTATGTTAAACTAAACTTAATCTCTAGTATTCCTTTCGAACGTAAATACATAAGATATATTCTAGACAAATATATTGTGGTAGAAATTGCAATTGTAAAAACTATTACTGAGACATATCAATTTTTTTTTATATCACGGTTATAGTAATTATGATTATGAATACAATTCAAATTCATGATTGATGTTATGCGTTTTTAATTATGGTCATAAAGTAAATGTTTCAAGGTTAGTAGTAACCCTTGTTTCTAGTCTATTATAAATGATATGTGCACAACATGATCACATCTTTGTTTAATGTCATTTGATCTATCTCCCTTTGAGATTATTTTTTTCCAAATAAAATATTTCTACTTTGAATGATTCACATTGAATTTGTAAAATTCAATGTAAATGTGACAAATTTACTATGATACAAAACATACACTTGCGTGACTACCTGAATCATTTAGGAGTTATATATATATATAAATAATAATAGTGATTAATCCTATAAGTTTGAGCATTTAGGAAGACACGCACTTGTATATTCACAGAAGGATATCCTCCAATGGTGCCAGAAGATCTTTCACATTCTAGATTGTTATGTGCATTAAATGGAGCTAGATTGGCTTATTTTGATGTTAGAATGCCTGAAATTGCTCTTGTCATTGCTCAAGAGGTAATCAATTACACATGAACTGTAACATAAATTGAGTCATTCAAATCTTTTATATAAGATTATCATTATTTCTTTTCTCAAAATGTCATTTTTGAACTTTCTAATTAAATCTCTATTATGTACCAAGAATTGTAAAGAGACAACATTGTTCATGCACTTGCATTTGATATTTCAAGAGAGAACTATAAAGAAAACAAATCATATTTCGATCTCGCAGGCATTTCGACAGAATATATCAATCTTAGTTGATGCTGAAAGGCCAAGAGAAGGATTGAATGACCTTTTGAACTTGGCTGATTATGTTGTATGCTCAGAAAATTTTCCTCAGGTTAGTAAATCATATCATAGTATAATGAAGTAAAATTGCTAGATATGTAAAACCAAACCAAACTAAGATGTTAAACTATTTCCTTTTGAATGATTTGCGACTTATGTATGGTTTCACTTTTCGATGTAAAATTCATTCCAGAGTTGGAATGTGAATAATTGATTTTAAAACTAGAATTTCAAGTTTTTGCTTCCATAATTTTTTTAGCCTAAAATAATTTGTGTATCTCATTTTTGCGTAATTGCACTCAAACATAATTCAATTAAAAAAATAGAATTTTCAGCATAACCAAACAGTGATTAAAGTAATTCCAACACATTTGACAGGCGTGGACAGAGACATCAACTATACCAAGAGCATTAGTTTCAATTATGTTAAGACTGCCAAGACTTAAATTTGTGATTGCAACTTTAGGAAAAGATGGATGCATAATGCTTGAGAAATGTGAAGATGGTAAATGTACCTCTTTGTTTGATATTTGTGTGAAGATGAAGTCACATCCAAGAATGGGAAGAAACTTTAGCATCTGATTAAATAACTTTATTTTCATTTAACTTTCTAGAAGATGGTTCTGACTTAAAAGAAGTGGATGTGGACAACTCCATGAAATCATTAACAATGACAAAGGATGATACCATAGTCATGCCAACCTGCACTGCCTCGGTAATATCAAATTGGTTGATATAGCTAATATTACAAACATGTTTTAGATAGATATTATCTGCAAAACATTATCACTTGTTAAATTGTACTTATAGATTTGTATTTTCAGTGTGTTACAAAATTTATAGCAGAAGGGATAGGGTGTGTATGCGGAAGGTTATATTTTGGGACATCTGAAAATATTCCAAGATCAGAGCTTATTGATACAACTGGTGCTGGTGATGCATTTGTTGGAGCTGTTTTATATGGTATATATGCTCACCTTATTCACATTTTTTTTTATCTTCCAAATTTTGATTAAAGTTATGAAATTTAGTATTTTATTTGCAGCTATCTGTGCCAACTTGTCACCAGAGAAAATGTTGCCATTTGCTTCTCACGTGGTAATTAAGTAGCATAATATGTGTTATATATATGAAATTAGAAATGTATTTATTGTTTGCATGTGATGGTATTTACAGGCAGCAATTAAATGTAGATCTCTTGGAGCTAGGACTGGTCTTCCTTATCGCACTGATCCATCCTTAATTAATTAGACCCCTAATTAATTCTTGGGTGGTCATGCATTGTTAAGTAAAAGTGTATATTAATTTTATATTATTAGATAATAATCATTGATTTAATTATCTAATCATATGATTGTAACTTTTATCAATTAATAATTGAACAATTAGTTACTTATATATTTTTTGTAAGTATAAAATTGTTCAGAAACAATACGTATAAATGAAACCTTTTAGAAAAAGAGAAATTGTGTGATATTTCAACAACTTGTGATATGAATCAAATATTGGAGAGAAGATAAGAATATTGATTTAGAGTTAGTTAAAAGTAAAAATGTCAAAGGTTTTTGATCTGGTTTAAATATGATTTGCTTGCTATAATTTATTGTTCTCATATTTTCATAATATAATATTTTACATTTAAAATACTTTTTAACTAAAGTAAATTTTATAAAACTAATTCATTATATATACTATGTTTTTTCATAATTGTTATTTTTTTGACTTTTTTACATGTATTAAACAAGAGGATTAATAAATTTTATTACATTTAATTTTTATTTTATCTATTTTATCTTTACAATAAATAATTAAAAATATTTTGATAGATCAGTAAATTGTCGTACTATCGACTTTGTAAGTTGTAACCCACCAATAAATAAAAACACAATTTCCATTGAATACCTCGATTATAAAAAAACAGAGTAATAAATTTTATCACCTTATAATAAAGAAGATGCTAAAATTTGCATTTGAAGTTGAAGTATGCAAAAGAACGCCACGTGGAAGAAAGTGAGGAAAACTTGATCCACTTCAATCACCATTCATTCATTCATTCATCCCTTCGAACTCTAAAAAGAAAATTAGAATTTGAATTTGAATTTGAATTTGAATTTGAATCATGCCGAACCTCTGCAATCTTTCTAATACTTGTGCTTCTTCTTCAACGTTAATGTTCAACGTTAAACCTCACCCACCACCACCTCTCAATTTTTACAATGTAATCATAATAACACATTCTTTCTCTCTTCAACAACCGCGTAAATAAATCTTATATTTATTTCTTTTTTTTCAGTTATCAAGGAAGCATCGCTGCAAAAATTTCAGTGTCAAAATGTGCTCCTCATCCGTTCCTCAAAACGCCGTCGTTGTGCGTTCTCTATCTCTCTTTTTCTTTCATTCCCGCCAATTTTCTAGGGTTTCTTTTCTCTTTACACATACTCGCACGTGTGTGTTTAGGTGGGGTGTGGAGCTTTGGCTGTGGATTTCTTGGCCACCGTTGATGCTTACCCTAAACCAGATGACAAAATCAGAAGCACCAGCTTGAAGGTTCCTTTTTCTTTCACATTTCAGAAGCTTTTTTTAATAAGTAATTGTCATTAATTTTACTCAATTTTACACTATCAGAAGCTTTTAAATCTTAATGCAATGTAATTTTCAGGTTCAAGGAGGTGGCAATGCTGGCAATGCTTTAACCTGTCTTGCTCGCTTAGGTCTAAACACAAGGCTCATTTCTAAGGTTTATTTATCTATTTTTTTAAGGATTTAATTTTATAACAGTTCACTATTTTGTCACATCACCATACTTTTGTAATTGCATTTTTATGTTAATTTATTTTTAAATTCTAGAAGTAGTTAATGGTTTAAACCTGATTTTGAATCTATTTTGTGTGTGTGTGTGTTACTAACTTGTTTGTTGCTCATTAGGTTGCAGATGACAGCCAAGGCAGGGGCATATTAGATGAGCTAAGGGCTGATGGTGTAGATACATCCTTTATTGTGGTAATTTTTTAATACTTTTTTATCTTTAACTGTTTTTTTAATCTTCATGAAGCTTGATATTTGAATTATTACACTTTGGTATGTGTGCTAAGATTTGAATTTGTTGTCCATGCCTTTTAGTGGGGCTCTGGACAGCCAATGGCCTCATCCATTTTATTAATACTTTTTTGTGTGGTTATGCTTCCTGTTATTTGCAGGTATCTAAAGAGGGAACTTCACCATTTACATATATTATTGTTGACAACGAAACGTAATGGTCATTATCTTACCTATGGTTACACAATCTTGACTTCTTCGATGAGTATATTCATTCATGGTCAAAATTTCAAAAGAGAGGGGATGGGAGAACATGAGTTAGGTGGATCTACTTGAGAATCTGGTCACTCTGTATGGTTTTGAACATAAATTCATAGATAGTAATGTGCTATTTTTATCTTGAAATGAACTAAAGCTGCAAGCATTGCTTATACTTGCATTTCTATTTTCTGTCAATTGCCTCGTCTCCATTTTCTCATGTTTATTATCTTTGGACATTTCAAAATACCTAAGACTTGTTTCAACGAGTAGCCAACGCAATGCATAATTTGGAAGGTGAAATTGTTCATTAGTAGAAAGAATAAAACAAAAAGTGTGTGCTAGTTATAGTTATTCATATTTATATTAAAATCTTCCAGCATTAGTTTTCTAGCATTGAAACTGTTGAACATTTTAATTGTAACTTGAGTCATTCTAAGTGAAGGGGAGCCTTAGCATAACAATTAGAGTTGTTATCATGTAATTAAGAGGTTACTGGTTCATGTAGTGGAATAGCCTCTTGCAAATGCAGGGTAAGGCTTCCTACAATATATCCGAAATGGTCTGACCCTTCTTTGGATTCTGCCTTGGCAGGAGCTTTCAAGCACCAGCCCTTTGACTCATCAGCCATTCTAACTTTTTTTCAGGAAGACTCGCACTTGTATACATACCCCTGGATATCCTCCAATGATACCCCTAGATCTTTCAGAGTCAAGTTTGTTATCTGCATTGGATGGAGCAAGCATTGTATATTTTGATGGGAGGTTGCATGAAACAGCTCTCGTCGTTGCCCATGAGGTTGGTTATCACCCATATATTTTACTTGCAATGCTGATGCTAACTATTACGGCCAACTTTGATTAATGCTAATAGACTTTTATTAGAAGACCAACTCATCACACCAATGTCAATGGTTGCAATACAACTACTGACTTAAATGGTAAAGAAATGTGAGAAGATGATGATATATTTCGAAAAATGTAATCGGCAATCCATTGTGGATTTTGCTGGTTCATTGGGCAGTCAAGTAAAACTAGTTTTTTCTTTTGTTGTTTCTATTTCTCACCCTAATGTTCGTTCTTTTTCTTTAGTCATTATGTATTATAAGTGCATTTTCTTTACCCGCATTGTGAATACTATATGAAACTGTTACACGATTCATTTGCCATGTGTTTTGGATGGAGAATTTCCAAATTCTAGGAAATTGAAAATACAGGGGTATCAAATTACATAAGTTTAACTACTTTCATTTGAAAACTAATTTTCTATTAAAAACTGGAAGGAAGTTGCTAACTTATGTGAATTCAAATCTATCCTGGTCCTCATTACACATCAATCTCAATGTGGAGGTCAAGCAAAACTTGAGCTATAATCCCGCCGGTCTATCTACAACCCATTCCTGCATTGTGCCCATAATTCCTATCAAGGAGATAATATTTGTGGGGAGAAAGAGAGGGAGATGTAATTTTAAGAAAGGTGCAATTTGAAGAGATTGGGGGGACTATCAGGGAAACAAGATTCTAAGGAGAGGGGAGAGACACAAAACTCTAAAATTAGAGAGGTATGGAACTCTTAAGGTGACAAAAATGTGCAATTTATATGAATCGGAGAAATATTTAATATCCACTTCACAAGGAGGGTTAGTTGAGGATTTCACATCTCAAGAGGGTATTTTAAATAATTTAATTTGAGTAATGGAGTGCTTGATAAAAATGCTTTAAAATCTTCAAAACTCTCCTATCAAATATCCTAACATGGTGTTCTATTAATTATTTTAAAACCTAAAAAATTACATCTCCTTCTTAAATTTATCATCCAAACACACACTTGTTATCTTTTACTCCTTTTGTTTTCTTTTGCTTGTAAAGGAGATTGGGAATGGAAGAACTGAGAAGAGAAGTTCACAGAGAAAAGTAAACAAAATCTTGTATTTTTTCCAGTGCAGGCAACTAAGAAGAATATACCCATCTTAATTGATGCAGAAAGGCCGAGGGAGGGGTTGGATGATCTCCTGAAATTAGCTGATTATGTGGTATGTTCAGCAAAGTTTCCAAAGGTGAGTGCATTTTTTTTCCATGAAAGGGCTATCTTAAGAAATTTATAATTTTATGCTTCTATTGCAAACCTTGTTTGCATGTGCAGAAATGTTGGATTGATTTTAACAGTCTACTTTTTTGTTCTATCAGCTAGACAGTAAATGTACTATTTACTTTACTGTGTAGAATATATGCTTTCTTGAGTGTCTTAGCGTCCAAATAAAAGACAAGACTGAGTTTTTTTGTGGCCCCAAAATTACTTGTTAAGTTGTACATATGTTAATTCAATTATCTATACCCTTCTTTGCTTACAGGCATGGACAGAGGCATCAACTGTTCCACAGGCACTTGTTTCTATGCTTTTAAGGTTGCCCAACTTAAAATTTGTAACTGTGACTTTGGGAAAAGAAGGTTGTATAATGCTTGAGAGAAGTGTTGATGGTATGTATAAGATGCTAGCGGGCATAATCACTGTATGTTGTATCTGCTTTTAAAGTAAACAGATTTCAATAATTAAACCTTTTTTGGCAGCAAGTCCTTCCACGGAAGAAGTGGATGTAGACAACTTTTTGGAATCACTGGAGTTAAGAAAGGATAAGAGTGCTCCAACTCCAACCTGTGTATCATCGGTAATGCAAATGAAACTTAGAACGCTTTGTTCTTTATTGAAGTATTGCTGAAGTGAAGTCTAACACCAAACTTTATTCCACTAAACGGGGTAGGGTACTTAAATCAATTGACATTGTTGGGCTATTTCAAACACCCAATTTTAGTAAAACCATTTAGAATTAATCTATTTTGTAAGGGATTTGGAAAATGTATGATTGGAATAATCCATTGCTGTGTCCTTGCTATACAGGGTCCTCTTCAAGCAAGTACTGGTTTGTGCTCTTGAAAATAACATTACATGTTTATTTAAGTTATTGATCAGCTTTTTAGTCATATCGTTTTTTTCCCATTCATCCAGTCTGTGGTAAAATTGAAGGCAGAAGGAATAGGAACGGTTACTGGGAAACTATATGTTGGAACAGCTGAGAGTATTCCTCCATCAGAGCTTATTGATACCACCGGTGCTGGGGATGCATTTATTGGAGCTGTGATCTATGGTAATGAAACAATTTTGTTCTATTTTTCCTTTATGGTCTTCAAAAGGCCATGATATCAAATTGTGAATGTGTCTGAAAGTCTTTTATGTGCCATATTATGTTTTAAACTTAATTGTTACCATTATCTTTTTCCTATATTCTGAGATATGTTCTGTGTTTGATATGCTTTCAGCTATTTGTTCGAAGTTTTCACCAGAGACAATGCTACCCTTTGCTGCTAATGTGGTATGTGGTCAAGATTAAAACGTATCTTGTGACTATTTTAAATGATCGCATGACCTCTAACTAACTTCTAATCTTTTATTTTGAATAAAACTAATTTCTAATCTTGATTTTATAGATTTATGTGATTGTGTGGTGTGTGTGTATTTTATAAATAGGAAGCTTATGCATTTTAATGCGGATTTCAGGCAGGTGCAAAGTGCAGAGATCTAGGAGCACGAAGTGGTCTTCCATACGGCGCAGACCCACGCTTAATATCCTTTATTCAGTAGATTTTCCAGCTTTGAGACAGTACAAGAAATGTCTTCAGTGGGATATTCTACTAAATTATTTATTTGATGGAGTTAATCATCTTTCACATTTACCCTCCACTTAGAAGTTTTTGCATCTTCTACATATTCGATTTTTCACAGTTAAGGGAGAGGATGGACGCTTCTTGCTTCTAATTTTTTCCTTTACTTAAAATGGAGTTTCCATCATTGATTGCAACGAAGTCACATCATAGTTTTATGTGTGGGTAAATAATGGTTGGTACGAATGAATATTTTTTACACCACTACCACTGTAATTTCCACCAAAACTCTTTTTATATTTTTAAATTTTTAAGTTAATATTTGTTGGTTTTGTGAAAATAGAGTTCGTACATATAGCAAAGTTGTTATGCGTATAGTCATGAGAGAATAGAAAATTTAAATACAAAAGAAAGAGTTGTTATTTTACATAAATAAAAAATTTGAAAATCTCAATCTGAATTATAAAGTTGAGTTCAAGAATTGATTGTGTTCTTTATATATTTAAAAATTATTTTGAATAGATCATTGCAAGTGAAATGTTTCTAAAAAATATCAATACAATAAAAAAAAAGTAAAATAAGCGAAAGTTGAATATCGGTTGTTAAAACATGCAGTTTTATGGGTTAGTTAAAACATGCAGTTTTATGGGTTAGTTAGTTTAATTATTGCCTGTTTAAATTATTTGAAATTATCCATCCAGGGATGATTATCACTGTCAATTGTCAATGTTATAGCCAAAAGTCCAAATCATATATGAAAGTTTGTAATGGAGAGGAGTTTCTTAAAAAATTGTACCAGAAAAATGCCCTCAATTTACAAAGAATAGTTAAATATTTGGTGCCAAAATATATGTCCTGTAATTACTAATGTATTTATAGCATTAAATGTTCCGTTATATTCTTACAATTTAGCATTTACAAATATCAAGGTCGTTGTAGTATAGTGGTAAGTATTTCCGCCTGTCACGCGGATGACCCGGGTTCGATCCCCGGCAACGGCGTATTAGTTACAATTATCCTATTTTTTTTTATTTTTGTCCTCGTTTTCGCGTGGAATTTCTATGACGATACATGGAATCAGCACTTATCAAAACACATTTTGTTCATGTTTTTGTGAGACTATATAAATTTATGTTATTAACCACAAAAATGTATGAGATTAATTATTTATTGAACATTTATTTCACTAATCATTTAAAATACCTTATTAAATAACTACTAAAACACAATACATTAATTTCTTATTTAACATTATTATAAAACGCATGAAATATATAATTAATCACTTGTAAGGACTCAACTAACCACTAAAATATAAAAATACTTGTTAAACAACTAAAAAATAAAATATAAATAAATAAATTTTAACAAAAAAAATATTATTTTTATAATTTTAAAATATGAATCACACACAACTTCTAAAACTTTTTCTATATCTAAATTCTTAACTAGTGTCTCAAAAACATTTGCTAACATTTTCCATTATTATATAACTTCAGAAATAAATAACTACATACTATAACATCATCCACGCACCACAATTCAATATACTACTCAACTCAACAAATTGTACGAACCGTGTCCTTGTACGAACGCATCAGTTATTTTGTAGATTTTTAGGAATGTCTATATCAACTCTTCAAGTGTATATTTTGTGTATTAAAAAAAATTCTTCAAGTATTAGTAAATGTAACAACCTGAGCAGTGTCTCTCTCAAAATTCTCAACCAAGCACCAAGGTTGACGTGGCAAATAGATGCCCTTTAGAGCATGGCATTTTGTAGGGTAAGGGTGTGGGCCATTAACATAATAAGACCCAAATATTATAATGTTATGAAAACCACACCGGAAATCAAGGCGGTGACCTTATTTCATATCATCGTTTTGACAACCTGTGTTTCCTCAAAAGCATTCCGACAATTGCTCAACTCTCACCGCATTTGCCGGGGAAAAACAATCTTTTAAATTAAAGCTAACAAAAAACCCTTCATTCTAAAATGTGTTTGCTGAGTAAATTTATGTACCACAGTAATTAATTTTCATTAAATTTAAGTGTATGGTTATTTTATACTAACATTATCTATACATCTCTCAAAATCAACAAACTGAGACGGCACATATTTTGTGAGGGATCATGAGTAACCAACACAATGATCTCTTTCGTCAAAAAAAAAGAAAACACAATGATCTCTTTAGCTATAAACAATGGATCGTGCAACAATCACCTTGACAATTAAAAGTAAAAAAGATAAAATGAAAATCTATTGTGCTTTGTTTGGTTGTAGTGTAGCTCGTGAAACCGTGTATGACAAGCTGTTCCGTATTAAAGGGACGTTTCTCATTTTTATTTTTGCCTTTAATAAATCATTAGGTGGGTCTATTTAATGGGTTAGGGTCCCACTTAGCAACTAAAGAATTTGGACATTTTTTATCAAATGTATTTTCTAGATTTTAAAATTATTGTCCTATTTTGACATAAATTAAAAAATATATGATAATGAAAAAAAATAAATCAGAAATTTATTCAATTGTTTTTATTAATTATTTAGGTGTTTATTTATTATAAATACAAAGTTGAATTAATAACTTAAAATCATATAATATATTCATATACTCAATGTCTTTAGGTTATGGAAAAATATTTGTATTCAAATCACTTCTTTATTCTTAGCTTAATGTGATTATCTCTATCTTTTTCATGATCCAAGAGTGATATTAAAATCAATTATTTAAAATGACTATTTCTTTGTATCGACAATGGTAGTAAGAAGGATTTCGTTCATATTATACTAACAACAATGCAAATGTATATAAATTTAAAAAACTTTTGTTTGAAAATAATATATTCAAATGAATAGCCGAACACACACATGGTGGAAAGATCACTCGTATATCAAGTGTGAATAAAAAATTAATATTAAAAAAAATTAATATTCAACATCATATAAATAAAAATATTCTTATATTAATATTTTAAATTTTAAATAAATATATAATGTTCAACTTATTTATATATTGTTGTTATTAACTCAATAGGATAATTTCTAGAAGAATCTATAACCCAACATAATATTTGTTTTTGAGAAAAAAACCCAATAGTATTCATAGCTACAATTGGAAAAAGACAATATAAAGTGCATTACAAACTTAAAATAATAGTTTAGGACAAATTTTTCCACAAGTGTAATAGATATTATGTGACGGATGAAACACTTCCTAAAAGTGTGGCTTATTGTGATTGGACTCTTACTGTTTTTGTAAAATGTTTTTAAGATATCTTTTTATGATTAAGTATATGTTTTTAATTTTATTAAATTTGAATTGTTTATACATTTTTTTTACTTTTATTTTCACAATATCTTCCATCAACGGTTTTGGGTATTTGGTGCCCAAATTTCATTGCAAATTAAAATTTTATATGAATTAAAAACAAATTTACCTTTTTAAATTAACATTGTTGGAATTGGATTTAGAGTACCATGTTCCAAATAAATTGACCATGTTCCTATTTACAAAAAAGTATGTTCCAGATGTGCTGTTGTTGTTCCTTTTTCTTTTGACAAGTTCCGTTCTTTTTCGTTCATCTGTTATGTAATTGTCTTTTTGCAAGATCTGTTAGTAATATACAAAATAATAGGAATGCTTTCTTAATGAAAATGGAAAATTAATAAAAGAATAGATCTGTTACATTAATAGACAGATGAAGTGCTTTTGTAAAGATCTGTTACATAAATATTTATTTATGAAATTAGTAAATAGATAGATCTCTATTTATATTTAGATTTTATCAATTACATATTTTAGAGTTAAATAATTTTTTATCATCGAGTTTTAAAGATTTATTGAAAAATTGATTTTATAAATTGACTGAAAAGTTAACTTTAAAAATTCACCAAAACACTAGTTCGAAATCAATTTTTATAAAGAATTGTTAAAAATTCATTTAAAATATTAAAGTAATATATATTTATAAATAAATTTAAAAAATTCAGAATTAAATTGAAAATAATTTAAAAATTAACTATTTTTTATTAAAATGATTTAAAGAACTAAACTAAATTATTAATATAGTTTAATTCACTTCAATTTTTAAACAATAAACAGCTTTTATTTATCACTTTCAAATATAAAAAAAATAAATATTATTAAAAATATTTAAACAAAAGAAATGAAATGCACTTTTTTTTAATTGTTATTATTATTGTTCCTCAATTATTTTCTATTTACTATTTTCTTCGTGTATAGTTTTTGTACTTTTCAGCATAGTCCATAAAACAAATACAATATGAAAATTGCTTTACAGCAATAAAATAAATTATATATACATATATATATATATATATAGTATTTTATTGAACTAATTTTATTGAAGCATATATTGAACTAATTTGATTTGATATGAATTGAATCAAGCGAGCAATTATCTAAACAAATTAGATGGGTTCCTCAATGGCCACACAGTTATATGAATTTACGATAATGCCACGCTCATTCTGTCACTTATAAATAAAAATATTGGTAAGATTGCATTCATATAGATGTAGATTAAATTATTACTCGTGCAAAACACGTTCGCAACTACTCTAGCCTCTAAGTTTATATAGTCAACAAAATGTAAATATATTGGAACACACATTTTTTTACATTAAATATGCTGCAGGATTCATTACAAAATATACTTGTTGGTGAAAAGTATTTTGCAGTTACTCAAGACTACGTGGATGAGAATCATGAGGTTATTTCTATCTATTTTATTTTAGACAAATATTAACCGATGCCTCAATTGCATTTATTAAATAACTAAATATATAAATGTCTGGTTGTGTTTTTAATTTATTAAAGAACTAAATATATAAATGTGTTTTTTATATGTAAAATTTTTAATTTTAGATTTTTTTAATAAGTGATTCAAAGACATTTATTAACAAAATCTTTTAATTTAATTAGAGATCGATCATGGTTTAAATAAACCTAAATTTTTGCCTTTTTTTGAATGGTAAGGTGGACAATATTTTTTTTGAACAAACTAAAAATAAATATATTCAAGAAACGTTATTGCTTAGAGTAAAAAAAAAAAAAATTTTACAATATTTCTACTATATGACCAAAACAAAGCAGAAATACAAATTAAACTACTCAAACAATAAGTAAAACAATTAACCACAATCGATATCAATGCACTCTAAGGGTTGAAAGTATCATTGGTTATACCTATAACAAACTTCTGTTATATACAATTTGATCCACCTCCATGTTAAAAATTCGGCATGCTCAATAATAAGATTTGCATTCAAAACATGCGAACAAAAAATTGCCTCATTTTTTTATTTCCAAATTGCTCAGATCACCGCAAACCAAACTAAATTAATTATTTGTCTCTCATCGCAACATTTCTACCATAATCTCTAAATTTTCCTCTTGTTGCAAAGACAAATGAAATAACCTACAAACAATTTTTTATCAAACCATTCATCTTCAATACCTACTCTTCCTGCAACAATATTCTTCCACCACACAGGTCCCTTCGAATTGTCCCCACTAAATTTCCCAACTTCTACTCCATATTTATTGATCAACATCTTAACCCAAAAACTCACTGACTCCGTTTTTAACCTCCAACGTCATTTACCCAATAGAGCTTTATTAAATTTTTTCAAATATGGGACTCCTAGTCCACCATTTTCTAAAGGCAAATAAATGATTTAAAATGAATTCAAGTTGATAAATAATACTCGAAGGTGCCTTAAAAAAAGAACGAAAATAAATCGGCAATGCAAATAAGACAACTTTGAGGAGTACTAAAAACACAAAAATACTAAAAAAACTATATGAGTAATTGAATAATTTTATATTTAAAATTATCTATTTACACTACTAAATAAACATTTTAATAATTCTATTTTATTTGTTAGAATGTGTGTGTGTGCGCTTCTGCGTGCGCAACTCAAACGTGTGATTATCATGCAATAAATTCATCTCTTCTTACATGACAATCAACCATTTTTCTTTATCAACATTTGTAATTGCCTATTGATAGTACTATAGATCTCCATTATCAGTTATCATCACGTGGATGATATCTATAGAAATGTTGGTGTTCTCTAGTAGACCTTCTCAACTTAGGCTCAACCGGTGGAAGTTGCTCATCTGGCTCATCATGGAGAGAAATATGATCTTTAGTTATACTCTCATCACCTACCTGCATATCTCCCTCATCAACAAAAACTTTAGCAGGGAACTTAGGCACACCGTCAATGTAATTTTTGGAATTTAGTTTATGTTTCTCAGCTTTATCAAAATCTTCAAATAGTTCCACATGCATCCTATAAAATGAAGTGGACAATTGCTCATTTGCTACCATTAAAGACCATTTGGTGATTTTACATATACAACCACCACCAAAGTAAGTGTGATAACCCTCAATATTCAAGACTTTCACCGAAGTCAATTTGAGACGAATATCATAAACATGCCTCACATTCTTCAATTGAAACTTGCGACCATTATCGGTTTCAACCTGAACATCTCTCATACCAATAACCTTACAAACCCATTTATCTTCCATTTTTACTGTACCAAAATCTCCAACACTATAATATAATAAATTACACTTAGGAGTAACTTGACATGCAAAATTTATGGAATTATCATTACAAACAAGATAGACATTAATAACATATAACTTCTATTTGTCATCATCTATTTCCCTTGATTAACCTCTCGTGAGAAACCTATAGTTTGTTTTTATATGACTCATTTTGCCACATCTGTAGCATATAACTTATTTTCTTGTTCTTGACTTGTTATATGACTTTTTGAGCTATCGCGCCTATGAAATAGTTTGGATTGACTTATCTCTGTGACTCTCTAACTAGTATTTTTGACTTTGAGAAATAATAAATCAAACTACACTAATTTCTTTGAACTTCTTCATTTAACATGCTTTACAAATGACATTTTTAACTTTCTACTTGGAGTTGAATTTGTCATTGATTTCATAATTGTCAGACAAAAAAAACCACGAGACTCAATCCAATATAATATTTTACTAAACAAATAAAAGATACACTAGAATTTTCTATTAACACCGTGAACATCAATAATAATTAACTTTTACTAACAATTTAGAAACCAAATCAAAATAAGAAACCTGCCAATAAAGTAAATACTATTAAGAGTATTAATAAAAACAAACAAACCCAATAATAGAAATAATATAGTCAACTTATATACAAAACATTGCAAGTTTGCTATACACAAAATAACATCGAAACCAGGTTTTCTTCTTCCCTACTCTGCACACTACAACAACACTTTAGTAGGAATGTTTTACTGGGATGAATTAGATAGGTTCAAGCTCCAATCAATCATATAACCAATTTTAAATTTATTAAAGGATTAAATTTCATTATCAATTTTGTTGTTGTTTAATTAAATATTTATTTCGATAAGTTATTAATTAAAACTATAAACTTCTTTTCCTGATAGAGATTATGATAATTAAAATAAAGTTTTTTTTATTCCATTTTCAAATTTTTATTATTTAGTTTTTAAAAATTAAAAAAGGATAAAATTTGTTTGCTTTACTCTTTTGTAAATGACTCTCTTAAAAATTGCTTTACTTTTCTCCTGTTGGAAACAAGAAAACAGAAACACCATTTAAATGTTTTACTTTTTTCATTTCAGTTTTCGATCTTATAAAAAAACACGAAAACTAACCATTTTCATTAATGGAAGGTTTGTAAATGATTAAATTATATTAAAATTAAAAACCGTGGAATCATGCAAGCCATTGGGATTATTTTACCGTTGTTGACTTGTTGCACATTTCAGTTTTCTAGTGCAGCCATACCTTATATTTTAATGTTTTTTCCCTTATATACATATTGATTATTAGTTAATTATTAATTTCAATTGATTGGAAAAAGAATATAAAATTATTTTTCAAAATTTAAAAGTTAGTTTTATATGGTCATTCAACATGAGATTAATAGTTATGTATTAAATTTAAAATAGCTTTATATTATTACTTAATAAAAAATTCATCATTTGTCATATAAATTTATTTCATATATATTTTTCAAAAATATTTATTACATACTTTATCTTTATTAAACGTCGGTTTAAATTTTATTTATATGGATAAAGTATTTATTTATTTATTTATTTATTTTTCGTTAAATATTAAATATTAAAAGAGAATAATTATGAAGAAATTAAATATGCGTTAAATAAGTTTTCTGTAGTTTACTTTTAAAATATATTTTGAAAATAAATTTATCAAATAAAAGGAAAAAACTACTAAACAAATTTTTAATTTTTTTGTCTCTAAAACAATTTTTAAAACTATAATTACCAAACAAATTTATTAATGATAAAAATCATAAAAATAGTTTTTACAAATTGATTTGCAAAATTATTTAAAAACTAAAAACCAAAATTAAA
>JBBPBS010000968.1:30143268-30190035 GCA_037974835.1 Cicer judaicum
AATAAAGATTAATAAATTTCATTTATTAAATTACATATATGATAGTTGAAGTAACTCAAATGACATTTTATAATGATTAATATTACATTAATATATGAATAGAAAACTCTCAAGAAATATAATAATTTTATTTGATATGGTATTATCATAGTAACTAATAAGTTATTTATGGTATTTTAACTTTAGACACCTAATACCTTAGGTGTTAGTTGAAATGCTATTGGATATAATTAAACACTTGTAACTAATGATTAATTAATATGTGGTTCGTCAACTTTTGATAATGAATTTGAGGTCTATGATAAAATTAAACTTCTTATTAGAGAAAATGAATGAATGAAAAAATAACTTTTCTGTTAATTAACCACAATAATATGAATTTTTTGTTAATTAACGATAATATCATACTTTTAAACGTGAAATTTGATTAATAGATTAATTTGATTAATCTATAAAAATTGATTTCGATGATATACGTAAAATTTTGGTATAATTGAAAAAATAATAATAATTAATTATAAAAAAAATACTTCTACAATTTAAAATATAAATGAACAGAAATTGATATATTAAAATTAAAATTTGAGTATTAACTTTTGTTGATGGAAAATGTTTATACTTAAAGGGAGAGAGAAAGCAGTGGTAAAACAAAAATGGTGAAGAAGTGTCTCTCCGTAAAATGGTGTACAGTTCATACTTAATAGAGAAGATACGCTGTCAATGGAAGATCCCGTAATTCATATCGGTGCGTAGGGGCATTTCGGGAATTGAACTTGTACATTTGCAAGAAACACGTTTCGTACACCGTCATCATCACACTAAAGTGGATCAATGAACGCGATTTTACTTACTTATTAATTATTACACTAATTACATAAAAATTAATTATCCTGTCAAAAACAAATATAATTATGGAAATTTACCTTTACTTGTAATTTGTGAAATGTGAATGCAATAATATTAACAATAAAATAAAGTAATAAAAAATTAATAAGAAATCGAAATAAACTTAGTCCAGAAGAGAAGACGGAGACGGTGGTGGAAGAAAAAAAAGAGAAAGAAACGGAGAGAAAACGAGAAGAAAAACAGAGAAAATAGCTTAACCTGTTAAAACCACACCAAAACCTTTAAACTCTTCTTCAAATGTTTTGGTATTGTCGAAGGGTTTAACTTTTCTTCTTTCCAACTCCATTCAATTTCATCAGTACATACACAATATTCTTTTCACTCGATTCATACATATATATATATATATACACACACATAATCATTTATATCGTTCTTTTCATCGTTTGAAATTTCGAAGATCTTCCATTTTTTTATTGGAGCTATTGCCATTGGAGCTAGATCCAGAATCAACACAACCAGATTATATTGATCCGATCAATCATTCGCATAATGGTAATATTCTTCTTCGTCTTCATCTTAGTTCATTTATTTAGTCATTGTTGAGTCAAATCTAAGTCTTATTTTGTGTTCCGTTATGGTGACATGAATTCCACTTTGTTCGCGGTTTTAATTTTTAATTTTTTCATTATTGCATAGAAGCGATATTTTGATTTATCTGATGGATTTTGATATATATGTTCCGATATGGGTGCTTCAATTTTGATATATATCAATGTGGCCGTCTGTTATTACTGAGCGACATTGTAGGATTGCGAAAATGGCGGATAGTGTCTGAGTTGTTTTGAGAAACACAAATTTATATATATTTTTTTAATTAATTAATTAATTTTTTTAGTCTATTTTCTATTTTTATTTTTAGCACCGAGGGGTTTTGCAGAAATTGGATCAACTGTCAATATTCAATAGACTATTATTAGTGATATATATGTGATTGGTCTTTCTAAAAATCTATAGGTATGTGTCTTGAAATAGGAACCTTAGAGCTGATTTCATATTTGTTGCGGTTATGTTGTTTGCATCACCTATTTTGATTTAGATAAATTTTAATGATTTAAGTAAGAAATCCTTGTTTTTTTGGGTTTTGAGATTGGTTCAGAAATTTACAATGGAACATTATACAACACCCCTAAAATTGGGTTAGTAAAAATGGTCAGGGCTGATACCTTGAAAATGCTGGGGCTGACCTTAATTGTAGTAACATACTTATTGTATATCTGCCAATTTTATGGGCTTGCGGAGGGCGGATTTAATCCTTCTCTACTTTGCTTATGATTTAATGTGGCACTTAAATGCTTAGTAATCCCCTCTTAATCAGGATGTTCGATGTGACTTGTTTTATTTTTCTCAAAAAAGTATTGAGTAATTATCAGTTGTCTTCACATATGTTCATTGCTTTTGTGAGATATTTTCCTTTAGGTTAATGTTGTTTAACTTCATTCACACAAAAATACTTGAAGCATATCAAGCGAGAAGACTTTTGTTATGAGAAAGTGAGAGGAGTAAATGTTGGCCACCAAATCAAATCACGAGTTGTTAAAATTAAAACCGTAAAAATAAATAATTAAAACATATAGTCATGTGACTTTTTTAAGTGGTCATGTAATTAATAAATAACTTTTAATCCTAATAATCGATATATAGTTATATGGTCCATATTTACTCCTCTTGATACATCTCTTATATATATATTTTGTTAGAATATTATCAAATATCTTATAATATCTTTTATATTATATCGGAGTATCTTTAGCTATATCCTAGGATCAATTTATAATCATATAGATATCTTAGAATATCTCTCATCATTAGTAAGATTTGTTCATAATTTAGGATTGAGTTTATGTATCTCTATAAATAGAGAATACTATTGAGTCTTTTGAATCAAGTTAGCATAAAAATATTATCAAATAATATTCAAACTCTTATTATTTTCTTTCTCTCCTTTATCTAAAATCCCACAACTTCAACATAGATATATCTTTAGGTTGTCCTCTATTTATAAGTATATCAAGTCGGCCTTTCAAGGTCAATTCATGCCATTAAATTAGTCCTTAAAATGACATCAAATTGGTTCCTAAAGGGCAAAGTTCATATAATTCAATTGTCATTATTGAAGGGCCAATTTGAAGTTTTCAATAAATGGAAAGATAATGTGTCATGTTACGTATATATCTCTGGAGGACCAAAACAAAGTAATGAACATCTTGTCTTTAATTTATTTATAATTGATGTTGCTTATCTTATTTTTTAAGCTTAATTGCAATTTTAGTCATTTTATTTGTACTGATTTATGAAATTGGTCCATTTATTTTAAAAGTCGCCAGTTTTGGTTCTTCCTTCTGATTTTTTAACTAAAAAATTATGACGTGAGATACTTTAAATAACGCGACATATGATATGATGATGTAGAATGATTAACACCCATGAAATTGGAATAAAATGTTGTGAATACTTAGCTTTTAACTTAAAAAACTTTTCATATTTTAATTTTAATTAATGATGTATGAATAATTAATGCATCTAAATGGTTCTATATCATATACTTGTATGTCATGTTGTTTAAAATATGTTAAATCATCATTTTTTAGTTAAAATTTTTGATGGAGGGATCAAAAGTGCCACCTTTTAAAATAGGGGGACCAATTCCGTGACTTGGTAATAATAGATGGACCAAAACTGCAATTAAGTATATTTTATATAAAGCTTGACTAGGCTATGAATTGCTAGTTTGTTTGGAACATATTTCACTTTCTATGCTTACACTGGTGACTTAAGTACAAGATGTTGTCTTTTGATTTATTTTCCCACCACCCTTTCATCTCTTGTTAGGTGTTAGTTTAATTTGAATGAATTATTTTATACAAATGAAATGAGATTGATAGTTGCAATTTTCAAATGATTCCATTTTAAAAGGATATGTGAAAAGTATCTGTTGGTTCATCCCCTTAATTGAAGTTAACTTAGCTCAACTGGGAGTAATTTGAGTCCAATTGACTGTTTTCTGATTTATGAGGCATCTATTGATGTTTTCAACTGCATGTAACTAGTGAGATTTATTGCTACAACCTGAGCCAATCTTTTATGGTATTTAAAATTTACACTTTCTGCTATCAAGCATCGACTTTGACACAAACACCTTACGAAGACACCATAACACAACTAATGTCCACATATAGGACACCAGGACACCACATGTCTAAGCTGGTAAAAAAATACCTTTTAAGTTACACACTGTCAAAAGGTGTAAATCACGGATCCAAGGCCTGTCCAAGATGTGTCGGTGTAAGTCGACATGGCAGGTTGGAGAGGTGACCATGCTTTATATAACTTCTGTAAATCAGAAGAATTGCTTTTTGGTTGTACATATGATAGAATTAGCTCATAATTTGAGTGAAAAAGATGTATTTTTTATTGAAGAACCCTTGTCTTAATTCTTCCTCAATGCGGGTACAGCATCATCATGAAGAGGAAGAATGTACAGAAAGAATATGAATTCACCGATTATTTGAGACATCCAGGTCTCTCCCACAATTACCCCACTCAATACGATTTAATTCCAAATCCTCTGCTATCCTTCCCCTAGTTATTCCTTTTGTTAGCGAACTAACTAATTGTAACAATGCTGCACAGTCAGTTAGACATCCTTTGTATTTACAAGCCTCCTAACTAACTTCAAAGGCTATTATCCTTTGCACTCTCCTTCCTCTAGGTCAGCTCTGGCACACCCTGCTAATTAAGGGTCTCGACTCAAGCATATATGGGAAGGAATTTAACTCGGTGGACACAAAAGCCAGCATGAGAATACCCTTGGGGCCTTACTGTACAACTAATACATCTAGGGACCTCTGGGATTTAAAGAGAGATAACTTGACATTGCCATTTTCCTTTTGTTTATGAATGTCACTATAGTTGTTTGATTATGCATTCATTTTATTAGGGAGGGTATGGATCTTATTGGTTTATTTTAGTTCTGACACTCTGCGTTGTAGGCCACTGCTGCCAATCCTGTTGTTGGTTCCCAGGTTTGGGTGGAGGATTCTGATGTAGCTTGGATAGATGGTGAGGTCTTGGAGGTTAAGGGAGAAGAAATAAAAGTCCTTTGCACTTCAGGGAAGACGGTGAGAATGCTTTGTATATTATTTATTAAAACTCCTTCATGTTTTTCAGCAACTTGTTTTCATGTTCTTTTAAACTACCAATTTTGCTATGAGTGATTTAAAACCTTAAACATGAGTGATTAGTTGGAATTTTCGAAGAGTAGAATAATGAAGACATATGGTAGCTCAGCGTTTGCAGTATCCTATCCGATGTTTTAACTTTCTGAATCCTTGCTCATCTCTTTTTTGTCGTATAATTTGTAGGTTGTTGTTAAATCCTCCAGTGTTTATCATAAAGATACAGAAGCCCCACCATGTGGAGTGGATGATATGACAAAGCTTGCTTACCTGCATGAACCTGGTGTCCTAGATAATCTGAGATCAAGATATGATATCAATGAAATTTATGTGTGTAATCCTGACACTAACTCTCCAAATTTTTTCCTCCCTTGTATTATATCTTATTGTTCTTATACTTACTTGACATGTGCTTATGCTGAATTTTGTTTCCAGACTTACACTGGGAACATACTGATTGCTGTAAACCCTTTCATAAGGCTTCCTCATTTATATGATAGCCATATGATGGCACAGTATAAAGGAGCAGGTTTTGGTGAGCTAAGCCCACATCCGTTTGCTGTTGCTGATGCAGCATATAGGTAATTCATATCTTGAGTAGTGCTAGCAACACTCTAACACACATATTTCAACGCACTTTCTTCTATTGGTTGAAACTTATGAGTCTAACCAAATTGTGTGGGTCCTATTTAAATTTGTTGGGACCCATGTGAATTTTAACCAATAAAAGAGAGTCTGTTAAAGAGTATTTCGCTAACATTATTCTTCATATCTTATGTGCAGATTTAATTAATTAGTTATCTAGTCTGACCATCCACCTAGTGGGAAAAAGCTTCCATTGTTGGTTGTTCTAGTCTGACTGTATAAATTATTGTGGATGTAGGCTTATGATCAATGAGGGGATCAGCCAGTCAATATTGGTTAGTGGTGAAAGTGGGGCTGGTAAAACAGAAAGCACCAAGTTACTTATGCGCTATCTTGCTTACATGGGAGGAAGAGCTAATGTTGCTGAAGGTAGAACTGTTGAGCAGAAAGTCCTGGAGGTAAGAGAATTAATCCTTCATAGAATTGATATTTTGGATAGCTGTTTGACTACCATTTATTTATGTTTTTTCTCAACCTTCTCCAGCATCTTAATTGGCCTCATTTTCCCACTTTTATGATTATTTTCAGTCCAATCCTGTTCTAGAAGCCTTTGGAAATGCAAAGACTGTTAGAAACAATAACTCAAGGTAGGAGGTATTTATAGGCTTTTTACCTCTTATATTGGTGCAGTGCAAGTTTTATGCTTTCGCCTTATTTATACTATTTTGTCATTCCCACTTTTGAATTCCGCAGTCGTTTTGGTAAGTTTGTGGAGATTCAATTTGATCAGAAGGGAAGAATTTCTGGAGCTGCTATCAGAACTTACCTGCTGGAAAGATCACGTGTTTGCCAGGTTTCGGATCCAGAGAGGAATTATCACTGTTTCTATATGCTTTGTGCTGCACCTCCAGAGGTAATTGAATTTCTTTTGCGTTGAATCAAATTAAGGTGATAGTTAGATTTGAATTAATTGATATGTAAATGTAAATGTAGAGCATTTGTTTATGCATACATTAATTGATTCCTAGGTTTAATCATAAACATTAGTAACTGACAATCAGAGTGAACTGTCTGGCAATAGAGGTTTGGTAGAAAACAAGTGTTGGTTTCTTACCCTCTCATCATTTTTAAATATTATGTAAAGCACTTATTGTTTGTTGTAAGATGTGTCCTTTTGGCTTAATTATAACAATGCACGCTGTTGTAACTGTAAATATTAAGTTTGTTTATAACTTCTTTAGATTCCATTTTTTATTTGTCTTAATCTTTTTGTTTTATTTATTTTGGCAGGTTGTTCAGAAGTACAAATTAGGAAACCCAAGAACATTTCATTATCTAAATCAATCAAATTGCTATGAATTGGAAGGGCTAGATGAGTTTAAAGAATATTGTGATACGAGGAGAGCAATGGATGTTGTTGGAATAAGTTCTGAGGAGCAGGTATTTTATAGGGAGCTTTTGTAAGTTCATAATGTAGTTCTTGAAGTATGATCTGTGTTTCAATGCTTTTTTTAATTCTTGTCCTGCCTCCCAATCACCAACCAGGAAGCAATATTTCGAGTGGTTGCTGCAATTTTGCATCTTGGCAATATTGAATTTACAAAAGGAGAGGAAATGGACTCGTCTATGCCCAAAGATGAAAAATCACGGTTTCATCTACAGACTGCGGCTGAACTTTTCATGTAGGCAAACATTGCAAGCTTGCACTGATTATTCTCTCAGTAAGGTTTACATTTCATATTCTCTCCATGTGAAATCCTTGGTTTATAATTTTTATCCAGGTGTGATGCAAAGGCACTTGAAGATTCTCTTTGCAAGCGTGTAATTGTTACTCGTGATGAAACTATAGTAAAATGCCTAGATCCAGAAGCTGCTGCACTGAGCCGAGATGCTTTAGCTAAGATAGTGTACACGAGGTTGTTTGACTGGTAAGTCTTTGAGCTGATTGCACAAAGATATAGCTTGAACCTTGGATTGATTTATGGGTAAATTGGTCAATTTGTTCCAAGTTCCGTGTCTGTAAATTTGTCATCTTTTGCAGGCTGGTGGATAAAATTAATACTTCAATTGGTCAAGATCCTGACTCAAAGTCCTTAATCGGCGTGCTGGATATTTATGGTTTTGAAAGTTTCAAGACTAACAGGTGCGTTATTGCTTCACATTTTGTTATGTATTTAATGTGAGATGATCTCTTGAAGTGAGCATCCAAGAAAGGGTGCTATTGAAAATTAAATTTGTTATCCACTCCACTCAACTCCAATAATTCCCATTTGACTACCAATTTACCAAACAATGTAGAGGGGCATTCTTTTACATGTTTGCTTCACTGTATTCCAATTCACTCCAACTTGAATTACTCTGCTTTCACTCCCTTAAAAATCCTAGCATTTTCCAATTAAATTAAATTCTGAAGAAACTTATTTCCATCATCAATCAGTATTCATAGTATACGTCACTATTAAATAATTGTAGAGCTTTAGATTTCGTATTTAATACCTAGTTGTTCTGTGTACATTGCAGTTTTGAACAATTCTGTATTAATTTGACCAATGAAAAGCTCCAGCAACATTTTAATCAGGTTTGTTTATGAGATAAATTTTATTACTGATAATTAATAATTGGGATCTCTAGTTTATTATATATTCGAAACAAAGACATAATGATTGTTGAAGTTATGGGTTTTCAATAAAAAGAGGAGAAAAATAATAACTTGATAATATAGTTTGATAGTAACTAAATACAAAAGACTAAACACTAACCCCAACATGTAGGGATACAAGACTCCTCATAAATAAATAGGGAGATCCCGGAAATAAAAATAATATCTAAGTAATACAGAAACTAATCTTAGATTATCTATGATACTCTAAGATTATAAACTGATCCTAGGAAAAAACTACGATAGCCTAAGAGTAGAAACTAATCCTTGGAGATAAACAAAATACTCTAATATAATGTAAATATATTTTATTATATTCTAACAAGGATACTTATTTCTACTTGTTTGACTTGTACTCTTGCAATGTTTGAATATGTGTTCTGCAGCATGTTTTCAAAATGGAGCAAGAAGAATACAAGAAAGAGGAGATTGATTGGAGTTACATTGAATTTGTTGACAATCAAGATATTTTGGATCTCATTGAAAAGGTTTTTCCTTCTATCACCATAACCATTCTGTTGATTGGCTGTCTCTTGTAACAACTTTTGTGTACGATGCTCGTTTCTGTTACATGCACTAAATATGTAATTGAATACGGTTGGCTCTCTAAGGAATGTTATTGTGTTCAAGTTTCAGATTTAATTTTTTAAAATGATAAAATAAATATTGATCTTCACTTATACTTTGTCAAGTGGATCGCATAGGCAAATGCGCTAATAATTTTAGGAAATTGTATCAAGATGAGTTTAGACATTGGAACACATTATTGGCTAGATCATTTTTTCTTCTAGAAATCCCGATGAGTAATTCTCCTTTTGGTGCATTGGTATTTGTTTTGGTTATTTTAACGTAAACTATATTGTAAAAAAAATTGTTATCATTTAAAATAATAAACCACAAAAAATGAAACACAGTCCAAATTATACTTTTATTTTCTATTTTGGATATAACTTCTGTTAGTTATTTAATTCTTATTGCCTACTTCCGTAAAAAATTATATTGCTTTTGAAATGTATATTTATATCTCTTTGTATGTTTTTTCATGGCTGAGGTAGATTTAGGACATGAATAAAATCTTTTGATAAGTTTGAATGGCGAAGTTATATATTAAAGGGGTGTCGAAAATGAAGTTATAAATTTATGTCTAATAAAAGACTAGGTTTTGAGCAAGTTCAATAAGAAGGGTAAAGGAAAGCATGATTATCTAAAAATTATATTTGCATGTTAAATATAGTTGGGTTGATATTATACTGTCAAATTGTTTAAAATGATATTGTCATTATTCTTTAAAAGCTGATAACATAATTGTGTTTGTGCAATAGTTTGTCAATAGTGGATTTATCAATTTCTTGTTTTATGTATTCATTTTTCAGAAACCTGGAGGCATTGTTGCTCTTCTCGATGAAGCGTGGTATGTATACTCTGTACTGTTTGTTTGCATTGGTGTTGGTATTGTTGATATTACTATCTCTGTACATTTGGCTTAGTTTATTCATTTTATTCTGTCAGAAGTTATAACTATTTTTGTCGATGCTTAGATAGCGCATGTGTTTTGCAGTATGTTTCCTAGATCAACACATGAAACTTTCGCTCAAAAGCTGTATCAGACGTTCAAAAACCATAAAAGGTTCAGCAAGCCCAAATTGTCACGTAGTGACTTCACAATTTGCCATTATGCTGGTGATGTAAGTTGGGAGTAGTTTTTACATATTTTCAGATATATAAATAATAAATAGGGTAGTTACTAGATTGAATATAGGAGCTGAATGCTAAATATGATTTATTTCTACTTTGGAGAACTGATGGCTAATATGTGTAAATTTTAGGTCACTTATCAAACTGATTTATTTCTGGACAAGAACAAAGATTATGTTGTTGCAGAGCATCAGGCAGTTCTGTATGCTTCCAAATGCAATTTTGTATCGAGTTTATTTCTCCCCTCACCCGAGGAATCGTCTAATAAATCAAAGTTCTCTTCCATAGGTTCCCGGTTTAAGGTTTGTGATTTATTTTTTTTCCTTTTTCACAGCAACATGATTTGGTTTTCATCCTGATGAACTTTTTATATTTGTTCATATGTTCTGCAGCAACAACTACAAGCACTACTTGAAATTCTCAGTTCCACTGAGCCACACTACATCCGTTGTGTTAAACCCAATAATCTTCTCAAACCAGCAATTTTTGAGCACAAAAATGTTTTGCAGCAATTGCGTTGTGGAGTAAGTCTGCTTGCATTTTTGTCCTGGATATGGACCATATAGTTAATGCGATAATTGTAGTTTAAATTGTGGCTCGTAAGTTAAGTGCTTATTACACAGTATGTCTGTTTGTAGGGAGTCATGGAGGCAATCAGGATAAGCTGCGCTGGCTACCCCACAAGAAAAACATTTGATGAATTCGTGGATCGATTCGGGCTTCTTGCACCTGAAGCTTTAGATAGAAGGTAAATAAGTTGTTAATCTTCCTTCCTTGTCGGGCTGTTAGCTTTATTATTCTAAAAGTCTTGATATACTTTTCATTTTTTTATTATGGTAGTTCTGATGAGGTCACTGCTTGCAAGAGGATTCTGGAGAAGGTTGGACTTAAAGGGTATCAGGTAAAAATTACCATTGGTCAACTGACTTTATTCTTTGAGAGGTTTATTATAATATTTGAATTTTATCAAAGGAGTTTAGAAATGGGGCATAACAATTTTCTATCTATTAACTGACAATCACTTGGATTAAAACATTGCTATCTATTATTCAGAAATTTTCGTTGACTTGAGTATTGACAAAATCTCCAAACTTTAGTTGTTGAAGTTCTAATAGTGTTTTATTTTTTTGGGAACTAATAACATAAAACTCATTTTATCGGTTGCTTGAGTTTCTGCTGAGTTACAGCCATCCTTTCCTTTTCTTTGTTCTTCCATGTTTCGCGACGGTTCCAAGGGCTATATATCTTGACAGTATAGTTTGATTTAGGAATGAGAACTATTTTGTGTCTGTCTGTTTGTCAAGTGTGTTAATAAACTCTAATTGCTAGTTATGGCTATCAAGTAACTGCAGATATATATTATCTTGTGAATCATTTTAATGGTTCTCTTCATTGCTGCAGATTGGTAAAACAAAAGTGTTTCTTAGAGCTGGTCAAATGGCAGAGTTAGATACTTATAGAAGCGAGATATTAGGAAAGTCAGCAAGCATTATTCAGAGGAAAGTTCGTTCGTATTTGGCCCGCAGAAGTTTTGCCTTAATTCGCTTATCTGCTATACAGTTACAAGCTGCATGCAGAGGTATCTGCTAAGTTTCTCGAAAATATTATCCTAGTAGTTCTATTTAGTTAAAAACTTAAACTTGAGAAGACTTCTGAGTTCTATATGCTGATCACAGGACAACTTGCTCGGCAAGTATACGAGGGATTGCGGCAAGAGGCTTCTAGTCTGATGATTCAGAGGTATTTCCGCATGCATATTGCTAGGAAGACATACAAAGAATTGTACAGCTCGGCTCTTTCTATTCAAACTGGTATGCGCGGGATGGCTGCTCGTTGTGAGTTGCGCTTTAGGAAGCAGACCAGTGCAGCTATTGTCATTCAGGTAGAGATTATTATATAAATCCGTCGTGTTAAAACATTTTAAAATATTTATTTTTGTTATTGGCCAATGTCCATACATCCTTCACAACCGTTGCTGCTAAGCTTGGATTTTTTATTCATTTTAATTTATCCTTGTGATTATGTATTGCAGAGCCACTGCAGGAAATACTTGGCACAACATCATTTTATGAACTTAAAGAAGGCAGCAATTGCCACCCAATGTGCATGGAGAGGAAAAGTCGCTCGGCGAGAACTACGAAACCTCAAGATGGTAACTACCTCGTTCCTCCAAGAAAACTTTTGTTTAGTCCATCAATGAAATGTTTTAAACTTTTAAATAATTTGGTAAGTATATAAATATTACTTATAGGACTCGAAATACTAGTTTCACTTTTGGACATTGTCAAGGAAAAATGTACTGAGTTTAGATACCTAGCTTTAGCCACACCTTATTGCTTATTAACGGAAACTATGATAAGGTTGTCTTCCTTATTCCAAGTCCATCCCATACTCAATGTAGCATTGCATGAATTTGACCACCTATACATCGTTCGATTGCGTAAATATGAGTTGCAGTTGACAACATTTCGACAAGGAACAAATGCCATGATTATATTATGCTTGCGAGTTCTGTTTATGTGATTTTTTATTTTGAATTCCTTGACGAAAACTACGTATAATTTCCCCTGTGTGCTATTTGGTATGGAAGAATTAATACTATGCCATTAACTTTTTATCTATCATTTTTATAACAATGGTCACCCCTACCTCCATCACCAAGAAATAAAATAACTTAGAAAAGTATTTTAACACAAGTTAAATGAATGTAGCATTGTTCATTAAAAAGTATATTAGGAGTACAACTATCTGTGATCAATGAACCTTGTAATAATAGAATTAATTGTTGTGTATTTTGTTAGGATTAACAAACTATGCTATTATGTAGGTTGAAAAGGGCATTTGTTATAAAACTCTTGTTTTGATTTGTTATTCATTGTTTGAAACTTTCGTTTTATATCAGGCTGCAAGAGAAACTGGAGCTCTCCAAGCTGCCAAAAATAAACTTGAAAAACAGGTTGAAGACCTTACATTGAGATTGCAGCTGGAAAAACGCCTGAGGGTAGATAACTATTCTTTTTCCGTGTGAACTGGCAACTGTAATTGTTTTACTGTACCTAACCGGAAGTTTTCCTGATCTATGTTGAGCACATCAATTAATTTAAGTTATTTATTGTAGTAAGATTGGTTAGCTCTAGGCAATACGTACTCTGGAATTTTTAATTGGTGGAGTAAACATGACTTGTACACAATAGTTTTTTCTAGACACAAACACACTGTTAAGTATCTTCCCTTGCAAAACTTGTTAAATCACTTTGAATGAATGTAGGTTGACATGGAAGAAGCAAAAAAACAAGAAAATGAAAAATTACAATCTGCTCTGCAAGAGATGCAACTTCAGTTCAAAGAAACTAAGACATTGCTCCAAAAGGAGCGAGATGCTGCCAAAAGAGAAGCAGAGAGAGTGCCTGTCATACAGGAGGTTCCTGTTGTTGACCATGCTTTGATGGACAAGCTCACTAGTGAAAATGAGAAACTCAAGGTGAGCTGATTATGGGCATTAATATCTCCAGTGTACTAAAAATGAGTTTTTTTTTTTTTTTTGAGAGGGAAAATGAGTATTTTTTATACTTGAATTCGCTTGCTATTAATCTTGCACTTCCTGGAGTCCATTGCAGACCTTGGTGAGTTCACTGGAAATGAAAATTGGTGAAACAGAGAAAAGGTATGAAGAGGCAAATAAAATCAGTGAAGAAAGGTTGAAGCAAGCTTTGGATGCTGAATCAAAAATAATCCAGTTGAAAACTTCTATGCAAAGGTATGAAGAAGCAGTAACCATTCATTGACCATTAAATTACAAGATGTGTACATCATGACCTTTTTTTTACTTAAATAAATATTGTTAGGCTTGAAGAGAAATTCTTAGATATGGAATCCGAAAACCAGGTTCTTCGGCAGCAGTCTCTGGTAAACTCATCTGTAAAAACAATGTCAGAGCACCTTTCTACCCATGCATATGAGGTAGATACTAAATTGTGTTTGCCTAAGTATGAATTTTTCGCATTCTCTGTACGTAAGTGTGAATATTTTGGGCTATTGGTTTTTATCTGCAGAAGTTGGAAAATGGTCACCATATCGTAGAAGATCAGAAAGCTGCTGTATGTACATTATTTTCTACTCTTTTATCACGTTCCTTTTCGATAAAATGCCTGGTTTTTGTTAAATGGAATCTTACATGAGTTATCTTGGCAGGAAACACAGAGTGTCACACCTGTGAAGAAGTTTGGTACAGAATCTGATAGCAAATTAAGGAGATCCTACATTGAACGTCAGCATGTGCGTGCTTAAATTTGACATTTTATAATTAATTACCAAAAAAAATTGACATTTAATATATAAGTTCTTTATGCAATTATGTTCACATTTTTAACTCTTATTTCTATGTAGGAAAATGTTGATGCACTTGTCAATTGTGTCATGAAAAATATTGGTTTCCATCATGGAAAGCCAGTTGCTGCATTCACAATTTACAAATGTCTTCTTCACTGGAAATCATTTGAAGCTGAAAGAACAAGTGTATTTGATCGCCTTATCCAGATGATTGGTTCTGCAATTGAGGTAACTTTTATATTTAGAGATATAAAATTATAATACAATGACCCTTCACCTAATAGCTTGAGCTTTTAGGAAAATTAATCGTTGAAATGATATTAGAACCTGTATAACTAAATGGTTAAGAGATCAGGCGTTTCTGTGCATGTCATATTTGAACTGAATATTATTTAATTCTAATTTAGTATATTCTAAAATAATAAATATGTAGTTTAGTGGAATGTAGTGTTCATCATCAGTTTATAATTGCTGTATTAGTTAGGAGTGTGTGCGTGTGTTTGCATGTTTGTGTTTATGGTTTAGTTCTATTTTCTTGTATTTTTAAATAATGTATGGAGCCCTTATCCTGTATAACTTTTTCGTCCTCACTGACTTTCCAGAATCAAGATGACAACGATCTTATGGCCTATTGGCTGTCAAATACGTCTGCACTATTGTTTTTGCTCCAACAAAGTTTAAAATCTGGTGGTTCAACTGATGCAACCCCAGTTAAAAAACCACCAAATCCAACATCTCTGTTTGGAAGAATGACTATGGTAATAATCTTACATTGTTTGTAATCTATTCTCCCTTTCACACTTAAAGATTTCTTATTTATTTGCTGCCTGAATTGCAGGGTTTTCGATCATCTCCTTCGTCTGCCAACCTTCCTGCCCCAGGATTGGAGATTGTACGCAAGGTAGAGGCTAAGTATCCTGCTTTGCTTTTCAAGCAGCAGCTCACAGCCTATGTGGAGAAAATATATGGTATCTTGCGGGACAACTTGAAGAAAGAGTTGGCGTCATTTATTTCATTATGTATCCAGGTATTTTGGATACAATTGTTTAACTGAATCTGAATTTCGAGTGGGAGATGAATGTCCTACTATATTCCTCGCATATGTTGTCCATATATACTATCTGCCTTTTGTAGATACTTCCTTGTTTCTTTAAATTTCTAAAAGGATTCTGGTCCTCTGCCGTGTTTCTTGTCACATAGGTTTTTAATACTGTTCCTCATGAAATTCATATTGCTGATATACAGGCACCAAGAACATCAAAGGGAGTCTTAAGATCTGGCCGATCTTTTGGTAAAGATTCTCCCATGGGTCACTGGCAGAGTATTATTGAATCCCTCAACACCATTCTCTGTACTATGAAAGAGAACTTTGTAAGAAACAAATTATGGCTTATTATCTTTTTTAGTACTGTATAATTACTTTTTGCCCCTTTTATGTTATAAAAATTTCTTATACACAATTGTTTTGGGTTTCAGGTTCCTCCTGTCCTTATACAAAAGATTTTCACTCAAACATTTTCATATATTAATGTTCAACTCTTCAATAGGTAAGTAGTTTCTGCATGTATCCTTTGACAGTCTTTGGGTTGTTATGATGTTTTTATCTGAAAGGTTAACTTCATGTTTTTAAAAAAATGATTGCTATTAGTCTTCTTCTACGGCGTGATTGTTGCACATTCAGCAACGGGGAATATGTGAAGGCTGGTTTAGCAGAATTGGAGCTTTGGTGTTGCCAAGCAAAGGAGGAGGTATTCATTTTATGTTGACTTTATTGTCTTAGATTGATTGAGTTATTGCATATGTTACTTAGGTTGTAATAAAATATGGTAATCACCTTTGGCTACTTCGTATGGCTCTTGGGTTGGTGTATGTATGTATCTTCAAAATGTCACTCTTACCAAATTGCCTTGGGTTTGCAGTATGCTGGGACATCTTGGGATGAGCTCAAGCACATAAGACAGGCAGTTGGATTCTTGGTAAGTGAACCACATTGTCTTACCATTTATATTACTGATGTTTCAAAATTTTGATAATCAATGTGGTTCACCATGCATCATGTTTTGTTTCCACTTACTGTAATTAATTAAAATATGATAATTCATCATTAGGTTTTATCGTAGGATTACTCCTGTCTAAAATACCCATGTGGCTTTGCACTGTACTTTTGCAATTAAATATTTATAAATCAAAATGAAACAGATACCCAACTTGCTAGAAACAAGGATAGCAATGAAACAGGCTTTGGCAACACAGTGATTAAGCCTTCTTTAAGAATTTGGCTTGTGCCTAACTCAACCCCATAAATCTGCCTGAGGAATGCATACCCCTCATAAGTCATAACCACTATTCATGCCATATCACTATTCAATATGGGAGTCTCAATGCATTTGATAATTCTCTAACCTATTATTACCTTGATGCCATCTGCTTTATGGGATTAGAGAAAGGAAAATTGAAAACCATCGAAGGTATCTGCCTATATTAGTTCATAAGGAACTGCATCCTGTGTATTACTCCCTCCGGTCCTAACTATAAGAGAAAGTTGAGTCAACAAAAGTGGATGTATTTGGTCCAAATTGGAGATTTATTTATTTTTCCTTAATAAATATTTTTTATATGACGTGATCAAAATTCAACGCCTTAATTACATTTATTGGTTTAATTGTTGTCATTTTTACACAGGTTATTCATCAGAAGTATAGGATATCCTATGATGAAATCATTAATGATTTATGCCCTGTAAGTATCTATTCATCTGAAGCTTTGTGTGATAGTATAGGACGTGCAGATATCATTTATTGCCTTGATTGTTTATCATATTAAACTTCGAGATTGCATGAGGCTACTGCTAGGACTGAAATTCAAATTTATATCTGCATTTAGTCCTAAGATGGATTGGAAGGTGATCAAGGAACTCGATATTTGCATGAATAACAAATGCATAATCTCTTTCTCTTTGAGGACATGCTCTGCATAACTATGGCTTTCCAAGCCCTATGTGTTTCTCTCATGTTCCTCTTCCTTATTCCCACAAATTTTCTGCATCAGATCATGAGTGTCCAGCAGCTGTACAGAGTATGCACACTTTACTGGGATGCTAACTACAACACTCGAAGCGTATCTTCAGATGTAAGTTTTTCTTTTCCACTATATTGTCTCCCATAACAGCAGACTATTAACAGGGTGAAATCGTTCAGGTCCTTTCAAGCATGAGGGTACTTATGGCTGAGGACTCTAATAATGCTCAGAGTGATTCTTTCTTGTTGGATGACACTTCCAGGTGAGAGTGCTTGTTTATGGAATGCCAACTAATACATTTTGATCTTTAGAATCAAGAGAGTGGGAATATTACCTGCCATTGTAGATGATAGGGGAAAGGAAAGTGTATAGATATAATTTTGTTGTTTGACACATGAAAAATAGATGCAGCTTAACTTGCTTGTATAATCAATTAATTTTTGTTTATCAGACTTTTACGTTATAACTCAATTATTTGATTGTGGTTTTTATTTAATTGGACAAAAGAAGATATAATTCAAATCGGTTACATGTTCACTGACTGTCTTTTACTTCTTACTACAGCATCCCATTCTCAGTTGATGACCTCTCTACATCACTGCAAGAGAGAGATTTTTCAGACATGAAACCAGCAGACGAGCTTCTTGAGAATCACGCCTTCCAATTTTTGAATGAGTAGGCGGCAAGGGAAGCATAATAGTATACATTTATCATAGTCAGTCAAGGAAATCAACAAAATCAATTGTTGGTTCTTTCCCCTAGTGGGTGTAAATCCATTTCTGCTTTCATTCTTTTTTCGTTCTACATATTTTTGTTTCTCAATTCACCATCCTGCTGCATCTTGTTTATCGTGTCCCTGCATCGTCGTGGCTCTGATGTAAAGTTATTTTTTCATTCTTTTCTTGGCATTCATTTGTAAAATCTTCAATTTAAAGAGGGGGTACGGATATTATTAAGATTAGTGAGCTTGCCTTGTATGTTCATTCCGCTATCCTGTTTAATCTGGCCAAAGAAACCATTAAAAAGTGAAAGCTGAGTTGCTTATGATTGTGTGGATATTATTAAGATTAGTGAGCTTGCCTTGTATGTTCATTCCGCTATCCTGTTTAATCTGGCCAAAGAAACCATTAAAAAGTGAAAGCTGAGTTGCTTATGATTGTGTTTTGAGGTCCAAGTTCACCTTCCACTTTTGTTTTTAATGTGAAGGGATAAGAACGAACATTGATACATAATGAATAGGATGTTCATATTCTGAAGTATAAACTCAAGCTTTGCTTTGTTTATGTTTTCTTTTATTTTCTTTTGGCCCTTAGCAATTAAGTGCGACATGGCCAAACAGACTCTGTTCATATCACCATAAATTTCTAGATATGGAGACAGTTGCAAGAGAAAGATTATCAATTAACATACACTAAGTTAGACTTGTAGGTTGTTCAAGAGATTCTTAATTTTTCATACACTGCATCGTAATTAAATTAAAAAATGTTTCATGTGCATTTATATGGGTGTGAATAATGTTTCCTAGGTTTGAAACGAATATTCTCATGCAATACATTGCAACTCTACTGTGATAATACAGTAATGTAGTATTGGAATTCATTTTGCTACAATAAATTGTCTTATACATGTGCTTGAAATAAAAGCTAAATCAAGATTTGATAGAAACAATTTTTTGTAGAGGAAAATCACATGTCGCTTTTAGGGAATTTGTTCTAAAGAGACTTTCCTATCACTCTATTTTCAATATTTATATCCTCTTTTACAAATGTGTTTGCTTGTGTGATCGAATCATTATACCATTGTTTATGTGTAACATTGAAGCGTGTTAAAATTTTACACTCTTACGATATGGCCCTCTCCCCTAGCAAGCAGCCAGCAGCTTCAAAACTCAGGTTGCAATGCAACCCAATTAGGCCAACCCCAAGAATATGGATTGGGACCAGAAGTTAATGACCTCCCTATTGGTACTGTTATTGCATTGGACCATCCTATCCTAATTAGTGGTATAGCTGAATATATCTTGCCATTTGACTGGTCTTTATGATCTTATAAATCATAGTCATAGATTGAAAATGTGCATGGCAGAAGAAAACGAAAAGAGTCTTTATTAAAAGTTATAACTTTGGTCCATGCCATGTAGTGAGAAAACATTACTACTGTCTACTCCAGAAGGGTTACCTGAAAAAAAAAAGCACCCTTTATTATTGGTCCAGTCCCGGTGGCTTCATGATACTCTGCCAGCTAAGAAAAAAAGTGAACCTCTTCCTTTCTCTCCCTATATATATATCCGACCTACCTCTAGTTGTAGAAATACCAGTAGTATTCATTCACATTTGATCTATGTGAGCATTCATTTCTTTTGATGGCAATCTAGGCATTGTTGGACCTATTTTCATTGGAATCGACGGAAATAATAAATAGTCATAGTACGACAAAAATATTATTTTGATCAAATATCACGCATTTAAACTCATATCTATACATAATATCATTATCAATTAAATTGTATTAATGCATAACAATATCGTTATCAATTAAACTGTACTTACAAAATAATATCACAAAAATATCTAGTATTACTATTATTATATATACAATAATAATATTTCATGGATAATATTTTTTTTAGATTTTATTTATTGGGAATTATTCCCTTAGGAAGAGTAGGCTATTAGCATTTCTTGTCATAAAACCGTCTTATAATTTTATTTTCAGCTCGTTATTGTTTTTATAGTGCTTTTTTTTTTCCAGCTCGTTGTAGTCCTATCAACTTTAGTGGTAAATAAGAAAAACTGGTTGATTAATAAATGTTAGTTTTCCAAGCTGATAGTTGGCAGAATATAAGTAGCTCCATAGTACAATAGTACAGTACCATAAAAGTTTCTCCCGAACTATGGACCGTCAAATTTATGCTGTGTGTCATCTTTTATTTATTGATATTTTGCTTATGAAAAAAACATTTGCCAAAAAATGTTATTAAGGATAATGAAAAAAAAACAAGAGAGAAACAATAATTGACAACAATAATGGGCTTAATATTTTGAGTTGATAAATTGGAAATTAACTAACCTCAACCACATTACCGAAAAGTTTGTTCCTCTCTATATAGAAACGTTAATTAATTAAGTCTTTGTTTTTTTTTTGGAGTATATAAAGATCAATTTTAAGAGTGTGTGCAACTCTTTATCTCTTTTTTCTTTCTTTTCTTTCTTTTTATTATTCTCTTTTTACTCTTTTTTTTCCTTATATTTTTTTTATTAAAAATAATTTTATTTGAGATGCATTGAATATTAAATGTGAATAACTCTTTTAATGAAAACTCGAACTTAAATTCACCACATTAAAAAAGTCTAACTAGTTCTATAATTAGACGTCTAAACCTACTCCCAATTATTTTATATCCCCTCTAAGAACCATAAAACATGTTGTAGATGCAATATTGCATTCAATGAGTGAGTATATGCATGTTGTATTATAACTTATGAATCTTAATCGTGTGGTAGCCACAACCTATCATTAACTAGCCAACTAGGTAGCGGAAGCAATCGTTTTCATCAAATTCGTTGTCACAGTTATAACTACCTATACTCTTTATATAGTTTTATTTATTTGTGATATTAATTAATATGACCATGATGACCCAAAAGGAAAATTCCAAAGTAGTTGTTACTTTCAAATTTAAATTGCACTTGGCACCAAAAATTAGTCCATTGACGGGACTTCCCATAATGTATAGATATGCATGTATATCTCTATCTTATATATATATATATATATATATATAAATATATATATACGTGATCCTATTTACATTTAACTTGTGGCCTAGGGGTTCAATTGTGGAAGTGGACACACTTCCATTTTGTGTTTGGCCCTTACGTACGATTTCTGCTCAACTTTAAAGAACTAGTAATTGGTAGACATCGTTATCAAATTTATTTGGTTGATTAAATTTTCTTATTTATTTTATCATCAAATTATACATGAATCGCTAGCTGTAACATTATTATAAACTGAGAACAATGATTCTGCCCGCCAACTTTTTCATCAATTTAAGAAATAAAAAATGGTTTAGGAATTAATGTTTCTTTTAATTAGTTTTATATTTTTGGATAAGCACTATTTTTATGTAAATTTATAATATAAATAAATCTTAAATACTTCTTTAAAAACACATCGAAATTATTATACACTTCATCCATCACCCTTCCCTTCTCCTTCACGCATATGTATATTGCGTAATAGTAAATTTTATTATATTATGTTGCTTTTTATATATTTAAATAAATTGGCTATATACAATTATATTATTCATATATTATATATTATTATATATAATTTAACTAAATTTAATTTAATATTTATTTTTAAAAAAAAATTGACCTCTGTTCCATAAGTTTATAGATCTGTTCTTAGAAATAAGTGGGATCACCATCTTATACCTCAAATAATTTTAGGTCTCAAATTTATATTTTTTATTTAATTAACATTATGAATTTTTATAGTCTCTATAGTATAAATTTTACCCTCTGATTTTGTTAAGAATAAAATTTACTCAGTCTAATTTTGTTATTAATAAAAGTTATTCAATCATATGAATGCATTTAAAATTTATTTATAAATTGTTTAATATAAATCCATAAAATTAATGTTTAATATTGTAAAAATAATTAGACTGAAAATACTTTCGATTTTATTAAGAAAATGCTAACAAGTGTTCTTGCTCTGAGAGTACTTTGTTAAAATATTAAACGTGAAAATATAATTTTGAAATTGGTACATTAAATTCTTTAAAATTTAAAATTTTGATTCTTTTCCATACAAAATATTACTTTTACTTTCCTTTATTTCCTTAACAAGGAAGGATCATTAGAACACTTACTTTTTAGCATGATGCATTTTATTATTGTTAACTTTTAAACGTATCACTTTCAATTTTATTTTAGACTTCTATATTATTGAACCGCGGTGTCCTTCATTTACGCGCAAAAATACCATAACAAAAAAAGAATTACACTTACTTTTTAAGGAATGAATATTAGTTATTGTAATTAACTATAATAATTTATAATCTCTATACACAAATTAATATACATTACACGATCCAAAACTTGGAGAAGTATAGCATGCATGTATATTGTATAGTGAACGTGTTTGTTAAATTTGAATGAGAGAAATTTATGGAAGACAATTTTGTTGGTGAAATAATAAATCAATGTGACAGATCTATAATCGAGGTCAATTACTTCTATATATAATATTATTTTTATGCCAAATTGCATTATTATAATTATTTTATATTTAGCATCATTAGATTAGATTCAATACACCCTGACACACAAGTTTTTCAGTAAGAAATATAAATCACAAATGTTGAGATAAGAAATTAAGAAGAAACCTGAAGCATCAAATTAGGTGATAAGAAAAACATGCATTGTATCTGCTCAAATTCCTATTTCCTTCACTTCAGCTGCTTGCCATTCATTTCGATCGATGCATTTATATTCTCAATCACTTAATTTCTTGCCTTATCAACATATTATATATATAGCAATTATTGACACAAAAGTGCCAAAATAATGATTTGGCGTTTAGAAAAAAAATAAATCAAAATTGAAAGAGTGTTGCTACAACTCTTAAATCAATCCAAAAAAGTCAAACATTTATATGTGCCTCCCCTAGCTAGAACCAAAAACTGTGAGTAATTAAGCAAATCATAAAAAGTTACAATAAGGAGGTTTTTCCTACAATCATATCTACTTTTAAAACAATAAATATATGATGAAGTTTGGCTAACTATACATTTATTATATTACATGCGTCAACAATTAATTATAATTAATGTACGCTTAACCAAATTTCATTATTTATTTTATTTAATTAATTAAAATTAAAATGTATTTTTGATCCTTTAATTAAATTGTATACTTAACCAATACTAATAACGACTCATTTTTAAAAACTTGTACATGGAGTCGTTAAATTTTACTTAAATAAAAAAAGAAAATATTATTACGTGACTAATGTCTAACGGTAACAAGAATTTAATTAAAAAAAACTCATTAAATCTAAATTTTATTGACTAAATGCTAATAACGGTCACTTGATAATTTGTTTTTTCATTTTATTTTTAATTAAAATACAAGATCAGTTTACATCGTCATTGAAATCTAGAGTGAAATTACATTCTTTTTTTACACATATTTTTTAAAACGAGTGTACATCAAAATTGATTCGATAAAATAATTTAAATTAATATTAATTTAATCAAAATCAAAGAGTTTAACTTTTATAAAAGAGAATAAAATAAATAGATTAAAATTGCTATTTTTAAAATAGAGCTCAAAATCACCAAATTGTGAAATTTGGAGTTAAAATTGCATTTTAAATATAATTCTATAATTAAATAAATGGCACACTTATAAAGTCTAAATATTCCAAATTGTAAGTAAAGAAGCCAATTTCCACGTGGTCTCATGTGTTTCTTTAATTTGGTGTTTTTTTCCTTCATGTTAGCATTAGTCAAACTTGTTTCGTATGTTGTAATTAATGATTATTCATAAGAATCTAACCCTTTCAGTCATGTTCTTCCTTTTCTTTTCCCAACGGTTTGTCATGTTCCTAATATATTATATTCCTTTCTAACTAGTTAGTTGATGTTATAATTGGGTTACACAACAAATAGTTGGTTGTTTATATTTTTTCCGTTATGATAGTTGCTTTCGTTAGTTAGTGATGTTATAAATAATTTAAGAATAATAAATTGACTTTCACATATCACTATAAATTCAATATTAATTGAATAGTTGGTGGTAGCTTCTAATTAACAATGAAATTGGTCAAATTATATGCAACAAATTCCAGTATTTCTTTTTTGGTGGGTGTATCTTTGTTGCTATCATGATGTGTGACGTTGTCGTATATGAATTAAGTACGAGAATTAAAAAATATTGAATTTGTTGATGATTAATATTACTTTTATAAATTTATTTTTCAAGAGAGAATTTTTTATCACAATATTTATTGTGAATGGTAGGAAAAAATGTTAAATATTGACCAGTGAACTAGTTGAGTAAGGGATTAGTGATCTAAATACAAACAAAAATAGATTAGGTGGTTCTTTCAATAGGGTCGCATGAATCTCAATACTAGTTAAAGTCGCGTGGAGAAGTTAATTTGACCTCGAAGACTCATTAACTTCATTTTATAGTTTAAGATAATAAACATGACTACAAAATAGACACAATCAAAAAAGGAAAGAGTGTGTAGATTTAGTACCACAAAATATTGTGAAATGAGGGAAAAACAATGCCAATATATGGGGTGTCATGTACACATGACAACAATCGACAATGATATATTTTCACACACTAATTGTGAGATTAGCTAAATAACAAGATAGTTAGAGCTGAATTTGTTGTAAGCCACATTTATGACCAATAAGAATATGTGCTATGCCATTTAATTTATAAATATTATTTATTTAAAACACAAAGATACTGTACTTAATAATTTTTGGAGGAGTTAAAGAAACTCACAATCAAAGAGACATAATTCTTTCATGAACATAATTACTTAAAAAAAAAGAATCATTCAATTATGAATGCAATTATACTATACAATTAATTACGCTATCAATTTTTTTTTTAGCAATATGGAACATCTATCAACATAAGATCTACCTTCAAATTTCGGAATGCCAACAAGTATGTCTCCCTTAAGGCATCATCTTTTCTCAAAAGCAAGAGAATCTTGAGGGGAATTCACCCCTTGTAATAAGTTATACAAAGTTATACCTCAAATAGATGATGATCCTATACCAAAGGATAAAAGAAGAGTAGCCAAAATCACCGTAGAGTATGAATTGCTTTTTAAGGGAAATCTAGGAGAACTAAAAAAAATACATAAACTAAAAATAATAATTTAAAAATTTATAAGATTAAAATTATATAATCATTTGTTTTTTGAGTTAAATATATTTTTCTGTAAAATTTTTTTGTTAAATTTTAGTTTTTATTTTATTTTTATAAGGACTAAATGTGTAGAGTATAAGCAGACACATCTTTGAAAAAATTAATAAAATTAGAGACTATAATTGAACAATTTTTATGGGTACAAATTAAACTTGAAAGCCGTGAATTATATACTAAAAAAATATTTACCTTTATTTATTGATTATTTTTAACATAGGCGTCTAATATGGATCTAAACCAAAGGCGAATCTTACTATTTTTAGTATATTTAAATAAAATATTATATTTATTTCCCATTTTTTATTATTATAAAATTTATTTATTTATACTAAAAATTGTAAGAACAATCCTTGGACCTAGGTGTGGGCATGGGTTAGGTTAGGTTGGTTTTGACCAAATTGAATATCCAATACAATTATTTTTATTTGAATTGGATTGAATCCTGATCAACCCACAATTTTAATATCAAACCTAAATCAAATCAACTGGTCACATATGGGTTGGGTGGAATTTGCAAGTCACTAAAAAAGTACTTTTTTTTTTTCAAAAAAGTATGATTAAATTTTAATACTTAACATCTAAAATATATATCATAAATTTCATCACTGACCCTATTTGAACCATTTTTTATAGGTCTAAGTTAGACAAATACATTTTTAACCATACTTTTTTTTAAAAAAAGGTTATTTTTACTCCATGCTGAAAAAATTGTTTAGTCAATTATTATTTCGATAAGTGCTTAATTTACCATATATTTCATATTTTGTTAAATTATTTATTAATTTAATTTGATAAAAAAACATATTATTTTACCCTAATCCTTGTAAATATTTAATTATTAAGGTTTAAGATATAAGAAATACTGATATGTTGCACATGTCCTTGTTTTCATAGGTAAAATGAGAATAAATAATTAAAGAGAAGAACAACCAAGATCTTTGGGGTCAAGATTTGATGAAACTGGATTGGTGGAATTCGTTAGATGCGAAAACGTTTGGTTAGGCGAGTTCAATGCAGTGAGTTTGTTAAGTTTGCAAAGTTAATCTCACTAAACGAAATTAAAGGCGGTTTGACAGTTAAAATTTGTTTCATCACGAAGAATGCTCACTCACTAAGCAAATTAGATGTTCGCCGACTGAAATGTCACTTTTCAAAATATTATTTAAACTTGAAGCATTTGTCATTTGAGGAGTTTTAGAGTTGGATACAAAGGGAGAACATTAAATTGAGAGAAAACCATTGGAGAAAGATTGAAAATCATCATTGAAGATCAATTTATCTTCCTTTCATCTTGATATTGTAATGTTTCCATGACAATGAGTAGCTAAATCTCTCTTTGTTAATATTAGATGCAATCAACCATACTCTCGTTACTCGTGTAACAATGTTTATCCTTGTTCTTAATACTTGTTATGATTTGATCACTCATAATCCTTGTTCTTAAACTCTAGGATTATATTTAGGTTTAATAGTCTCGAATTGTCAGCAAGTAATCTGATTGTCCTAGTTAACATGTTGGGTTGTTTAAGCAAAATGATTGATCTTTCATCGTTATTAAGGAATTAATAATGTGTGAATAGTGACAATGATCATGTTGATGTTATCTTAAATATGTCTAAGTGATCAATAAAATACATGAGAAAGTGATTGACGAAATCTAATCCCAACAGTTTAATCTATTTGTTATTTTTATTTATCCAATTGAATTGATAAACAAAACTCTTATACTCCTTCACTTAAAACCATAAATTTATTGAACGACTAGAAATGACACAAATCAATGTCTGATACATTGACTCATATCCTCACTATCATCATATTTGTAAAAAAATAAAAATAAAAAAAGCTATCTAATCATTGCAGCCCATTATAGAAAGCTTAACTATCTATTTTCATATTGAGTTTGGACGAAAGCCCTTCCATAGACATTAAATTAAGGAAGAAAAACAATGATTAAGAGGGAAAAAGAAGTATTAAAAAAATTGAGTTCATATCCTTAAAGCAATTATCCTTGCAAAATGGGATGGCTCCCAAGCTGGCTGTGGAGCAAAGTGCAAGGCATGGTGAGGAAAGATTCAAAACCCAATCGATCATATCATGAATATGGGGACATGACTAGCCAAAAGGGTGTGTAGTTATTAATTTGGACGATTGCTTTTGGATAATTTGAAATGATATATTTATTATTATATATATTTGTACTATATATAGTAGCAATTGGAATTAATGATAATGGCTAGCTATACAATGTATCATTATTTCATTCACCCATTCCAAATCATTCAATAATATAGATATTCATGCAAACTTTAAAGAAACGCCAAGCTCGTAGCTTACAATGTTTTTTCATGAAAAGAAGAGACACCATATAAGTTCCAAGGCCTTATGCACATGCTTTCCTCTCTTTCCCATGAAATTTTAACCACCACTTCTAAAGGTTGGGAAGTGGGGCACACCATGATTTTCCAAACAAGAAGATATTCACATATGTGAATCACAAAGTAGTCATTGAATGTATAAGGCCTATTGGTCCTTATCACTTACAAAAGTTTATATTTTTATTTTTAATATATATTCTCTTTGTTCTACGATATAAATTATTTTAGTAAAACAAATTCTTATTTTATGTATTATTTTATAAAATACCCAAAAGTATAATAATAAGGATAATTTTGTAAAATTGCAATATTAAATCTTTCATATATTTTTCCATTAAAAAAAATCCAAACACTTGGATTAATCCTTCATGCATGGACAAGATGTAATGTAATTATTTTAATGTCCTTTTATACAATGCATGTTGCATGAGTTGTACAGTTAATAAAGATTGTGCATGCAAGGTAATGTTGGGAACTTAATTCAAAGAGGCTAGTCATATGTTTGAGGATAACAAAGCATGTTGCGGTTTTTTTTAGTTAATTAAAAATAATGTACAATGAACCGAAAGCGATATCTTTTGATATTTTCTCAACCCCCATGTATCGATTAATTACATTAACATAAAGTATACTTGTCCTTCCATTCAAAGTACATGAAACCAAAACTATTAGGATAACTTAACCGTGTTGTAAAAGCTAAAAAAGTGGCCAAACTAAAGAAATATCTAACTTAGATAGTATAGTACTTTATGTGTAGGATATGTGAAGCAATAGAGATTACAAAACAAATTATTGGTGATTCACTCATATTTGTAGATTTGTGTTTAGGTTAGGGTTTCTAAAAGGAGAGGTTGCGGGATATTTTTGTTTTTCTATATTTGTTGGAAGGTAGAAGGCAGGTGAAAATATGTAGTTGGTAATGTGGGACCATCGAATGCCACTTCGCAAAGTGTGAAAATCGGGTTGGCATAATGGGCTTTGTGGGTCGAGCCCTAGCAATCATATCTCCAATAGTTCGGGCCCACCACGTCCGTCATGACCGGTTTTAGTTGGTTTTGGACAAATCCGTTATATTTCCGATCAAATTTTATTGGGGTTAAATCGGATAAATATCTATATTTTTTCTTGAAAACCTACACCAATCTAATCCGATGAACAAATTGGTTTGAGTTGGATTATCGAATCTGTGAGACATGATTTATGATTTTTTTTACAAATTTTTTATATAATTGTATAACTTTTTCTTTCATAAAAAATCTAGCACTTATATAAAATTTGCAATTTAAAATTTTAACATTTAAATTTAATTGAAATACTTTTACATCAATATTACATAAAAAATCTTAATTTATATTAACAAAAGTTTAAAAAATCATTTTTTGTAAATGAATTGGTTCGCAGGTAAAAAATAAAAAGTTTGTTAGTTGAACAAAATTATTTTAAATTTAAACGAGTTAAACTTGAATTGAAATGAGTTCAAATAAAATATAAATTGATTTAGGTGAAACTATGGAACATGTGACATGTTACATAATATTTAAGATTGTTCGTCACTCTCGTGTCAAAGTAAAATATATAACATTTATTTTAAGATATTTTTATATACTAAAATGACGTAGTTTAATAAAAAGAAAATTTAATGATAAATGCAACCAAGATCATATATAAAAGAGTACAGAAATATTTAATATGTTGTGTAATTTAAACTCGTAGTACTCAATTTCTTTGTATTTTTTATAGTTAATTTGTTAAAAGAAAATAAACTTAAGGAAGTAACATGTTAATTAGAACTATTGACGTCAACTTCCTCTTGCTAGGTCATAATCGAAGTGTACCTATTCATACAGAAGAAGAGATTGATTTGTTTCTTCTTCTTAAGTTCTTCTTTTTGTGAACCTTATACAATCATGTGCTGAGGACTCATCACTATCACTGCCTCTCAAATCTCCTTTTATTTATTTGTTTGACTTAAAGTTTTCTAATTGGGTCATTTAGTTTTTATTTTATCATTTTCGTGGTGTTCATCGTATTTCTTTTTATTTCTTTTGTCATACCAATCATTATCATGATTCATATGCTAGCTTTTTTAAATTAAAAAACTCTTGTATCATTTATGTCGATGCAAAGATTTTTTAGAATTCAGTATTTAGTAGGATGATTAATATATATTACATTATATTTTCACTTCTAAGTTCTAACTGTTTGGAATATTTTAATATTTAATTATATTCTATTATCAATGTAAATAAATATTTTATATTAATTATATTAACTATTTATTAATTAAAATTTCTAATTTACACTATAGGAAATTTGACTTGACAGTAAAAAACAGTCGGCATTTTTATATGTTGTCTATAGTTAATATATATTTATGGTATTATAACATATAGTGATGAACATTTGTAAGTTGGACAAAACTAAGAGCTTTATCTATGGTGTTTGTACTATGGGTATAAAAATTTGCATAACTTTATAAATTAGCACCTACAATTTTGTCTCCGTCACTATTTAATTTAGTGACAATTTAGTGGGAATTAAGTGAAAGCAAAACTAAATATCATTTTTATTATCTTCATTGTTCTCTTAACTAGGGAAACTCAAACTCAAATGATTATGAGCTCTAGAAGATCAAATAGTGATTTTCTTTTATTTTTATTATAGATGAGATTATATAATTATCGCTGGAAATTCACGAACAATTGTGAAGACACGGATTCCAATAATTCACATACGCCCAATCGATTTATTGGCTATTACCGGTTTGTACAAATGTCATCATAATAAATAATCATATTAGTGCATGAGAATCCCAAACATCTATGAGACAGAGTAAGGTATCGAATTTGGTATGCTTACCATTTTGATTTCTTTTGGTTATGCAATTAACTAATTTTTGTGCATGTTAAAATGAAATTAGATAAAATCTTAATAGATTTTATGATGAGATTTAAAAAAACTTAGTTGGTTATTTTTGTCTCTATATGCTATTGGGTCAAGAAGAAAGCCCGATCAAATTGACCACACAAGTAAATTGAATATTATATTTTTATTTAAAACTTTAAGATATTAGTGTATGAATACTCTCACTTATATGGTACCAGTGTTAGCACAATCAACAAAAGACATTTATTTGACTACTATTATAAGTAAGATTTTTTATACAAGTAAACATTAGATTTACAAACCAATAATTTCAATATTATTGTTAGGTTATAAGGAGAGTTATTATTACATTATGTTCAAAGTAACCATACACAAGTGAAGAGTAGACAATAACTCTAATAATTTAGAATTATCTTAGTCTTTTTAGCTTGATTTATTATCATAATTTAAATGTTTTGCACATTAATAGCATAAATTTTTTAATATTTAGTTTTACAATTTAATATCAATATTTTGTCTTTTTTTTTTTTTAATTAGATTTCACTTCTTGTTAAAAAATAGATTAGTATGTAGCACAAAAATAGATTGAGTCTAAATGCAACCAGATGCTAGAACAATTTAGCATAGAAAAGAAGGAAGTTAGAGAGAAGCATAATTAGCACTACAAGATAAGAGAGTTGTCTTTTAAAGTCCATAAGCTTCTTTCAAGATATTATTCTTAAAAGAAATTATGCTTTTATCTATTGAGCATTCCCCTTTTATTCATCTTTGTGCAGAAGCTAACTAAACAATGCTTGTAGAAACTATATTTACGGATGGATTGTTGTGGTTCATTCGATAGGTGGTTTTTATATGTGAGTAATAGACATCTAATGCATTTCAAGCCCACAAGCATGTTCAAGCTCTGTAATGATACATATATAAAAGTTTTTAAATATGTAAATATTATACTTTTGGCACATGGTGTTAACTAATATTTACTCTTGCAACTATACATGTATATATGTGTATTAAAAAAGGAAAAGAACAATCATTTAAAGACTAATTTTTTTTTAGTATTACTAGTTGCAAAAGTCATAACTTTCACTAAAAAAAGTAATTTTAATTTCATTAGAAAAATGACTAATATTTATTTCATTGCAATAATTGTATATGCGATTTTCAAAGAAAAGTTTTATTTATATCTAAATTATGTAGTATGTTCAAGAATCTTTAAACCTTTACCACTTGAAATTTGCATGTGGCATAATTGTGTGGAGATTAATCTTTTGAATCGCATGAAGAACACAAATTTCTCAAAAAAATTTAATTCTCATATATTTCAATCAATTCAATTATTAGATAATTGATTTATAAGTTAAAAATTTTAAAAATAGGACTAACAACACTCACTCAAAAACTCTATTTTTACTAATCACTTTTTTATTTAATAAAATTCATGTGCATATATCTTCCATTTTTAAAAATAGACACATATAAAATAGTGAAATTTACAAAATTAATTTCACCTAAGTGTTTATAAGAGAGAGTTAAAGGTCGGCAAGCATCCATGAGATATAAACAATCTAATCCAAACCATGAATCAACAATCATGACAAAGACAACTTTAGAAGGAAATAATAAGTCCCACACCAAATTATATGCTAATTCTCCACAATATTTTAAGCACAACAACTTAGTAGGATCCAAATAATAATGTAAAAATAAAATATTAATTTAAAAAATATAAAAACTTTTGGTCACAGAAGAAGAAAAAGGTAGCTAGAAAGCACATCAACTCTCATAGACCCAAATCCTCTATTTAAGTCCCCCCAACCCCTTCTCCCTCTCCATTCATTCCAAACTCACATTCTCAATTCTCTCAAAAAATAAAAACACAAACTTTTCATCTCACAACATAAAACATAAAAAAACATTAAAAATGGAGAATTTGTTTCCACTAGTTGAAAATGATGAAGACACATTTTCATCACATCGTTGCATTTGGGTAAATGGTCCTATAATAATAGGGGCAGGACCTTCAGGTTTAGCAACAGCATCATGTCTGAAACAACAAAATGTACCATTCATTCTCCTTGAAAGATCAAATTGCATAGCATCACTATGGCAAAACAGAACCTATGACAGATTAAAACTTCACCTCCCAAAACAATTTTGTCAATTACCAAACTTTCCATTTCCACAACACTTTCCTCAATACCCAACAAAGAAACAGTTCATAAACTACCTTGAATCATACGCTAAGCGATTCGAAATAAAGCCGAGATTCAACGAGTGTGTTCAATCAGCTAGATATGATGAAACAAGTGGATTGTGGAGAGTTAAGAGTTGTGTTTTGAATCAAAATGAAGTTGAGTATATTTGTAGGTGGCTTGTGGTTGCTACTGGTGAGAATGCAGAGTGTGTTGTTCCTGAGATTGAAGGCTTCAATGAATTCAATGGTGAAATTTTACATGCTTGTGATTATAAATCAGGGGAAGCTTTTAGAGGGAAGAAAGTTTTGGTTGTTGGTTGTGGTAATTCTGGAATGGAACTTTCACTTGATCTTTCTAATCATAATGCTTCACCTTCTATTGTTCTTCGTAGCTCTGTAAGTTTTAGTCTTTTAAATTGTTCTTAAAATATTAATGTATCTGATGTTAATGAAGTTAATTTTTATAATTATTTTATGGTTAAATAGGTTCATGTGTTGCCTAGAGAAGTGTTTGGGAAATCAACATTTGAATTGGCAGTTATGATGATGAAATGGTTACCAATTTGGGTAGTTGACAAGATTTTGTTGATGTTGGCATGGTTAGTGTTTGGAAACATAGAGAAATATGGACTTAAAAGGCCGTTGGAGGGTCCATTGGAGATGAAGAACAAAAAGGGTAAGACACCTGTTTTGGATATTGGAACTTTGGACAAAATTAGATCTGGTGATATCAAAGTTGTGCCTGGAATTAAGAGATTCACCAATGGTTGTGTTGAACTTATTAATGGTGAAAAGAGTCAAGTTGATGCTGTTATTCTTGCTACTGGTTATCGTAGCAATGTCCCTTCTTGGCTTCAGGTCAGAAATATGTCATTTCTTATATTTATTTTATGTCTTATTCTATTGTTTTTGTCTATTTTGAAACTTTTTTGGGTCATATTTGTTTTTGTCCTTTTTCTTCCATTAAAAAAAATCATAGTAAAGTGGGGTAGAAATGTTAAATAAGTATTTTTGTGTGGAGCAACTAAGTAATCTTATTTTGGTTTATTTTGTATGTAGGAAGGTGAATTTTTTTCAAAAAATGGATTTCCAAAGTCATCATTCCCAAATGGTTGGAAAGGAAATGTTGGACTTTATGCTGTTGGATTTACAAGGAGAGGGCTATCTGGTTCTTCATATGATGCTATCAAAATTGCTCAAGATATTTCTCAAGTTTGGAAACAAGAAACTAAGCAAAAGAAACAACACATCACTGCTTGCCATAGACGTTGCATTTCACAATTCTAGTGTTGTTTCTTGTGTATATACAAAAATAACAATATCTTTGTAAAAATACAGAGAACAAAAAATATTAGATAGCATAGAGATAGACCCAGCCCTCTCCATAGGCCCAAGTTTTTGATTTTGTTCTTCTTTTTGGGCCTTTCTTTTCAAAACCAAGGATGATGAGGCTTTTTTTTTTTTGTTCAATCTTTTTTTTAGGTAATTATACATGTAATAACACACTTCATTAATCAACTTCATTTACAAAGTTTCAACTTCATTTCCAATCTCTATTTTGCATTTTTACTTTGTAAAATTTATTTATTGACTATTTGCTTGTATCTTTTTTCCCACCATCATCTATAAAAATCAATGTTGTTTTTTGGAAAAATAAAATAGCACTAACAAGAATCAAACACAGTTGGTTAATTATGGAAATGGATTATCTAACTTTGGTAGTTGGTAACTTTGGTAACTTTATTATTTTTAGAGGATAAATTAGTTATTAAAATAAATAAATAAAAATTATTTGGATGAGAGATAATGATTGGTTATAAGAGATATAAAAACAAATTTACCTGTAAATGATTGAAAGGTAAACAATCTCAACCCGTTAATTATTTGTGTTTAAATTTGAGTTGCAGCTAACAATTTTTTATTATGCATCAACATTCCAAGCTTGATTAAAACTAAAACAAAAAAATAATAAAAGTTTTCTATATTTAGGCTTCATCTTAGATTTCTATGTCCTTTTCTTTCTTTTAAGTTGCTTATAGTGATTGGACTTTGGGAGTAGTCTAATTGAAGAATTTTGAACATAGACTTTCTATACAAGTCGGTAGAGATTTAAAGCAGCTACTAGCTAGCCAACAAATATAATTTATCTTACTTTAGGTATTCGAAATAATATTTTAATATATTAAATTTTTTATTGTAATTAAATGGTACAACAAATCAACTGTGAGGATCATGATAATTATGTAATTATTATATATAAAAAAATTAAATTCATTCTTAATAATTAAAAAATGATTAAATTGATAATTTTTATAGTCTTTAACATCATGAATTTAAAATAAATTATTTGTCATCAATAAGTAATTGTAAAGACTTTTTTAACTAATAACTAATAATAGTGATTATTTTGTATGTTTTGAAATATTTTGCCTCTATGACTATTTTAAATTATTGACATGACTTTGATCACCAACCTAGATAACTGTTTAGTATATACAACAAACATTTGTTGCTTCGCATATGCTCAACTCTTAGAGCAACAAATTAAAGGCCTTAATGTAAATTGCATATGTAAGAGTGTGAGTTGTTTCCAGGTTTATCAAATGAATAATACTAATTTCAAGACTTTTTTTAAAGAGTTAAACAAAATATATATACACACGAAGGAGGGAAGATTTGAACTTGTAATTTAACATATCAAATATCATTTTTTTTATTATCTAAGTAATGAAACACTTCAATTTAAAATTATTGGTAAGGTTTAATTTTAGTAAGAACAATTTTATAATTAAATGATTGCGAGAATCTGTTAATGAGATTTATTAAAGAAAATTTATTCTAATGTAGCAAATATAAGCGTATATATATGTCAATTGTGAAATAAAAACAAATGAGAAAATGAATGAGTCTTGATTCTAAAGCCTAGGACTATGAACAAGTGCACTAGGTGATGAAGAACGTGTATATTTAATTAATTGCATTTTATCATATCCTTGCACAATGAGTACCTAATAAAGACTAAAAAAAAGTTTGATATAAACAGTAAATTTTTTAGAGAGGGAAGAACATGTAAAAGTAGACCAAATTCACTGCATGATTACACCCTTAAAATATTTACATACCATACCTATAGATTATATAGGTAATATGACCTAAAGCGTTAATTATGTAAAACTAAATAAGATTCAAAGTTTGAGACGTCTTTTTTTCTTACACTTAAACAATTAGTGTCAAATGTAACCTACCATAAAGCATGACCACTTCAAAATGGGAATTAAGTATTGTGTAGGATATGGATAAAATACTGAAATTTATATGCAAACTGATTTTAAATTAATTGATCGGCCTACTTTTAATCTCACGATGTAAATAATAAAAGTTAATTATTTGCATTTAATTTATATATAATTTCATTTAAAAATGCTAATAAAATTAATTGTGCCTTTAATTTAAGAGGGTTTTATAATTTTTTCGTATAAAAATTGTAAATTGAGTATTAAAATATTTTGTTTGAGAGTTTGTAGATTAAGTATGGAGTGTCAAACCACATGAGTATTTTAATAATCTTTTTTATTTCTTTGTTTATTGTGGCGATGTGTTTTCGCTTGTATGTTGTCTCTATTGAGTTTGAGGCTCCTTCTAGTGGCAATATGTAACCTGGTCTTAGTCACACTCACTGGCACTGCTTTATCATCAAAACCTTCATGAGATTTGCATTTAGAAAAGGATGCAGTACTTCTACAAATAATTGATAAAGACACAAATACACATTGCCTAGAGTTGTCCTCCACTTACAGCTAAACATGCCTTAACTGAGAGACATTTTCATGTTCAAATCTGGCAATGTGTAGAAACTTCCCATGTTCACAGAAACAGTTAAAACATACAAACTATTTATCCAACAATTATCCCCAAATACAAAATATTTTCGTTGTGTAGAAACTTGATAGTGCTACTATATGACCCAATTCACCTTCTTAAAGAATATATAAAGCAAGTATTTCAACCCATATGATGGAGTGCACATGCTAACTAATTAACAATCTATAATTTTCACCACAACATCCTCAAGTCAGTGACACATTATTACTCGAATTAGGAATTGAAATTATAAAATTGAATCAATTTAATCCTTTACATTATCAATATTTTGAATAAATTTAAAACTAAGTGAATAATATTAGGGATGTGTTTGATAATTGATTCAGACAGAGAGACGAACTTGTTAACATTTTGCAATTTCAAATATTATTTAGAAATATTGACTATGTATGTTAAGAGTCCTACATATGGTTTAACAATATGTTTATAACTAGTGGATAGTTTTCACTCTTCTCCATACAAACTGATTTAGTAAAAATGAGTTAGGGTCAATATAAAAATTTAAGATGGTAGTATAGTGTATCGATCTTTCCATCCACCAAATATATTCACACATCAAACCCAATAGTGTAGGATTGTGTTAGGCCCAACCTAAATTCTAAAATGGTATTAAAGTCTATCCAATTAGATCCATTGGACCACTTGCTATTAGACCACTACTATCGGGTCACGCTTAGATATTCAGTGATGGGTGTGTTTAGAGTTTCATCATTAGATAAGATAAGATTTGACAATATATTTATAAGTGGTGGAAAGTCCTACCCCTACAAGTTAATTTTGTAAGAATGAGTTAGGTTTAATGTAAAAATCTAAGAATATTGGAATTAAGTTGATATGGTTATACAATTTCAAATACAAAAATAGATATTTACTTCAATCCAAAGATGACTACATTTAACTGTATGAATTTGTCTTGTTTCTCTTTGACATTTACTGGATACTTCCAACATATTCTCATTGGAGACATTCACTGATAATAGCATTAAAATTACACACATGGGATTGCCACTATTCTTCTTCACCATAAGGGCCCTTCATTCTTCTTCTGCTTGTGTGTAAAACAAAACCTGTTCTCTTCACATGCTATTGTCCAATCCATACCAAGTGGACCTATATATGAAAATTCACAAAAACATACCTTTGTGGCTAAGCTATAAGAAATTTGATGAGCTATAATGCAAAGAACACAGAGCAGCACTTTATAATCTACAATTTTAAATTATGTCTCAAGATCTCCCTAACATATATAATCATTCTGAATATGCAGCCGCATATCATACCAAACATCCTTAAATATCAGACAGCATCAAAGACAAAGACATAGTATCATGACATGTTGGGTAGACAACAGCAGTAACCCTCATCTCATGGCTGCCTTCTTCAGTCAGGCAGGCATAGTTGTCACTCCATTATGTTCACTAGAGAGAGGATACAATGAAGTGTTACATCTTCAAATACAAAAACTTAAGGTCATTCCAAAGAATAACCAGCTGTGACTAAGATAGAATTCCCTGGCTGATAAAGACACTTTGATATGCAGAATGTGACTTTATGGATGTTAATCAAGGGAAATGAGTAGAGTAAATGATAGAGGGATAGTTTGAATGAGTGGAGCAATGTGTTGGCTATGACTTAGAGTTAGTTATAAGAAGGCAGATCGCTCGAACCTTTTTTTCGTTTGACTCAAACACTACGTTTGAATCATAATAAAAAAATACAGCAATCGATCTATAATCAGATTTATAGATAATAGTGGTCAAATTTTATGATCAACCTCGTTTATTTTATTTGTGTTTTTTTGTATATATTTACTTTTGAATTATGGTTTCAAAAATAAACTCACGAGTTTCTTGTCCATTTTGGGGGACAAGCACCTTGGTGACTGCTTTTAATCTGTTTTGTGGCTAGAATTAATGTGATCACAAGAAAATTTCCAATGGAACATATTGACAATGAATTGATAGGGTCTAACTGACAGTTGCATGTGAAACACCACCTCCTTTTTTAAATGACTATACAAGTCTATGACATGTTGGCATAGATATGAAAATTCTTTGTGAATAATATAGACTTATCCAAGTGTCTATCAAGACTTATTATGTCTTTAAGTCTATATAAGTTTTTTTTTTGGGTTGTTTTGATTTAGTCATTATTATCTAAGTTTGTAACTCTATATAAGAGCTTGTTGTTTTTTCATTTATTACGGAAATTATTCTTTCCAATGATATTTGGAGATAACATTTTGGTATTAAAATTAAGGGCGATTTTAAAAGAAAAAAGTGATAGATTTTAATCGATTTATAAATAATAAGATATCGAGTAAACGTATATCATCTAATTCCTCTATTCAATTTTCTCTAAAATTTTCAAATTGGAAATTTTACATTTCTAAAATTTCTTATTGTTATTTTTAATTTGAAATTTCCAATAATTATATTATGTATTGTACCTTAAACCCTAAAAAAATTACACACAACAAATATCAAATTTTGAAATTTCTGATTTTTCAGAGATTAAATAACTATCAGAAATTACATAAATAAAAATTTTGATTTTTTAAAATCTTTTTACATTCTGAAAAAACTTTGAATACTAGATCTTTTGAAAATAAACTTTCCAGTATCGTTAATTTATGTACTGAATTTTTTTAGAGAAGAATTATATACCAGAAACTTTGGTGAAGGGGTAAAATTTTGTAACAATTTTCTTACAATAAAATGAAGGGAAATTGAATTTTTTATATATTAAAGGATACAAATCTTATTGAGGTGGTACAAAATCCAATTTTCTGATTTTTGTCCAAGTATATCATGTCAAAGTTTATTTGGGCTACTTCATAAATAGTTTGTTCGGCCTTTTATTTTTTATAAGCGTTCTTGGGCTATGTACCGGAAGAGGCCATTTGGACAATTTATAACTTTTGCACCCCCAAGGATGTGTTTTGATTGTTTGTGGATGTCTTGGGAATAGTCATGCGAAGATATCATGATAAGGAAAAGTCAATTTCTTCTTTTTTTCTTCTAGTGTTTTTAAAAGCTTCATAAGATCAATTTAGATGTTTTAAATATTCATTTAAATTAATCCATTAAATGTTTTTTTATTTTATTTTTTATAACTTTTACTCTCTTATATCCCAAATCTTGTAAGATTCGAATTTAAATTTTATAATATTTCATAAATTCAAATTTTGAATTTTGTGAAATATAATTAAAAATATTCATTTCAAGTGTTTTAACTTTTTTATGTTTTAACTAAAATATATCAAGTTTTAAAATAAAATTATATTTGGGAATCAAAACTAGAGAGAAACAAAATGAATAAACTACTTTTGCAATTCATTTATAATAAGAGGAGTAAAACTGCAATTAAACCTATCTTTTAAATATTTTTAAATTTTATTTGAATTGAAAAATTTAAAATATATTTTATTTGTTTCAATTAAACAATCTAAATATATATTTCAGAACATTGAAAATAATAGTTATAATTATTGAGGTTTAATGGGCCATTGACCCTCTTGTATATAAAAAAAAAAATATTAGTACTTAATTAAATTTTTGCTGTAAAAGAGATACTTAGATTTTCAGTTCTCTTATTTGAACGAGGCACAATTTTAGTCCTTCAAAATTATTTTTAAGTGATTTTGATCTTTAACTTTTCAAGTGTGACAATTAAATCTTTCAATTTTCTTGTTTGTGCCTCAAAAAAAATCTCCAACTTTTAACAGCTAACAAAAACTTTTGACCCTATAAAGAATTACGGGCAAAATATACAAACGGTTATTGTATGCAGTAAAAAAATTGCATTTTTGTTGCCGATTTTTAAATACTGTTGGATTAAGATCAGATGATCTATATTTTTTATCAGATATTTTATTTTTTTTAAATCAAAATAAATGTCGGTCTTCCAACGTTAATCCAACGGCTTTGAAAATGACAACGGCATAAATGCATCACTAATTGACAGCAGAGAATCTCATAGTTAATTTGCAAACGAAATTGGTACATTTAAACGTCTATATTCATTCAGAAGTATGTGTCGCAATCCATCGCCAACGGCCAAAGATAGTCAATGGAAGGTATATTATTTTTTCTTTATAGTAATAAACATAAATTATGTGTGTGCTTATATTTTTATTTAATTTTAACCAAAATTTTGTTAGGATTTTGTATACTGAAAAAGATCTTTGGATACCTAATTTGTGGGGATCCAGTTAAAGTGAAAAGGCTATCAATTTCGTTAAAAGAACCTACAAATTCATTTTCGGAAAAAACCTAAAAGTTATAAAAATAAATAATATATAATTATAGATGAACTGTTGCTAATTTTCGAATCAAATATTTTGAAACATAAAATTTTGGTGTTGTTGAACTAGATAAGTAGAAAATTACGGTGATTACTTGAAAAAGGAAAAAACATGACCTTTTATTTTATATTTTTAAAAATTAAATGTCCGTCAAATACGTTTATTTTTTAATTTATATTTTAATCAAATGTATTAAATTTTCTTTTGCCTTTTTAAAGATTAATTTTTAATTGTTTTGATCAAATACATTAATTTTTTATTGGTATTTTGAGATTGATGAAGTAGATAATAAACTCCATTTATTTGAATTTTATCTCATTTTACAATGAGGGTGCAATTTGTCTCCTTTTGTAGTTAGTTATTATTTTTTCTATAATATTATTTTAATTATGGTCGTATTGTTAAGTCCTGTAATTAATATAAGAAAATAAACAACAATTTAGTAAAATGTTTATATTTAATTTACATAAAATTTATAATATTAATTATAGTTCTTTATTGATATGGTGTGAAAATAAATGGAAAGAATATAATATACTAGTTATAAGTAAAAACTATAGAGTGAATGTATTGAATATTAAATTAAGAGTAAGTACAGATTTTACTTTACATATTTGATTGGGGAAGAAGAAGGTGAAGAAGAAAAAAAGTGATAGATACGAAAGATAATCCAATTTGGCGAAGCATAAAGTAGCATCAGCATTTAGCAGCTTCCTTATTTCTTTGATTAATTCACAGAAACAAAAGTAAAGTGAATGATAATGGCTTCATTCACAAACACTTTCACTCTTCCTCGCTTCATTAACTTCAACAACAACCCTTCTACTTCTTCTTCTTCTTCTTTCCCCAAACTCTTCACTTTCTGCACCCCCATTTCCGTTTCTTCACCCACCAATGCATCATACTCAAAAACACGCGCACCCACTTGCCCTCGAGCTATGTCTTCTTCTTCTTCGTCTTCTTCTTCGTCGTTTGGCTCTCGCCTCGAAGAAACCATCAAAAACACCGTTGCTCAAAACCCCGTTGTCGTTTATTCCAAATCCTGGTGTTCGTAAGTTCTTCTTCTTAACTTCTCCTTCTTCTTTCATATTCTGCTTTCATTTTAACTATTCTTTGTTTTTTGTTAAATTGAAGGTATTCTTCTGAGGTGAAATCATTGTTCAAGAAGCTCGGTTACCAACCATTGGTCCTCGAATTGGACGAAATGGGTATCTATTTTTCAATTCACCCCTTTTACTCCAACCCTAACTATTGTTTGTTTCTTAATTTTTTTGTATTTGTGTTTAGGTCCACAAGGGCCACAGTTGCAGAAATTGTTGGAAAGACTCACAGGTCAATACACTGTCCCAAATGTGTTTATTGGTAACAACTAACTCACTTCCATCTCTCTTCAATTGTTTATTCTAACTTCTTTTGTTGTTCATAAATAATGCTTATTCTTACTTGATCATCCACTGAACCTCGTTAACCATTTTCAGATGTGTATTTGATCACAGATTGTGGTTATTGGATATCATGTATATTTAAACACTTGAAATAATGTGTGTTTGAACACAATTTGGATGGTTGATGAGTTGTGACACTTGTTATATTCATTAATCATCCACTCGACGTAATTAATCATGTATTGGATTGTTTTAACCATCCATGTGTTAAAATATCATTTATGTAAGTTAATTGCTGGAATACTGCTTCCATTTAACTTGTCAAATTAGCTTGAGTGAGGTGCTCCTTATCATTTTTAAATATCTTGATAGTGACTCAGATTGTTTTGTTGAAAAAGAGAAGTAGGGAAACTTTAATTTAGAATGTGATCATATTTTGTTCCTTTTGAGAAATATCTGTCCTAATTTAAACCCAAGGGAAGATATTAAAGATGATAGAATATGAGCTTGTTAGCTTGTACTCTCAGTAACAAAATATAAACAAAAGTGAGTCATCAAAAATTTATGTTTTTGGTGCAAAATTTGGACCAAATACATTTTTTGTTGACTCACATGTGATTCTATTTTGTTACATAGTAGTATATTTCTGTCACGCTGATTAGGTTATCATAACTTAGATATGGCAAAACCCTATACAGAATTCTGTGTATGTTCAGCTTGAGCAGTTATATAAGGTAGGTATAACTTATGGTATATCAGGACATAAATGAGCATTTATGGGTTGAAGGCATGTTGAATATGCATAATATCTGGTGATTTATGAAACTAAGAATGTGTGTTTGTGCCAGAAAAGTAAGAGAGGGAGACGGGATATAAGCTCAGTTGATAGTGTATGTTATTTTTTCAATTGAAAAAGAAATTCAATTTAGGAGAGGAGAGAGTTTTTTGGTTGGGCCCGATTAAGTATCTTCTAAATGCATGCACACAGTCGCAGAGGAGTGAGAAGTAAAGAGAAAAACTAATAGTGCACGGCCTGGCGTTCTCTCTGCAAATCTGAGTTGGAAACTCCCTCGAAACAACCAGGATTTCCCAATGGGTTTGTTAAGGAGGATCTTTTGAATATATGGGGAGTTGGAGAAGATTGACGACAAACACTTCAGCAAAATCTATTTCAATTCTGACATGACCGTGATTGATTATGAGCAAATCAATGAGGCTCAACGTGAGTCTGACAAATCCATTGTGATACCAAACGTGCACTTAAAAATTAGGCCACACAACACTCACCGTTCACAATCACAGAAATTTCTCGCAGTCAATCCTGATATACTATTTCCATTCTTCCTGTGCCTTGAATTATGCATAAATATATCGTATTACATCCTCATATTATAATTTTCCAAAACGACAAAAGTCTGTTACCCTGCATTTAATTATATCTTTTGAATGGAACAGTTTATTTCTCACCCTAAATTTTTCTTCATTGCAGGTGGCAAACACATTGGTGGCTGTACAGGTATATTTTCCTTGTGGTCTTGTTGTATTATCGTATCTAACTGAGGAGTGATGTCTCGGCTGCTCAAAACATCAATTTTTTCCTCAGTGATTAAACGTTATTCTCGTTTTACATTCTTCTGCGTTTACTTCAAAATGTACACAACCGCAGTTGTAAATTGTCTTATGAAGAAGAGACATGACACACGACTCTACATTGACACCACTAATAATTTAAGAAAATGTAAAGTGATTGAACGTAATCACACGGCTTAGTGTCGAACACAGACACATGTCAACCTTCACCTATTGGGCACCAAACATGCTTGCAATCGGATGTTTTAGTGCTACATAAAAATTGTATGCATATATGAATTTAGATTTCTTCCAGTTTCAAAATGTCTAACATTGCACATTTCAATAATAATCTTAACAATGTGAAATTTCCTTTATATTCACCTTTTACTTACCTCATTTTGTGCAGATACACTTAAGCTGTACCGGAAAGGAGAACTTGAAACTTTGCTATCAGAAGCTACTGCTAAAAGCAAGGGTAGCTAAGAGCTGAACAATTTCACTCTCATCCTAAGGAGAACCCAATCCCATTACCGGTTTGTCAGAACTGTTGGTTGAACCTTGAAAGCATTATGAGTTTTTACATTGCCGTTTGTAGTTATATAACTTAAATAAACAATGGTTTTTATCTGGAAGACTATATATACTGACATTTTTTTTCTTTATGTAATGATTCTTCAATTGGTGGTCTGAATGCCTGGGAAATTAAATTGATGAACATTTACTTGGTCTAATTATTTGTTGTTCCATGTCAAGGTTTAGGATTCCTTCTTTTTTATGAGCCTTCTCTTAAAGTTATAGATTTAATCACCGTTAATAATCAATCTTTTTTTTTTGTCATTTCTGTATACAAATTGACCTAAGCTCTTGTTTACCATTTTAATATCTCATCTCTAACTTTCTTTTCATTTATAATTTGGGTTTGAATATCCTTATACTCTTTTTAGTATACTTTTGCATACCAATAAGAAGAAAAAAAATATCATCTCGAAAGCACAGTTCAGATAGTAGCTTTAGGAACATTTGATGTGTTAGAATGCCAAACCAAAATACCCCTTTTTTCTCTATATTTAGAGGTTAAATTTATAATTTGCCTAAACTCTTTAGAATAAAAATAATAATAATCTCATCTCGAACTTCATGAGTGGAAATTGGAAACAGGTTATGGTCAGCATGAGGAAAATAATATAACAGAAATTTAACATGAAAAAAACCAAATCATACAGTAAACAAGACCAATCCTTAAAACCTGTCCTATCTTTAATTGAATCAACACATACTTTCCTATTGTATGATTTATTAAAAAAACATAACTAAAAAAAAAAAAAAAAACTAATACTGGCATCATCACATTTCCCACTGATGATACAACTCATCACGGTTTTGATTCAAATTTTTTAGATAAACCCCGTCATCTTTAGCAACCCAAATGCAATTCTTCCAATCACACTTTTCGAAAAGACGAGAATCATACCAGAAAGCCCGAAACTGAACAGAAGCACTGTCTTTGCTCAAATAACACCAAAACAGTGTTGAATGGAAGAAATCAGTCCTAAAACTCCAAGTAATATTGGAACCTGGAGATAAATTAATGGTGCCCAAATCATCATCTGTTGATTTGCAATGTGTGAACAAGTTCTGATCGTAGCTCAATGAATTCACAATAAATGTATGCCACTTTATGAATTCAGGGAACAAATGGTCTGTTCTTGCATAAAATCTTGAAGCATTCAAAAGGGTTGGAAAGGCAAAAGCCAAAATGAATCCTAGTGCAAAAACATAGATGCTTGAGCTTCGTTTCTTTCCCTCCATGTTTACTATTTTGTTGCTTTGGAGAATTTGAGTAATAGTATTATATAACAACAACAATGTGTTAAGTACTGCATGCAAATGCAAAAGATTGAATCTTTTTGCTTGAGATTTTGGCATTTATGATGTAGCATGCTGTATTTAAATAGACATGTAAAGTTTTTACTACAAGATCATGTCTAAGGATTTATTATTATACATAAAAAGTAGTAAACTTCATGAAAAGACTAGAACAATAATACTTTCTCAATTTTTTTGGACCGAATTATTCTGCAATATTTTGTTGGAAAAAGAGAAAATGGAGGATGGAGGACATTTGGCACATTTGATATAAGAATTTATTTATACTAGAGTTGATTAATGACTCTTAGACTATCAAAAATAATTGCAGTATTATAAATACTTAGTGCAATATTTACAAAAGATAAATGTTTAAATAATAAATTTCATGAATTTTTTATATAACAAATGAACGGCTTTTGATACTATAGTAAGTTAGAAAACTTCTCAATTTTCTAATTATTTCTATTTCTAATAACATTTTTTTCACGAAATTTTTGTTGTTGATATTTTAAATTGTGTGAGCCTTCCTTCCTCCTACAAAATAAAAAACAAAGAAATTTTACCTGTATAAAAAATATGTTTGTTACCTAACAAAAGACACCCACTTTCAATTTTGCTCATCTGTTCATATCACATTAATATTATAGTTATAATAATAATAATAATAATAATAATAATAATAATAATAATAATAATAATTAATGGTAATGACAATAGACAATATTAACCAAATTATAAAAGTTATATATATATACTAAATTTTTTATCGCTCATTTATGTTTGATTTAATTTTAAATATATTCTTTATATTTTTTTCTCTCAACTTAGTTGTTTTAGCGGCATCTCATTTGCAACATTAATTATTGTTAATTTATAAAAATGTTTTTTTTAGTTCCGTTAAAAAAAATCTCAACAATATTAATAATGGTGTTGATATGATAGATTATAAAAT
>JBBPBS010000968.1:30197304-30223273 GCA_037974835.1 Cicer judaicum
AAAAACAGTGAGGTTTTAGTACGTGTTTTAAAATAAACTAATAACGATTTTGTTATGCTGAGACTTTTTTTAGATTGTTAATGAGACCTAACTTTTTATTTTAATTTTTATAATATATTTAATTTTTATTTGTCTTATATTTAAAATGATAAATATTACCATAATTTTCATACAATTGTAAAGTTTTTGAATTTAAATATAAAACAAAACATTTCTAACAATATCAGAAGAAAAAATATATATATATATATATATATATATATATATATATATAGTTAAATTAAAACTTAAAAACGATCTAAATTCTTTTTAATAATATTTTATGCAGAGTACATGCATGTTTCATAATCCACTACTCTCTTTTTGTCTACAATTATAGTTGATCCAACAAAAGGATATATTAAAAATTGTTATATAAGTTTTTTATTTTCTGTTAAGAGTCATTTTTTATTGCATTTTGTAAGTTCATAAAATTAACGACTTTATATTTGATTAGTTGTTGCATAGTTATGCAAATTTATCAAACCTGTTTGTTAAAAAAAGAAGACAATTTGATTAGTTGTTGCATAGTATCACAATAAAATATAATAACAATTTTAGTTAAAAAATCTGAAGAAAAAATTAAATTGTCAACTTATAAATTGTCAAAAATAGTAATTAAATATTTTCTATATTTTGTTTTTTAAATTTTATTATCTGTATTGTATATTAACTTCAACCAGTATAGCTTTTTGCAACACTTTTTTATAGTGCAGCAAGAGACTAAAATTTTGTTATTTAAGAGCTTTTTAAATGATTATTATATATCGATCAGGATTTTGCTTTAAATGATTATTTCAGAACTTTTTATATTAGTGGTTTTGTTTTGGTATCATTAATGGTTATTTTTATTATTTTGTAAAATATTAAAATTAAAAATAAATAAAAATAGCGGATGAATTCACAACTCCATCCACCCATCATAAAAAATGACACAATTTAATTCGAACAATATCTTTAACACTAAAATTGACTCATTCAATTCCTTTTCCTTTTTTAGCATAGCCTGATCAATTTGCATACAAATATTTTGTTAGTGTAATTTGATATATATAGAATAAATCTATTACAGTAAAATAAAATAAAATTATGTTTGTAAGTTTTAATTTTAAAATTATTAAATTAGATATTATATTTTGAATTTTAATTTAAAATTTTATAAAATTAATTAAGGTGATGTTTATCATCTCTTTTAAAAAAATCGATTAAATTATTTTGTATTGAAAGTTAAAAAAAGAAACAAAGAAGAAAGTTAAAAAAATGTGAATAGATTCGTAGAATCGTAAAACGGTAAAAGTGAGGAATTTTGGCGGGAAATTTTTTATGTCGATAACGGCCATAGCCACCATTCACTCCACCATGTACCGCCGTTCGTTCATTACAGACTGAGACCGTAGTGCGATGAAGAAAATGAGAATTTCCCGAATTAACCCCAACGATCCATCTCATCCTCACCACAAGAAGCCTAACTTCGTCGCTCATGAAAATGAAAGCCCTAAAACAACTTCCAAATCGGAGAGACAAAATTTCACAACATGTAAGTTTTTCTATCTCTTATTCGCACCTTTTAAATAACAATTGTGAGGATTGAAATTAAATAATCTGAATTTTGTATTGTTTATGTTAAGCGTTAATTTGACGTGTGATTTGGAATTCAGGTGATCCAAAAACTTCTGAGTATGCTTTCTTTAAGAAATTGAAGAAGGATGCTTCGTTGTCATTTATGAAGCCTGAATTCGATGATTGTTCCAAAGGTTGGTTTAATAATATCATCAGATACTAACTTTATTATCACAACATATGTTAAATGTTAATTTGTCTACTTGATGATAAGTTGTGAATTCATTTGATGAGTTTAATTTTCATGCACTATCGGTGTAAAGGGTTTTACACCATCAACATGTCACAATTAATCATGTGTGTGGATTTAGAAGTAATTACGTTAAAAGTCAAACATTTTCAATGATCTGACTGTTGTGATTGATTGACACTGTAAAAGTACTGTAAAAGCTCTTTACACTGACAGTGTATATAAATTAGATTCTTCGTTTGATACATGTTTGCTCTTAGAGGATTTAATTTATGATAATGGCAAGGACTAAATTACCGAACATAAATTGTAGATGTATTGAATCCAGCATTTTTGGATATATGTTAATAAAAGAGATATTTTTTATGCAGCGGCGTCAAATAGCGGCGCTAGTAGCATAACGGAATTTGAACAAATTGATAATGTCTTGCGATCCACTATTTAGTGCAAGAGTGTTGTCAAATAGTGGCTACTATGGCATTGTAGCACAGTAGCAAAGCGGAATTTGAGCGAACCACTATTTTCCGTGACTTATTGGCAACACTGATTTTATGTCATGCAGAGAGGACTGATGATGTTGGGGTTGGCACTAAAGGATGCAACTCTTCGGGGATCATTCAGGACGTGCCAACTTTTAAGATGGGCTCATTTCTTTCTCCTTTTGTTGGAGCTTGGAATAAGTCAGGTGAGTGTTAGAAGAGAGAATTTCATACCACATTAGCCACAGAGGTAAACTGATACGCATGATCATTAAGCTTCAAAATTAACAATATCAATAGATAGGAATAAATAGGAAAGTGTTCCTCATTCTGGTGACTTTGTTTCTGTTTTCACAAATTATCAATATCTAGTCTTATTTTCTATTTAGTCCCATTGGATTTTTTTAGTTTGTTTTGTGTGCCATATTTTTTTCCTAATCAACACATGATTATGTCATGAATTAAAATGCATAGCTTGCTAGTGTTTCAGTTGAATCAGGAAGACTTCAGTTATGTGATCTAGAAGAAGTTGAAATATTGTAAACTGTTCCCACCTCCCATATTTTCAGTTTCCTGTTAAACAACAATTGAGTACCAAAAGATCGTTTTCCTTGTGGTGTATGCAGACCTGTACTCTATCAGCAGCATGCCGAAAAAGTCTCAGGGTTGCAGTGACATCATCGAACCCCAGAGCATATTTTCACATGGAGGTTTGATTTTTTTCGTATTGATTGCTTAGGTGATACAGGGTTGTGGGGGAAAATAATGTGTAGAACAGTTTGAACATATTAGCTTATTTTACTGAGTCTTCGGTGCCAATCTTGTACCAGGTACCACTCATTTGTTAAAATCTATTGCTCATGTTTGAGAATGTGTTGACACAACTTTTGTGAAACATTTTACTTTGTGGCACTTCAGGAAACCAGTATGAGGATGGAGATATCTTTTCTAGAAAGAGACAGAAATTACGGCAGTGTGTTGCAGATGCCTTATTTCCTGATACAGAGAAACTCTGTTCAAAAGGGTTAGACATTTTTTACAATGATATTAAATGTAACTCTCCTTGCCTTCTTGATTATAATAGGAATTTTTCAGGTTTGATATTGTTTCTGTGCTCCTTAGTCGGCTGTTCCCATTGAGCCCTGACTGCACTGTAAAAAATGTATGTTGTGTTAGAAGCCCTTTGTAATGATATAATTCTTTCCTATTACTTCCCTTCCTTGACAAAAGTGATCTTCTGTTCAGTCTGTTCAGAAACACGATGATCTAAATCCAGGAAAAATAGAGAGCGCTGCCAGATACGATTTGCTTGATTATCGAGAGTCGGATGTTGAATTTAAGGAGCACTATCCAATACCTAAGAGGAAACTTCTTGAACTTGAATCAGGCTCATACTTTAGTGATCAGTTGGTGTCTCCTATGTTTCTCGAGTTGGGTGAGAGAATGACTTCACATGCTGAGTTTCCAACCTATCATTCTCAGAACTTTCAACCTTGGTACAGTACAACCGAACCTAAGTGCAAATTGAATAGAAGTCCAAGTTTCAGTGGCTCTGTCAAGGGTGACTTAGCTCTTGGATCTCGGTTTAACGAAGTAGAAAATGATACCAAATATAGTTTGCTTGATTGTCGAGAGTTCGATTTTCAATGTACAGAACTCCATCAAATACCTAAGAGAAAACTCCTTGAACTTGAATCAAGCTCACACTTCAGCAATCATTTGTTGTCTCCTATGTTCCTCCAATCAGTTGAGTTAATTACTCCTCATATCGACTTTCCAATCTATCCTCCCGAGTTCAGAACAGAAGTTGAAAGCATATTTGGTGGAACTCCAAGTTACTTTGACAAAAATGATTTAAATCAGGGTTTTCTGTGTAATAAGCAAAAGCATGAAATATTTACTTTGGATCATTTCAAAGAGCTGGGAAAACTTGAGAGTGAACCAATTCCTCTTCTTATGGGGAAAGATTTTGACAACACAAATGATGAGGTAAATTTACCTATCATTAGTAAGTATGCAAAACCATTTATGGCCCCTGCATTACCAATTTTAGGCCACAATGAAGAGCATATATCAAATGATTCATTTGGTGGATTCCACTTTAGTCCCTCATCCTTATTACTCAACAAACCACAGGACTTCAATTCAGAATTGGATTATGGTTTATTGAGTTATCAAAAATCGCAGTTCAGAAAATATGTTTACCAAGACAACGAAAAAATGGACACGAATTTTAATCACACGGCATTGTCCTTGTCACACCGTAAACACTACTTTAAGGATGATACTTCATGTGTTCAAGACAGCATATACCTTCCACCTTACCATCATTGGGTTAGAAAAGCAGTTTCCAGTGACCATCACCATCGTCATCAACCTGATACAGAAGCCTGGCTTTCGTCTTCACCTAGGTGCTTATCCTTAACCGGTTCACATTCAAATAACCTAAGTTCAATTTCTAAAAATTTACAGCTACCCCAAAGCATAATAATGCCTTCTCCTTTTCATATTGATGATAATTACGAGCCGAAGATCAATGGAGCTGAGGAGGAAGTTCTTTATCATTTTAGTGAAGCTATGGTTGAAATATATAACTCTTCATTTCTTCATATGCCCATGCAAAGAGACAACGGAAGCCCATTTGCTCGGGACAACAGTGATAATATCAATGAGCTAGAGGAAACGCATGAGATCTTCCTCTAGAGTCTAACATTCTCTAGGACGTTTAATCACACATGTATTTGGTTAATTTTGGATTACTGTGCAATGTCTTTACAAGATTACTTGTCCATTAGTGTGCCTTTTCTGGAAATATTATTTTTAGAATATGGTCTTTTGATAAGTCAGATCATTAACAGAACTATCTATCTACAAGTCAAATTGAAAAAATAATGGTTTCACAAGTATCGGAATTCTTAATTGATTGTGTATAATTTTCACATATCTAATAAACTTTCCCGTGATTCACTAGAAATAAACTATCAGATTTTGACATATTGAATAATGATAAATCTCATGTAACTAATTTGTGGATCTTACCTTTATTAAAGGGGTTACAACACACGTGAAGCAATTAGTATAAGATCCATACGTTAAGTAAACCACAAACTTGAACTCTAAATTATCTCCAACTTCTTTAGGTGAGATCCTCAGTTGTAGTGATCTTCATGCTACTCAAGATATGAATTTGGTTTACACTCTTCTGCACTACTCTGTGGTGGTGTTGGAAGGCTAAGATACACCGTGAAGAATGGTGGGGTATGTTGCACATGATTAATTAAAGTAGATTATTATTAATATAATTGTTTGCTTTTCTAATACAATTGATTATGCAAACCAAGCATTATAAGTGAGATTTAGATTTGCTATTATGTTATATTTAAAGGGTCACTTTCAACTGCATGTGCAACTTGTACGTCACTCATAAATTAGAAAATGATACATGACCCATTCAATATTTTTCTTTTCCCAGGATTAAAGGCTACTCTATGATACAAATGTTTTGTTTTTACTCGCCAATAAATCCCAAAGTTTCGTTTAGCTTCTTCTGTCACATTAAAGGTAGTTCAAACAAATAATTGTTGTTAAGTCAAGCTAACAAAATTAGGAAAATTTGTTGCTTCTTTTTTCTGTTTACTTGTATATATGCCTTTCTTGTTATCTTTACTCATTTTAAGGGATCTGCTTTAAAAGGAATCTTCTTTATTTATGACACTATTTACTTGGTAATCATTCATCTTTGAAAAGAGTTAAGACAAAATGTCACAAGTTCCCTGCTATTAAGTCAATGTATTCCAAAAATGAAATATTATTTCATTCATTTTCTTTATTCTATATATCATTTAATTAATGACTTGCTCAACATTTATGTCATCTTTTTCGTACCAATAGCCAAGATTAGTTGGATCAATTTTTTATTATATAGTTATTTTATTTGCCTATAAAAGTGTTAACAACTTGTCCTTTATGTTGAATGCATATTTCTGTTATCAAACACGCACAATTGAATTAAGTAGGGGAAAGAGATAAATCAATGGTAGTTTGATGAAAACATTTTACAAAGAGAGCGAGGATGGAGGACATAGCATAGAGTTAAGCAAAGTCAGAGAGACAGAGACAGAGACAGAGGAAGAGGAAGGACAACAAGACCCCCAACAGCTCTCTCTAGCTTATCTGGAGGTTTCTGAATTGTCTTTAGTTTTTTTGTTTATTTCCAAGTTGTCTGTAATAGTTGTACTTTGTGATTTATTTAATTGAAATATTGCTATTCTATGATATCTATTCACATAATCATATATTATTAAATTTTGGTACCTAATTGCCATGCAGCTTCTTCACTTTCAAAAACTCAAGCATATGAAGTGTTGTCAATTGCAGATCACAGAACAGTAGCGGTTTGTTACAATTCTGCTATGTTCTGTCATAGCTGCTATTTGACAACACTGATCAAATGCTAGTGATCAGATAGAGGATAAGCTAGAAAATAAATGGAGAACCCATCATCAAGATGCACTTACATAAAATAGACCAAGAAATGTCCAAAGCAAAAAAGTCCAGGCACAATCCACCAAATGTAGTTGCCAAATTAATGGGCCTTGAAACCCTTCCAATTGGAGAGTCTAATTCTCAAAACATGTATGATCATTTAGGGTGGCCATTGAAACATTGGCAGCTAGAAAATAGATTAAAGATGATGAACAAAGATGGATATGAAACATGGCTGCAATCTGAGAGAGCATGCAATATGAAGGAAGATGTTGATGAGGGGAAAATGCCTCTCATTCGTCAGAAATTCGTCGAAGCAAAGCATCTGTCAACCGACGAGAGACTGCGCCAATCAAAGCAATTTGAAGATGCATTGGATGTTTTAAGCTCTAATAATGATCTCTTGATCAGGTTTTTGGATTCACAAAAGCCTTATCAGCTTCCCTCTACTCCACCGGACGACGCAAAGCGCATTACCCTTATCAAACCTCTAAAGATGTTTGGCAATGACAATTCTTCCGAAAAGGGTAAGAAGAATGATAGATTGATTAAGAAACAAGCAAATTCTGATCAAGAAAGTCAGAAATTTGATGAGTTCGCAGTTCAATCTACTAGAATTGTTGTCTTGAAGCCTAGTCCTGGAAGAACACATGATCTTAAGGATTTTGTTTCTCCAACAAATCCATCACCTCAAAGTCTCTATCAAAGAACTAGAGATGATAATGTAATTGAATCTATAGAAGTGGCTAAAGAGATTACACTGCAAATGCATGAAGGACTAAGGAGCTATCAAAAGGATAAAACTTTACATTCTTCAGTTTTTTCCAATGGCTATTCTAGCAATGAAAGCTCGTTTAATAAGTCATATCATGAGTTTGCAGAAGGGAAGCTTAGTAATTTGGAAGCTTTGTCATCAATGGGAAGGCATTCATGGGATTGCATCAATGTATGTGGCAGTCCTTATTCTACACAGTCCTTGGGTCGTGCGTCGTGTTTTCCCGAGTCATCATCTGTGTGTATAGAGGCAAAGAAACGGCTTTCTGAAAGATGGAACATGATAACATCTAATGATAAAGGTCATCAAGAACAAAGGTATGAGAAGAGAAACTCTACTTTGGGTGAGATGCTTTCTCTTTCACTTGTAAAGAAATCTGTAACATCTTCTGAGGTTGAGAGTACTGATAAAGACCAAGAAGAACCAATCAAATATATTTCTTGCAGCCAATATTTCAATGATGAAATTATGAGCATTGATGTTTCTACTCAAAATGTTTCTGGGTCGAATTCTTTCGTAGACAGTAGAAGATACAGGGATAAGAATATTATTCCTGCACCTTCTACTTTCTATGAACTTTGCCTCAGTGTTGATGCTGACATAGAAAATGGTTCCAAGGTGCTAGAAAAGTCAAAGAGTAATAAGAGATCATCATTTAAAGGGAAAGTTGCTAGTTTCTTGTTTTCAATGAGTAAAAAATCAACCAAGAAAAAATCTAGTTCATCTCAATCTAAAGATGAATCTGAAACTACTGTCGCCGAAACATCGGTTCCATCAGTGAATTCCCCTAGAGTCCTGGGAGATAATGTGTCTCAAATCTTCAATGTTGGTGGATTTGAAGAGTATCTTGCAGCTCAATGTGAATCATCAGGCAAAATTTCAACAGATTCAGTCTCTAGTGGACAACAAGACATGATTACACTAGAGGTATTAGCTACAATTTTTTCTGCCAATTTCAACATATTATTATTCTTTTAGTTCGTTATGCAAGTATTCTTTTTTTTTTCTTTTTCGTGATTACAATTTAGAAGGATTGAGAATACAACAAATAAGAGTATATTAGTGAAAAAAATCATTAATATTTTATTAGTTATCTAAATTAACAAATAATATGAGACATACAAATGTTCCAAATGTGACATTTAATATGAGAATGAGGAGTAATTGAAAGCATAAATCATAGAACCAAATTTTATAATAAAATCATTGATTTGTTTGTTTTCACAGCCTGGATTGCCTGAGTCAAAGCCTCTATGGCCAGAGATTTCAAATGAAAAACAGGATAGGCCAAGTCCAATCTCAGTGTTAGAATCTCCATTTGAAAATTACAATACAGCTCAAGAGTCCTTGGAATGCATGCAAGGTGGTCACATGGGTAATGCTTAGACCTTACCTGTTTCATTATAAATATCTTGCTATTTCATAAAGATGCTATTTCATAAAGCTCTCATCTAATAGAATTTAGGCCGGATAACCAACTTAATTAAGCATTTATCATATAAATGTTTATGTATAAACTATTTCTATAACAAAAGATTAAAAAAAGTCAAACTGTTTTCATATAAATTATAAGTTGTTTTTATAAACTATCTTCAAGAGCTTGTGGAAAGAAGCTGAAAATAGCTTCTAGATATTTCAAAAGTTACTTTTATAAGCTCGGGCAAACAATCTAGCAAGTATTTATGCTAGCAAATAAGTTCATCCAAACATGCTCTAAATCATCAATTATTTGGTACTCTTTATTATTATCCGAATTATTTGCTACTCTTTTTATTATTATCTGAGTGCCACTTATGCTACCGTCATTATAGTCCCTATGAGTATGCCACTATAGTCCCTAGATGAGTCGAGATTACAAAAACATCATCTGGTGTATTTTATGTTAGTAATTTTGTGGACAAAACTAACTAGCGGAAGACACATTCGAGAATCAAACTAACTAATTAAAGATGCATTCGAGGACTACACTGAAAAACAAAATATGCATTAAATGATGTTTTTATAATTTTGATACATTCATGGACAATAGTAATTGCACGTCACACATCTATGTAACAAAATAGTTGTTTACTTGTTTTTATTATTATCTGAGTACCACTTATTCTACATGTATAGGATCATTGGTGTCTCTGAAATCCAATTTAATTGACAAATCACCACCAATAGAATCAGTGGCTAGGACACTATCATGGGATGATGATTCGTGTGGAGAGTTAGCAACTCCTTATTATCCATCAAAACCTATAAGAGCTACTTCCTTAGACACCAAGTTAGAGGAAAATGAATGGCTTCTCTTAGTTCAAAAACTACTATCAGCATCTGGACTTGACAATCAACAACATTATGACTCATTTCACACAACATGGCATTCACTTGAAAGCCCATTGGACCCATCATTGAGGGATACATATGCCAACATTAATGAAAAGGACACTCTACCACTCAATGAGGCTAAGAGAAGGAAGATTAGATCAAATCAGAAACTTGTGTTTGATTGTGTTAATGATACAATATTGGAAGTTGTTGGATATGGGCCAGATAATTACTTCAAGAAGATGTGCAGTGGGGCCCACAGTAGGCCCTTAGTTCAAGAGGGTTCATGTTTGGTGGACCACATTGTGGCCCAAATGAAGGAATTAATATTAGCAAATAATGGGATGAGGTTTGTTTTGGAGGAATGTGGTGGGGACAGTCACAGCCTGGTTGTAGAAAATGTTGTTAGGAAAGAGGTTGTGCAGTTAGGGTTGGTTGAGGTTGTGAGAATGGAGATTGATGTTTTGGGGAGGGAAATTGAAGGAATGATTATAGAAGAAATTGTGGAGGATGCTGTGTTTGATTTTAATTGCAGATGAAATGAGAGTTTCTTCATTTGATTTTTAGTAATATTTAATAAATATTGTTGTATTGTAACTCTGTTATTATTATTGCATTTTATTATATAACGTCTACATGGTTCTACTCAACTAATTGAAAGTGCTACCAAAATAACTTCCACGTGTCCCTTATAATAAAATTCTCCAACACATTTCATGGATTTTGAAAAAAGTAGTTGTGATAATAAATTTATTTTAAAAGTATGTTATATTTAGCATATGTTTGAATTTATGGGAACTGCAACATAGACATGAATTTATGTAAAAATTTGAATTCGTTATTTTCAAAAATCACGTTAAAATTGTCATTGGAACGCAAAAACAAAGATGGCACTGCAATGCTTACATTTTTATAATTATAATTATTGATATTATATATTTTTCACTTGTAAATTAGTAGAGTATTTTATTAGAAGATCGTAAATGCACTTGAATATTGTAAATGTCTTTATATTAAGAGAAAAAGAAAAAATGTCGAGGGAGTACTTATTTGATATCAATGACTCTATGATTTAGCTGCTATGTTCATATGCTGTGAGACCACACAATAATGTAACATTGTCATAAGGTGTCAGTACAATTAATATGCAGCATGATTGATGAATCCACCAGAATTGTTGTCCTCTTGCTACATTCTGTTGGCTACCTTTTAAACCATGATTCAGGTCATGATGATTGGAAAACAAATCACAAAACATAGGGATGATGCAGGGCAAACCTAGATTGATGATGGTAGCTGCTAGATAACCTAACCGTCACATCACATGTTCACAATCCACATCTAACTAATGGGTTTTTCAAATTTCGCTATTATATATATAATATAATGTTACAATACCGTTATAGCCGCTTTATTAACAACACAGTACCAAACTGCAAAATAAATCATTTTTTCAGACAAGATTTAGTTTCTCTAAAAACTAATAATATATGTTAATCTTTTTGTTCAGCTAGAATTCAGCAGGAGATCTTTAACCATACCTCACATGGGGTGTTTATCAACTAGGAAATGCTTGTGGTCCAAGAAATGAAACACCGGTACAAATTCCATATATGTAGAAAGTACATTTCAGGGACCAGAGAAATACATTATATGAAAACGCTTAAAGGAAGTGGAATGACCTCTACGTAGAAAATCCTAGTTGAAGATAATTACAAACACAAGTTTTGAGGAGTACTACCAACATCTTATTTCCATTTATATTGGAAGAAATTCATGTAGACTCCACAATTTTAAAAATAAATTTCAAATAAAATGGTGAAGTCTCCGTAAATTTCACAGTACAAAACTTAAAAATGTTAGAGCAAGTGTTTCCAAGTGGTCAATTTGTACTGTTTATTTACATAATAAGTAATAACTCGTACAATATATATATATAGAGAGAGAGAGAGAGATAAATAGGAAAATAGAACCCTACACTCATAATAACGAGGGTGTGACAAGTAGTGGTATCTTTGTAGCAAGAAGTAAAAAAAGGACAGCGTTTTTTCAAGTAGTTAAAGTATGAGAATATTCCCAAACAACAATTGGGTATGAAATTTCTAACTGGACTAGGCCAAATTTATGGGTATTTCCACATCTTCAAAATTGAGTTACTTTTATCCCATATGTTGTTAAACACCACAGCCCCATCCAAAAATCAATATCTGGGAGATAAAAATATCATTCTTTTTTAAAAAAAAAAAAAACTATATATATATATATATATATTGAAGGCAAAATTGACACAGCAGCAGTGATTGTACGGTATTTTTAAAAAAAAAATCAATTTTTTACTTTTTATTATTGAGACATCTTTCTATGACACATTCGCAAGTTTATACTATTAACTACTTTGAATATTTTATTAACCATTAAAATATAAATTATCAACCACTAAAATACAAAACAATCACATACATGTACTTCAATATAATAGTTAAAATATTCTAAAATATTAATATCATATATTTAAATAATTAATAAGATATATATTTAAAAGATGATTTATAACATATATTTTAATAGTTAATGCAGTATTCGAAACAATCAATGACACAATAATTTGCACACAAAAACAGTACAGCGTGTATATATTTACAAGTGTATTTTTATCCGGAAATACAGATCCATAGGACAAAATAACTGTGTTTATCCTTCCAAATGTGGAAGGTGGGAAAAGAATCTCACAAAAATTGAAGCGCAGCCAAAAAATCTTGTGACTGCACCGTGGACTGTGTTACACAAGTTAAGATATATAATCCTTGAGATCCTTAATTGCAGCCGGATCTCACAATATCATACTGTATGATTGTACTAGGGAGAGACATTATTATTTCTCTATTGAACAAATAAAATGAGGGAGAATAAGCTTTTGCATGTGTTTTACTATTCCTTAATTCTGTCAAGTTAAATATCTCTTACAGATATCCTGCACAACAAAGCAAATGTTGATAACAGTTCATATTTTAACGATCCAGAAACATTTAACCTTAAGTTGATATCCTCTCGATTTCTCAAAAGAAATGTAGAACACAATTACTATAATTTTCTGTATAAAGTTGATAAAAAATATTAAATCTATGTCACATGCTTTAAAAATGAGCAAATATACACACAACTTTAGTAATCGAAGAAATGAAGATAATCCTAACTCTTTAACTCTACCACTTGTTTTCAAAGTTCAAAATGCTAGTATTTCACTTAAAGAGTAATACTACAGTGTTTGAATTCTCTAGGAATTTTGCTATCCACACTGCACCATTCCACACACAATCAAGCTTTTCCAAAACTGAGATTTTCTTGAGAATAACAAAATTGAAGGCTGACAAATTTATTACCGTTACAAACCAAAGCTCAAACCACAAACCAAATGAAGGAGAGATGTGTTTTTGGAGTAACCATAATGCAAAGCCCACAATTCACATTAGCATATTGTTCGATAACTCTGCACTCAGCTGCATACCATAGGTAGGATACTGAACTGAGACTGGGTCCTTGATCTTCTTTTTTTCACTTTTCTCTTTTTGCTATGCTATTCAGGTACTAAACTCTCCAATTCAATAATTTTAGTTAAAAAGACACACCAGAACTATATAGCACATGTTACAAATTTCCCAGAATAATAATTGAAACCAAATAACGCATCAAAACAAACGATATACATATGTACTCAGATATCAACACCACACTGAATTGCTTGACGGCTAGAAGCACTCATTGCCTAGAACTCACGCTTCGTAACTGTGCTTGTCACCATTGTTCAATCCGTACTGCAACCATGAAATTAATATCAACATTACTAATGTTAAAAGACACCAATGTAAGCAGACTCGATAATAACCTATTTACACAAATAGTATATAATAAAGTCCAGTGATCTGTGCAAAAGATTTGTCTATCCGTTGTGTTGTAAAATCATAACGCAAAATGTAATTAGTAAGAGTTTAAAATAATGACCATAGACAACACTGAACAATTGTGCATGTTTGTGCTTGACTAAATGCCTAACCATGATACACTGGAGTACTCACTCACAATGGTTTTGCATTCAGGTAAAAATGGCAATATCAAAGTAAAAATGGGAATTAGAAGTTCATATGAACTATAAATCTAACAACATGCTAACAATGTAATTAATTAACAAAGAATGATATTTAAAGATATATCAAAACAACTTGAAAGTTTTGGTAGTTTATAGTTGATATTAAAAGCTCAGCCTCTCTTTTAACAAACTCATGAAAAAACTGAGAATTATTTTTTTATCATTAAAAGACATGAACACCATTGTTGATTTTCGACAATACTACACTTTACACCTCGGAGTAGCATACCTTCTCTCTCATCCGTGAGCTCCAAACGTCAGAGTGATTTCCCCTGATATCACCTTTGCTTGACCCAGATGTTTGACCAGAATGAGGGTTTAGTAGGGGCTCCCTACTTCTGCCCCTAACATCATATTGCTCCTCGTCATCAAAATCTTCCCTTCGAGTAGAAACTGTGGCTCGCAAAATTATTGCCAGCAATAGAGATAATGCCTGTGGTTGAAAAAAAAAAGTAGCAATTACAACAAGGGATGGACAAGGAAATCCACAAAGTTCTTTACATTCATACAGTGCAATTGTTATATGATTCTCTAGGTTGTTAATTAATACTATTGTCATGATGATACAAGAATTATGATGGAAATTTAAAATAAATAGTCAGTCATAGCAATCTCATGGTGTCCTTGTTACTTGTAACAACATACACATGAAATATGCCAGGCATATTGTTTAATCTAGGTAGATTATCATCCTGCTTTCCTATTTCAACCTTAACAAAGTAAACAGAGCAGCATATTCTATTTCTGGTTCTGTTCCTCGTGCTTAAAATATGTTGCACCAAAGAATTAACTTTGAAATCAAATGCAGAACCAATCATCTCCACAATTCAAACTAATTTGTCTGTCCACTATATCATTCCAAATGAAGGGGAGAGGGGGTAATAAAAAGTTCACATGAACAAATTTCCTAAGGAGAAGAATCTGTGTACATTTCTGGCTCATTGATCAACGATGTCCCTGATATGAAAGAACAATTGCTAAGATAGTCATTGGATAAACTCTGAAACAATGTTTTACCGTCATTTATTTCGAATAGCAACTGGTTATAATATAAAGACCATAACCATAAAATGTATGATTGTTGTGTGTATAAATAACAATCTCTTTTTTTGTTGTCAAATATTAGTTGTTAGCTACTATTTTGTTATCACGGGGGAATTGAACCCATGACTTCCGTTATCGATCCAACCCCTATCCCTCCCCCCAAACCAGCAAGTCACCTTATCACTCCTGTGTATAAACAATTGTCTATAACTTACTCATTTACCAAAGAGAGGTAAAGAAAAAAAGGCCTAGTACCAAGACCAAAAGGCAATAGAAATGAATATACCTGAATTACAAGAACAATAATGCCAACCCATTTACATATATCTTGATTATCTTCAATGAAAGATCGAAGGCTATCAAGTTGACCAGTTGGATCAACAGGAAGATCCTATAAAGGCAACAATCAACAAACTACAGTCATTAGAAAGGAGCATAGATGTTAACTAACGCGACTGTGTGTACAAAGAAAGTATGGGTTGAAAATGTACGAACCTCTTGCCATTGACGATCAATTGCAACAAACCCCACCAGAGTAGCCTCAAGTAGAACAAGTACTGTGATTAGTAGAGTGTACTAGCATTTTCAAAAGGTCAAGGAATGAATAGGAAAATTGAAAGAAAAAGAAAAATCAGAAGTATAGTAAGATTTACTTCCAAGTATATTCAACACAAATTAGCTCTCCAAACATTAGATTATTGAAACTATGATATGAAAACAAATTTAACTCAGATTTAAGCGGGATACAAAACACAAGCAGCAACCATTAATAATCTCAGCAGCAATGCAGCCCAAGAAAGAAATGCAGCACACCAATATTCCCACACACATGAAAGCATAGATGAACCTATCATCATCAAATGAAAAAACATGGTTAGTAATGAACAAGAATTCAAACACCAAACGAAGTAACCCTCAAAACTTCAAAACAGTTAAACAAAGAAGCAATGCATATTAATTAATAATCATATTGCAAAATGCAATTTAATTATAATTAAATCAACCAAGTAATTGAACTCAACTAGTTAATAAGCCTTAAATCAATCAGAAGTACTGAGTTTAAACTGACTCAAACAATCTTTGGTCGAATTTTACTTAGCTCTACGCCAAACTCTGGATTACCGGGGAAAGAAAAGACTTTTCCCTAGCATTTGGATGGTTAAGACCAAAAAATTAAGAAAAATGACTATGCACTGACATTGTAAACCAATTTTATACAGACAATTAATAAGAACCATTAATTTTGTAATCTCACCACAGATTATAGCTACCATCATAAAATAACTACACAAAGTAATTGCTCTTGTTGGCAGTCAGCGTAATTGTTCAACTATACATGTCCATTAAACCCAAAATAAAATTGCCAACATTTCTATTATAAGTTGCATGACCTACCAATTCACAAAAGGGAAGTGAAGGAAAAATTAACTAAAAAAAAAAAGAGAAAAAATAAAGATTAGAAACGTAAAGGTGAATTTCCTTTTGAGAACTTACTCCAATCGTGGTGAAGTAGTTGATAGTATGATCATCATTTAATAAAGCATTTAATACACCTGACAATACCCAAACCCTAAATGATTCCATTTCATTGATTACTATTACTATTATTACTACTTAACGTCAAAATAAATCTATAAAATAACAAATCAAATGAAATTTCACAGAATTGTAAGTGAAAAAAAAGGGGAAAGAAACATATACCAAGGAGGTGGAAGGTTGATTGATGAAGTGAAATGAAGGGAAAAGGAGCGAGGAAGAGAGAGAGAGAAATGAGGAAGAGGTGGTGGTTGTTGAGGAATGTGATGATCCCATTGATTGAGCATCCATATGGAATAGAGAAGAATTGAAACACCAACAAATGCTTGAAGGAAATTTAGAAACTTGAGAACGAAAGCTAACGAAAAATGGCAACAATTGGGGCGCATGTTAGGGTTCCTGATTTTAACTTTTTTTTTCAATTTTCGATTTCAGATCTCATCAATCACCCTCACTTGAGTATATCTTTTGTTGAAAAAAAAAAAAACTATTTATTATATTTTAATATATTACGGTGACCCGTCGTTATTTTTATATATTAAATTTTAAATAAAATTTTATTTTTTTTATATAAATAATAAATATTTATCATATATCTTTTTTATAAATTTAATTTATTTATATACATTAAATTTTTATAGTACTATCAACTGTCAAATTATTAAAAAATTTAAATTTTATGATAATCATGTTAAAAATTATAATTATGAATGATTATGATGTGCTGTCTAATTTTTTTTTTATATATTTATCGAATACTTTATTTTAATACGATAGTTTTTCAACTATAAAAAGTAGTATTAGATTTAGTGATATTATTAAAAAAAGACAACTTTATTTGTTTTGAAAAATAACAAATATGACAAGTATAAGAATGAATAGGTAAGTTTAAAAAATAATGTTTGTGTACATTGGAAAAATAAGAAATTAAGGGATGTCCTAACTTCAAGTGTCAAATATGGTCTAAATGAAAAGAAGGAAAAATAGTAGCAGTATTAAGAACAACAGAGACATGAGAGGAAGTAAAAGGTTGCATGGGAGCTAAAATGACCATCTCATATAGTAGATTTATAGCAATAAGACTACCAATCATCTTCAAAATATTCAATTCATGGATAAGGCAAGATTTAGCACTAAAATTTGTAGTGCAAGGTATATAATTCGCAAGCTTACTAACAGAGGAAAAAAGGAATAAAAAATGCATTTGGAAGGACAATAGATTCAAATATAATTATAGTGCCACTGATTAAGGCAATAGAAATTTTTCATTAGAAATTTTAATAGAGATTGGTTTGATAGTGTTGTATGATTGAAAATATCTATGATAAAGATGTAACAAAATGAGTTGTTGAATCCAATATCCAAATTTTTTTAGAAAGTACTTGTAGAAATACATGAATCCTTGTATGTAGATTGAAGGTTATAATTTGCAATTAAAGTAAAAACTTGAGAAGTAGCAGTGGCAGACTTTGTACGGAGCATAAGTAAAAGACTTTGAATTTGATCCTTGGTCAAAGAGGGAGAAGAAGGGGAATCATCAACTTGTGGATACTTGGTTATGTTCACATATTTCTTTATTTGATAGCCAAGTGGAAATCCATGAACAAAAAAACATTTGTGTGTGGTTAGTCTTTTTAGAGTGAGTAAAAAGTTTGGAATTTTGTGTTTTGCACTGTTAGATTTGCACTTGGTTACTTGGGTTTGCTGGTTAGTTACCCTCTATATATATTTTTTACCTTTGCTTTTTTCCAATTAATGAAATAGCTTTTTTTTCATTCAAAATAATATGGTATCATCAACAATACTTTTTATTTTCTCTTCCTCTATAATCTAGGATTTACGAAGGATTTATGTTTCTAAAATTAATTTTAGCCCTTTTTTATTCATCTTTTTCAATATTTCTCTTCTAGCCATAACAGATTCTACATATCCATTATTGACTCCAAAACCTCTCTTCCACTCCACCTTAATCATGATCTTTCGAGTCTCTTTTACATACATCCAAATGAAAATTATTCTCTTGTCGTCACCCATGTTCTTGAAGCTTCAAATTACCATGGTTAAGCTTGATCCATGCATCTTTCTCTTGAAATGAAATAAGTACGACTTCATTTACAACACTAAAAAATTGAATCTTGCATATTCGAATTACACCGCCCGAAAACGTTGCAACACCTTAATCATTTTGCGGCTCTATCATTCAATTTCCCCATACATTGTGAATAACATCATTTAAACTATATTTTTAGTTATCAATCATCTTTTCACCTATTAACTAATTTATAGTTTAATTTTTTAAAAAAAAATAAATCTTTAATACATTAACAAAAGATTATAAAATGTCTAAGTCCAAAGCCACTATCTAATTTGCCGATACATATTTGTTTCCATTTATCCTTATTTTTGTTGTTCACGTGTAATTACCAGTCAATCAGTCAAGTTTGTTGCAAATGCCTTTTGCTAATAGGAATAGTTTGCACCATCGCCTTAATAAAACACTTGAAATATCTTTTTCTTTTTATCCTTTAGGCCTCTTCCGAACTCTTTCCACTAGCAATTTAAGGTGTTTTTGGACCTCCCTACGAAATTAGGCGACCCTAAATATTTGTTGATACTATCCACAACTTACATGTGTTACTTTAATTAGTAATACACTCTCAGGTTCCCATATTTTTAGCAACAACTACTTGCTTAATTTTTTCACATTTTGATTATCTCTTAGTAACGGAACTCTAGCAATATTTTAGAAACAAATTAGTTGCATTTTTCTTAAATTATTTCACTATCTTACCACATCATTTTAAATATATCAAATTGTTATTTTTTAGTCCAAAAATTATGGATTTTTAAAATGAAATAAATTTCATAAATTAGTAAAAATAGATATATCAAAACTACAATTAAGTGTAATTTAATTTTGACATGTTTTAGTATTATTGAGTAGCATTGATTTTATTTTCAAAATGAATACTAATTTGAAACTGCTATATATTTATAATTTTTAAATTAAAACCTAATTTTTACATTAAACCTTATTATTCAACTCATTTTTAAGTAAATATATATTCAAAAATGATGTTACATTCAATTTACTTTTTACTGTACCTAATGAATCAATTTATTTGAAATACAATTTTATCAGCTTAACTTGCATGTTGTATACCCTTGCATTACAAATCTAGCAAAATGTGAGCTCATAATTGAAATTCAACCAAAACACATCAAGTTAGGGATCTACCCTTTCATTATTTCATATTCCTCACTTTGGTTGAAGCAAGTAAAAATAGAAACATAGCATATGCATATGACTTAAGAGGCATATATAAAGCCATACATCTTAGTCCTAGCTAGATCGTACAATTAAAAAGAGTGTGGCTCTCAACAAATTCTTCATAGCTTTGAATAAAATGCTAGCCAAAAGCTATTAATTGGGGCCAATTTTGCTTCAGCAGGAATAGGCATCCTTAATGATACCCCAATTCAATTTGTAAATTAAGTAACACATGCTTTAATTCCTCTTAAGTTTTTTAACTAGCATCGAAAGGATTCACATGAAACATTAATTTGAAACAAAATTATCTAATTGACAAACTAATTTTGGGGATATTATATTAATTATAATCATGTGGAATATAGAAACGCATATGGAAATAATAAGAATCTTTCAACACTTTTTGTTGTTTGTGCAATAACAATGATTGAGTTGAGTAGTAGGGGCTAAGTGAATGAAGCATTACTACTTATAACACTTGGTGGTGGTAATAATTTTGTCAAAGCAACTATTTTTCACTCCAATTCTGCTAGGTCTTAACAATTAAGCATGCCACAATTTTGCAACTATATTTAGAGCGATTACGATGTGGGTTAGTTTTGACTAAATTCTTAATTTTATTTAGGTTGAATTGAATTTTTAATATGTAATTTTTATACCAAATTTAATTCTTGATTAGGTTAAATCCAGTTGATTCAAATTTGGTATAAATACATATTAAATATATATTCATAAACACAACAAAAACACTTAAATTAATTAAATTAATATTAAATTCTCAAATAAAAGTCAATAACTAAATTATAATTATACATCAATAATAGAAAAAAATTAAGAATTTTTTTTATGACATATCATTGGGTTGGATTCGCATATACGCAAATTTAAAATATAAAATCAACTATCTGAATTGAATATCAATGAATTTAAATTAGTTTAGTTCAGATTAAACTCGAATTTGAATGAGTTGGGTTGAGTTGAATTAGATAACTCATTGAGTTTAAATGATTTTAGTTCGGACTAAACTCGAATTTGAATGAATTGAATTAAATATTTGAGTTCCTTGATCATCTAACTATGTTGTTTGAGTATAGAAAAATTCTTATAAAGATTCTTTCTTTTTTACCTTCTTTCATCTCTAACTTAAAAATTTGATACCCCTAATTCAAAATCCTATGTGAATGTTTTGGTCGCAAAAGGTTATGACCGATTTTGACTAAACATATTTAACCGTACAATAAAAATTGATTTTTTAAATTAATTGATGGTTGAAGTGAGGAATTAAATAGTAGAGTGATAACATAGTTGAGAGTTGATTTTCTAGTAACATTTGTTGTTTAAAAAATCAGTTAGAATTTAGCAACTTTAATGTTAATTCAAAATAACATCCAAAATGTAGAGGTCAATCATGCATAAGTTAAAGCAAAACATGTCATCTACATCCAAAAATAACATTAAAAAAGTAGAGATCAAGATGTCCATAAACTAAAGACATAACGTGTCATTTACATCCAAAATATTAATATAGTTGAAGATGTTTAGTTTCTCGTAAAATCAGAGACTAACTTATTGCTCGTCCTGGAATATATTTATTTGAGATATCTTTTATGTTTGAAATAGGTAGCTACGTGTTTTTTTTTATCAATTGGAAAAAGTGAGAGAAAGAAAAACAAGCTGGAAAAATGACCAAACTACTTCCTCGTATGGAGGAGAAACATTACTAACTAGAAGCTAAATCCTATTTACGAACAACTTTTTATATCAATATTAATAATCTGATTTGTTTTAATAAAAAAAATAGAGTGAAAAGTATCAAAAGAGAGAATTGATAGTTGACATCTCACAAATATCTCTCCTTGTTTTACATTATTAGTACATTAAAATTATTTATAATTATAATTAAAGTCAAATATTTCTTATGATTTAATATTTTTTATTAATTGACAGCGTGCAAATTTTATATAATATAAATGTATATAAATTAAATTCAAGATAAAATATAATAATTTAATCTTCAAAACATTGTTTAGTAAGTGGCACATGCAAATCAATTTGTAAGTGATGAATGAACTTAGAAATCTTCTCTACCTGGTAATGAAGTATAATTTTCTCACCTTAAATTTTTGTTAACAATTTTTTTTGTTTTGATATTTGTGGGTGTAAATATTTTTTAGTATACACTATTTATTAATTATAAATCTTTGCATTGTTAAAAAATGTTTGAGTTCAATCAAAATCATGATTAAACTACTTCAAATTGATAGTATAAATATATTTATTTAGAATATTCCTGATTATTTGATGTTTGTATATATATCAAGAGGCTCTGTTTGGACAAATTATTCAAGTACTTAAATAAAGTTAAATTATTTTTATAAACTAAACTATTGTGAAGAATTAAAAAAAAATTAGGTGAAAAAAATTTATAAACATCTCACGAATTATTTTCATAAATTTTTCTAAACAATCTCACAAACATATATGTAAATATATAAATTAATTGGTTCAAACAATTCAAACTCAAACTTGAATATATTCATGGAATGCAAATACAAGTTGAATTTGAGTTTCCAAATATATAATAAAATATACCAACTTAACTAATTTGATAATCTTCATTATGTACATTGTATACCCTGACATTGAAAAAAATGTGAGCTCATAATGAACTTCAACCAAAATACAGCAAGTTAGCGATCTATCATTTTCACATTCCTCACATTGGTTATGACAAGTAAAAGTAGAAACATGACATATGCATGTCAGAGGCATATATAAAGCCACTACATCTGAATCCTAGAATGCACAATTGAAAAAAATGTGGTTCTCAACAAATTCTCATCACACCATTATGACAAACATGAGAGTAATTCTCGTCACTCTCCACCTTGTTTTGGTCACCATCATCACAGTAGTTCCGATGAGAACTGAATCAGCCCGTGCTTTCTTTGTTTTCGGCGACTCGCTTGTTGACAATGGTAACAACAACTATTTGCCCACCACGGCACGTGCCGACTCTCCTCCTTATGGCATTGACTATCCAACTCGTCGTCCTACTGGACGCTTCTCCAATGGTTTCAACCTCCCCGACCTCATCAGTCAGTAACCTCACCATCATCATTCTATATTAATATATGATACATCTATACATATGTTAGAATTGACAGTCTTATTATGTGACACTGTAATTTTGTTAAAATTTTAAAATGTAACTTTTACTAAAATTATAATGGTACACTGTGAGTATGTCAATTCTTTAGCTTGACAAATATGTACTATGAATGTTTTAATTCTTAATAAATTTTGTAGCTTTGAATTAATAAATGCTAACATATGAAACATTATGATGGAGTAGGCCAGCAAATTGGATCTGAACCCATTTTGCCATACTTGAGTCCTCAATTGAACGGACAAAAGCTATTAGTTGGGGCCAATTTTGCTTCAGCAGGGATAGGAATCCTTAATGATACCGGCATTCAATTTGTAAATCATGCTTTATTAATTCTCTCTATCTGTCTCAAATATAAAAAAAAATAAGTCAACAAAAATAAAATATATTAATTTAAATTATAAATTAAATATATCCATTTTTATTGACTCAATTTTTTCTTATATTTAAGATCATCTAAGATCATCTGTATATACTATACTCTAAATGAAAACAAAATTAATTATAGTAGTTAATTAATAAAAGAATGAATTTGGGAATATATTAATTAGAATGATGTGGAATATATAAATGCAGGTGGGAATATTAAGAATGTTTGAACAATTTTCGTTGTTCAAACAGTACCAACAACGATTGAGTAGGGAAGTAGGGGGTGTGGAGGCAAAGAGAATAGTGAATGGAGCATTGGTACTTATGACACTTGGTGGTAATGATTTTGTAAACAACTATTTTCTGACTCCAGTTTCTGCTAGGTCTCAACAATTCACTGTGCCACAATTCTGCACCTATATTGTCTCTGAATATCACAAAATACTTATGGTAATACTTTCTAGTTATTAATGGAAATTTTAACACCTTTTTCATATATTTTTTATCGCCGATGTGTTAGATCTTCTTAAATTTTGCTATACTGCATAGTTCCATATTGGATTTATATTGATATGGGCTGGGTTTAATTTGACTTAATTTAATTGTATATGTTAATTGTAACGCAGAGATTATTTGAGTTGGGAGCTAGAAGGGTGCTTGTAACCGGAACTGGCCCATTGGGTTGTGTTCCTTCTCAGCTAGCTACAAGAAGCACAAATGGAGAATGTGTAAATGAGTTACAACAAGCTGCTCAAATTTTCAACCCACTTTTACTTCAAATGACTAAACACCTCAACACCCAATTGGGCTCAGATGTTTTTATTGCTGTCAATGCCTATCAAATGAACATGAATTTCATCACCAATCCTCAACATTTTGGTCTCTTCAACTTTTACTAAATTTCACTCATTTATAGTCCTTTCTCATTTCTTTTGAAAGTTGGTTAAATATACTTAGTTTTTGTAGATTTTTTATTTTTTTAAAGTTTTTTCTTCGACTTTTAGTTTCTACAATATTTTCTATTTGAAATTTTAATTTTTATAAAATGAAAATGAATTATTAAAATGTTATTAAACTTTACATATAATTACACTTTATGTGTTACCATAAAAATTATATTTAATTTTTTATAAAAAATTCTACTTCTAAATTTTAGTTGGGGAGATGTTAAGAGTATTTTAAATGTCTTTAAAAAATTATTTAAAAATTTGAAGACCAGATAAGTTAAACTTAACAAATTAGACTAAAACCATTAAGAAAAAAATAATGTGGCAATTAAAAATATATTTGATCCTTTAAAATTTTATTACTTAATTGGTTTTTATTTGAGTATCTTTAACTCATCTTTATTTGTTGGTATGGACAGGTTTTGTTACATCAAATATGGCTTGTTGTGGTCAAGGACGTTTTAATGGAGTGGGATTATGCACCACATTGTCAAACTTATGCCCAAATCGTGATGTCTATGCATTTTGGGACCCCTTTCACCCAACTCAACGTGCTTTGGAGTTTATTGTTCGAGACATGTTCAATGGATCCTCTTATTATATGAACCCTATGAACCTCAGCACCATAATTGCCACGGATGCCAACATCTAATAAATAAAAGGATTTCAACTATATCAATATTATTATGTGTGACTCCTATATATTAGAGGCGAATATATCATTGTATTTTTATTTGTTATGTTTGGATCAAGCAATTTCCATCATGTATCAAGTCCATTCTACTAGTGTTTTGTGACTACTAATGAGATAGGTGGTAGTCCTCGTTGTAGTTTAAATTTAAAAATTAAAATAATCTACCAATAGTTTATGATTTGATTAGTGGGTAAATATATTTCCAATCTTGTCCTTTTACCTAAAAAGGTAAAAACACTATGTGCATACATTATGCTATTATGTTGTGATCCATTTCTTTAAGAAAGTAAGATTTTTCACAATAGAATTTCATTAACTAAATCACAAGAATTAAAAATATTGGTAATAATAATAACTTTATTAATAATTAATATTGTCTTAGAAGTTTATTTTTTTAAAAGAGAAAATTAATTTATATTTTTAAGATAGTATTTTTACACTTTAAAAAAATATATAACATAATTAAGATTTTTCACTCCCACCGTTTCTTTCATAACTAATATGTTATAAAATAAAAAACTTAATAATGTGACATTTGATAGATCTAAATATATTTAATATATTTCAAAATTACAATAATGTAGATGAGAAATGGAGGAAAAAAAAAATAAAAAGGAGATCCTAACTAATTAGGTGTGTGATGGTAAAAAAAAAATTAATGAACGAAGTTGATATTTTGAAAGGGGTTTTATAAAGAATAAAAAATAAAAAATCTCAAGAGTTTTACACTAGTATAATGACTAAGGTAGAATTGACGTTAAAAAATTATAAATAAATTATGTGTAGTACTAAAATAATAGTTTATTTTTAAATTATTTGGTATTTCATAAATTTAGTTTTATTTAATAATTTGAAGGATTTAATTTATTTACATTATTAATGAAAAAGTATTTT
>JBBPBS010000968.1:30223375-30244675 GCA_037974835.1 Cicer judaicum
AAATAAATTATAGAAAAATTTTACTTTAACTTTCGTTTAGAGGTAAAAAAAATTCATACCGATTGAAAAAGACATATCATCTAATCTATAATAAGTAAAACCACGTTTTAAAAAAAAACTTATTTAACTAAAAAAATAATTAGACTATACTAAACTAACAAAACCTTTTAGACTAACCAACTCAATCTATTTAATTAAATGTAAATAAATTTTTGAATTAATATTATTTGCAATATAAGGTGAATCTAATTTTAGTTCATATAAATTATTTTATTTAGATTTATTCATTTTATATTCTTCAATGTTAGTCTTTTATTTAAATTTGTCTTTTAAAATAGTTGAGTTGTCATGTTGATGGAGACATGTTTATTATTTTTTACAATAAAAAAAATATATTGCTTTTATTTTAAATAACAATATAAAGTTTGTAGAAAAACAAAAAAACTTAAACCCAAAAACATCTTTCTATTGAGACAAGAAATAAAAACAAAAAAAAAGTAAACTTCTTTGTTTACCCTCCCTACCCCACCTCCCTCACTTCTCTATTTCTCTCATCAATTCTTACACTGTAATTGAAATCGTGATTGTGCAAAGAATAGAAAGGAAAAAAGAAGAACACTTTTCTAAATATCTTCTACTATTCGAACATCACTGTCAAGGAAAAATATTTTTTTTGGCATTTCCCAAGACAAAAAACTTTTTTTTTCAGATTTGGAAATAAAATGTTAGAAATAGTTTATGGTTAATCAAAATTACACTATTGCTTTAATAACAAAAAAACAATTATGTTCAAATTGACTTAATGTATGAATTAAAATAATAACTTTTTCCTAGTTAACATTTTTGTCTTCTTATTATTACTTAAACAAAAAATATATTTTAACATATTTTACTTTCATTCTTTTGTTGATAAAACAATTATTAATAATTTATTGATATTCATTTCAAATTCTAATTAATATTTTTATTCTATTTATTATTATTTTTTAAAATTTGTATTTATCTTAAATTTTGAGAATATATTTGTTTTCTTTATTACATCTTATTTCTACTCAGAAATATTTATCTCATCTTTAATATATTTACTTATTTCTTTCTTTTAATCATTTTCTCTCAAACCAAATCACCAAATAATCCTCTCTTTTTTTCATTTTTTTTTCTTTCTTCTATCTTTCTTTTACATACCAAATAAATCGTTAGAGAAAAAGTAAAAAGTAAGAGAGAAAAATCGATGAAAGAGATAAAAAAGTAAAGAGAATTTTTGGTGGAGAAGATCAAAATCTCTTCATATCCATCACCCTTAATCCCCACTCCAATCAATGAAATCCATTTTCAAACGAACTCTGTCCCCTTTTCCATCCACCCACTACAAACCAAAAGAAACATAACCTTCAAACTTACAACCAAATCCACACAAATCTTCAAATCCAAAACTAAACAATACTCTTTATTTTGTTTTTGTTGTTTATTTTGTTCTTTAACTTTTTCATATGTTGGTTTAATAGTATTTGTTTTTTCTCGCTTTCTGGCATTCTCATAATCTACATGAAAATGTTGTAATTTAGTTAACAAAATCTTAAAGATAATATTAATTATCTTGATATGCTTAAAATGAGTAAAAAATGACCATTAAAAAGTTCAGAAAGAGTAATAAAAATAATTAATAAGAATAAATATGCTGCTACATTATCTTCCCTATACCATTAAAAAGTCCAGTTTATTTAGAGACAACCAATATAGCAGATCATACGTTAGTAGAGCGGCTACAAATTCTGCTAGTCCCCACACTTTTACAACTACCTCTATTACTTCACCCATTCCAAATTCTTTTTTTGTTTGGTCCTGATCCATTCCAAATCTTTGGTGGAATGAACATTTTCATTTTTTTTGTCAAGAAAAAAAAACATTTTCATTTTTGAGCCAAAAAATGATTATTTTATAAATTTAAATCATAAAATAGTTAAAACAATTAATCAGTATATTGTGTTGATTTTTTTATTTTATTTTTTTTGTGATTTCGTATTGGAAATTGTATATCATAGAGTGCATATATTCTTTAAACTGAAAATGTCATTTTGCCATCTAAATAATTTATATACTATAAGACTTGTAATATTTATGTGACGTTTGTTACTTAGATAAAATATTTTATACATTATTATTATCATAATTAATTTTATAGATTATATATTAAAATACTAAAAATAAAATAAATAATTTTAAATAATATTTTTAATTATTTCACTGATTTGATTCATTTAATAAAAAATTAAAATCAATTAGTTTATGTGTATACTAATTTCTACCAATATACTAACTTGTTTTTGAAATTACTAATACAACAATAAACGTTACAATTTAAAACTTTCAATGATTAGATTACATGCTTCAAGTATATTAACGAAAACATATTTGTTTCAGTCCATAAATAATTGTTATTGGTAGATGGTGCACACTTCCTAATGTGAATTCAACTTCTCCATAAGATATAAGATAATTGTATTTGAGGGCTTTCCATTAACTACAAATAAGTTTGATAATCCTACTTTTTTTAAGTAGATATCAGAAGTGCCTAATCAAACCCTACTAAGTTGTCTTTTTTTATGACGCTTTTTGGTGTTGCTTCATATTGTCACCAATTGCTCGTGCTCAAACCGTTGAGTACCCAACCTTTAAAACATCGAAGTCGAGGCCTAAATAGTCATACTTGTTTTGTTTGGGTTTTTATTTATGTTGTTACACTTTATTCCTTTTTCAATTGTCTTGAAATCTTCACTGTGAGATCCATAAAGGACACCATAGCCGTAGTTGTGACTATGTTAGGATCAACATTAACTAACTTAAATCTTCATTTATTAGTGCCTATTGGACAACCTTTATGAAGGCAATGTAGTTAATTGTATAATGATTATATGAATTATGTCAATTACAATTTTTCTAATTCTTAAGTTCATCCAAAAAAAGGAAACACATGTACATTTAATAGCAGACTTGCTTATCCTTCAATAAATTGTCAGATTTTTGGTATACCTTTGTGATATTAAAGGTGTGCTTAAACTTGTTTTCGACTGATTCAATATATGTTCCTTTGGTTGGTCTTAAGAGAGGACACATAACTTTTTTCCTTTTGAGATTATTCTGTTTTTTACATATGGACATTGATTGAGGACATCTCCCCTAGTGGCAAATTTTATTTCATTCTATTGAATGAACCGCTTAATCTTTAAAATCTCTAATACTAATCATTCAAATGAAAATAAATTAGCCCACCAATTTATTTTTTCATAACTACATATTCAAATTCATAAAGTTGTATTGAACATTAGTTTGCAATATTTATAAACATCTCTACAAAATTAGTTATTGATTCATCGATTTATTAACGCAATTTCATTAAAGTGACTATTGTAATCTAAGTTGAGGCCAATAAAAAGATGTTTTGAAAACACATTTCTATATAGGCTGAGTATGTATAGAATTTGGTGGAAGTCAGAAAGGAGTATTAAGTATCACAATATCAACCCTTAATTACTATCATTATTATATTACTAATTTCTATTTTGGAGAAACCAAATCATAGTGTTAGATACATGTTACTATGTTAAAAGATTGTAAATTGTAAATTAGAAGCATACATGGTTAATTTTTCAACCACCGCAACCTCATAGACATTTTTTTCAAATCACTTATTTTCTCCTCTGCGTCATTCATCTTCTTCTCCCCCACTCTATTTAGTATTTTTCTTTTCACATTCTATTATAGCTCTCTCTCTCTCTCTCTCGCCTAGAAGTAAATTTGACGCCTCCTCTAAATTTAGCATCTATCTCTTCAACCCTCTTTCACTTCACTTCACTTCACTCTCTCCCTCTCATACTTGTTTTAAATTCACCACCATAACTCACCGACGTGCATTTCGTCATTCCCATTTCCAATTTCTCACTACACCAAACAGTTTCCAATTCCATGCCGCACCGAATCAGATAACATTTTAACCAGATCTGAATCAGCGCACACCAGATCCAAATCCACAATGGAAGAAGCACTAGAGCTAGCACGCGCAAAAGACGCCAAAGAAAGAATGGCTGGCGTGGAGCGTCTCCACCAAGTTCTAGAAGCTTCTAGAAGAAGTCTCAGTTCAACCGAAGTTACTTCTCTCGTTGATTGTTGTTTGGATCTCTTGAAGGATAGTAGTTTTAGAGTCTCTCAGGGCGCGCTTCAAGCTTTGGCTTCCGCTGCCGTTCTCTCCGGCGATCACTTTAAGCTTCATTTCAACGCGCTTGTTCCCGCCGTCGTTGATCGATTAGGTGATGCTAAACAGCCCGTTCGCGATGCTGCTAGGAGGCTCTTGCTCACTCTCATGGAGGTATATTCCTTTTCATCGTATCTACGTGGTTCGACTTGGTTAATTTTGAATGCGAAACTCCTTAATGTTACTTATTGATTATCAGTGTTATACTGTTGTAGAGAAATTATTATGCTTAAGTCAGTTTCAGACTACACTAGCTTCTTGTTAAGTAGAGAATCTATCCGCGTTAGGAAGGTCAAAAGTAAGTGTTTAAGTGATGAGATTGAAAAACTGATAAAGTTAATTGTTGGTTGGAAAAGTGAGATCAGGAATATAACTTTGAGTGTACGAAGAGGAAGCTAGGTGGTATTTAAATCATCTGGAATGGTACTTGATGGTTTCTTTTGCTTTTTTCGTGGAAATTTTGAGTTTTAACCTATGAAGCACGTATGTTGACATGGACACCAGACTCAACACTGACCCTGACACATCAACACCCGTAATAATTTGAAAAGATGAATTAATTGAATGTAATCAATGTGTTGGTGTCGTTTGGTCAGTGTTGGACACCAAGACATGTCTTTGATCAGAAGTGTTGCTGCTACATAAGTTTTAATTAGTGCTAGCCAAGATGTCGTGTCTTATGGTTTCTGGTGATACGAGGTTAGCAGTAGTTTATTGACTCTTAAAAGGTTTCCTAGTTCTAAATCATACCACAATAGTATCTTTGATAAGAATTCGGACCTTAGGCTTGATTAAGACCTCTCTAGGCTTTGTCATGCAGCCATAGGCCATTGCCCATAGCATTCTGTTTTAGTGTTGTTTAAGTGCAATTCTGTGGTATTTGAAGCTTCATCGGGAGTTTCTAGTAGGTTGGATTCACCAAAAATCTTAAAATGAAATCAAGAATACTCAGTCATTTTGTTTCGTAGCCATGCCAAATCATTCTCAAGCCTTCTGGCACTTACATGGCTGGAATCTATGATGACTATTGGATATGGTACATCGTTCCTTGAAAAAATATAGGATAAAGGATATGATACATCTAATATACATGTATAAAAGATATAATAATTCAAAAATATACTAATGAAAGTTTGAATGTGGGTGAAAAAATGGCGAAGTGGTGATATAAATTGCATCTTATGTCAATAATATACAAGTGGGAAAATGGAATTAGGAGCAGCATGGGTGAAGTGGTGATTTATATTGCATTTTTTGCAATTAATGAGTGATAATTTTTTACATTCATTCTAAAGTATGTACTTGAGATGTGAAGAGTCATGAAGAAGAAGAGGCAGAAGTGTCGACGGTATGCCAACAAGTTTGACGGTGTATCAGAGCGTGTCAGTCAGTCAGTGTATCGGGTACAAAATGAGATGAAAAATGCGTATATCGGTGCATCATAGGCCTTAGTTTTCGGTTTTAGCATCGTTTCAGTGCAATGCGGTGGTATTTATAGCTTCATCATAAGATTCTAGTAGGTAGGAGTTAACCAAAAATCTTAAAGTGAAATTAAGAATACGGGCTTTAAAAGAGTTAACGGGTGTAAGGCTTTGAAAAGCTAAACATATACTGAGACTCTCAAGCATTATCCTTTGTATTATGCATTGTCCTTTGTTTATTAGTCACTCTCAAGCTTGGTGGCAGTTATTTAGTTGAGTGATTTTCAATGATCTTCTGGTAGTTATTACTTCTTTTTATGAATATTATTCACATCTACTGAGACTTATTAAGTACCTACACAATAACCTTTTTTATACGAAAGATATCCTTTTCTAAAATGGCATTATGATATGATATCTTACGAAATAAATGGATCCTTTTGTGGCATACGTAAATTTTGAATTTGATTATCAATGCTCTTATTCTATGTTGAATGTTTCTTTTGGAATGGTATACCATCTCTGCATTTCTTAACAGTAAAAAGCTTCAATGTACATATGATGATTCTGTGTGTACTTTTGGCATCCATCAAGTACACGTAGAATAGAATCATTATAAATGTCTGAAGCTCTTTACAATTGCATTCCTCATCCTTGCGACCTCCTGGACCTGTTTTTGTTGCTGTTTTAAAATACTTTCTTCTGGGTATCCTTCTACTTCCTTTCATTTGTCAATTCTATTATTCTTATTACTGTAGTTATTTTATTATTATTATTGCAGGTTTCATCTCCTACAATAATTGTTGAAAGAGCAGGGTCTTTTGCTTGGACATGCAAAAACTGGAGAGTCAGAGAGGAATTTGCACGAACTGTGACATCTGCAATCGGTCTATTTTCATCTACTGAACTACCCCTTCAACGGGCTATTCTTCCTCCTGTATGTTTGTTGACTTTACAAACAACAGTACATTTCTTTTGTTAATTTTTTTTTAATGTGATCTAAACCTTTCAATTCTGATCTATGACAGATTTTGCAATTGCTGAGTGATCCAAATCCTGCTGTTAGGGAAGCAGCTTTTTTGTGCATTGAGGTAAGCATGCCTTATCTCGTCATATATATTATTTGAAGTTTGAACTGGCTAAGTACTGGCTACATTGTTAAGTTGATACCAGTTACCCAAAAGAGGATTAGTGCCATATCACTAATATTCTTAGCCAAATAAAGAAATGGATTGCTAAAATTCTATGTAGTTTTTAGCTTTAATGTTATGTTTATAGACACATTTATGCTGTGACTGAATATCATTAAATACACTATTGTATATGAAGATTAAGGAATGGGAAAATGGAAGTGGCTCTAGGAGAGGCCTAGATGGTATGACAGTGATTTGATGTCAGATTCAGCCCTTGTGTGGTTTCTAGACTATAATTTACAGTTAAAGCCGATGCTGTTAAAATTTGTCTTACTTGTAAACTTGACATGACTCTAAACTTTAGAATTGTTGTAATGTAGTTCTTGAAAAATTTAAGTTATCTTTTAATGCAGCTTATTCAAATTTCACGTTTATGTTTAATTGGATTGACCTTTTCCCCCTAATGTTTATTGAATACTAAAATAATTGATATCATAATGCAAAAGACAAAGGCTGACTGAATAATGATTTATGCATAGTTGAGGATAGTGTTTTGAAGATTTAAAAATAAGATGAATCTTTTAACATTCTCTATTTACAGGAAATGTATGCACAAGCCGGGTCTCAATTTCGTGATGAACTTCAGCGCCACAACCTCCCTTCTTCTTTGGTAAACATTAATAAAAAATGGACTTCCTGATTTCATTATTGTTTAATATTTTATTCATGCTCATATACATTTCACATCTGTAATTTGGACTTTTGAAGGTTCTTTTACATTTTCACATCTACTACTGTGAGTTTATAGTTCATTTTGCATGGATCACAATGGTTTCAGGTGAAATATATTAATGCTAGGCTAGAGGGGATTCAACCAAAAGTTCAGTCTTCAAATGGTATTTCTAGTGGTTATATCCCCGGAGAAATTAATGCTTTGAGTGTTAATCCCAAGAAAAGTAGTCCAAAGGCTAAAAGTTCATCAAAGGAGACATCTCTTTTCGGAGGTTAGAATATTTGCGTTTTTTGGATTTCAAATGTTTCTATTCTAATTCATATTTTTTTTTTTTCATATATTTTCCATCTCTTTCTTTTTGTCTGTCATTGTGATGTCCCACTAGCCTTATAATTTGTTTTTAATTATTACTAAAAGACTGGGAAGTTCCTGCACAATCCCGTAACATATTGCTAAATTTTGTGGTCAAAGAATCTAGGTGGGCATGGCTGTAATTAGCATCGGTGATTTTGGGTGCATTTTAAATTAATTTCACATACTTCGGTTGATATCATAAAACAAAGCCTATGCATTATGCCAGGACAGCTAGAATTTTAACGTTTGATAATAAGGATGCTATTCTAGTTGGCAGTAAATATGACGATTAGTGTCTTGTTTGTTGTCTGTTGACCAATTATTGGAATTTTGGGGTATTTTAGCTAGCACGGGTATTACATGGTGATTCTGTGATCTGACCGAATTTGGCAATCAAATACTGAATATTTTACTCTTCACTTAAATGAAAAATTTACATGTGGTTCGAGTGCAAAAAGGTGTAAATTTTTTAAATCCAACGATTTTGGTGGTGGAAGTAAAATGATTCACGGAAGATAAAGTGATATAATTAAAAGGTAACCGTAATACCCAAAGTCATACATTTGAATTTTTTTCCACATTATATATTGTCATTCTGTGTCTGGTCAGGTAAATATTCTATCTACACTTATGGTTCCCTTGTTAACCGCATTTTTTTTAATGTATTTTGGTGCTTTACTAATATGTATTTTGTTTCTTGTTAAATATGTGCAGTAGATGGTGATGTCACTGAGAAAGCCGTAGAACCTATCAAGGTGTACTCAGAGAAGGAATTAATCAGGGAACTTGAGAAGATTGCATCTACCCTTGTACCAGAAAAGGATTGGTCAATCAGAATTGCTGCCTTGCAGAGAATTGAACGTCTTGTTTTGGGAGGTTGGTGTTTCCCATCTTCTTTTCAGGAGTGTATGTTGTATGTGAATATTTTAGATGCTAAAATTCAATCTTAAGCCCTCATATTTTTAGTTTAAATAGGTAAGAACATTTGACATTGTAAGAATATCTTCAACATGAGATTGACGTGTAGGATGTCTGTGGTTATCTTAGATGTATTTGGTTTTAGTTTTACTTGTAGGCTTGTAGCTATTGATATTTGATTTGATATGTAAGTCTTTGTTACTATTGCATCAAAGAGTTATGGAAATGAATGTGTCTTCTTAATAAAGAGGTAAAGTAGAGCCACAAACCATAGGTCCGTGGGTGTTGAGGGCCATTATTAAACTAAATACGAGTCCATTTACCGAGATGCAGTTTTTGGATTCTATTTGTACAAAGAAGATTGAACCTTTACATTAGTTGCATTTTAAATTAATAAGTGATCAAAGTCAAACATATTTTAAGTTCTATAATTTATTTGAACTCTCTACTTTGTTTTATTTCTTAAAATATCTATGTTAGTGGTTTTAATTTTTTATTACAATATTCACTGAGATGTTAAAATTCAATAGAACTTTTTTTTTGTTTGTGGCATGAATATGATCAATTTTTTTTTTTTTTGCATATGCTGCTTTTCAGGAGCTGCTGATTATCCATGTTTTTTTGGACTCTTAAAACAACTTGTTGGACCTTTAAGCACACAACTGTCAGATCGAAGGTCTACCATTGTGAAGCAGGTGCTCTGACATTTCTTTGGTTTTCATCTTTTCTGTTTAAGATATTTTACTTGAAAATATAATACTGTGTTAAATTGCAAGTATAGTCTTCTGTTCCGCGAACCCTCTTTTGGGCAATTGGTGAATATGTGTTGTTGGAATCCCCCTACATATGTTTTCTTATAGTGAAACTTCACTTCTATTTTCATGACCTTAAAATCTCACATTGGATAGGTAATAATGACTTGCACAATCCTCCTCAATTGAGCAAGCTTTGGAGTTTAAGTTAGGCATAGTTTGTTTAGTTACGATATCATATTAGAACATCAACGACCAAGTGCTCTAGAATTTAATCCTTACCATCCCTATTCTTTTCAACAAATAATTGAAATTAAACACAAGTGAAATGGGCTTGTACCTTATGCAAGCTTCAAGCCCAAAGTTCTATTGCATGGAGGGGGACTATTTGAGATGCTATAAAAATAAAAATTCCTTCATGGTTCTTCACCGAAAAAATTTAACAACTTAAAACTTTTTAGTTATTTGGTTTAAGAGAGAGGACATCCCACCCTTGGTATGTTTTCTTGTCTTGTCTCAGCATATGAAAATGAAGTTCATTCATTCTTTTATCCTGTTTTGTTCTTTTTGTTATTCGGGGAAGTCTTCATGACTGAGTTCTGTCAGAATAAAAAGAGTGTTGTGTTTGATTTTGATTGAAGTTGGGTGGGGGAGGATATATTGCTTTCGTAGGGCAAAATGTCACTTGAGCATCATTAACAGTTAAGCAAACTCATAATAGACAATGTTTAAAACTGTAAATAGCTACCTTGTGAGATATGCCTAAATTATTTTCTGTGCAGCTAGCCAGACCTAAGAGGTTTCCGAACCTCTCGGAGTCGGCTCAAGCCTAAGAAAAATTTATTAATCATATCTTGGAAAGCGGTTCAGCCAAAATATTAGTTGCAATTTCTTTTTTGTTTCTTACTTTGATGTTTTACTGAGGTTTAGTTTAGCAGCTTAGCTTTATTTTAGATTGGAATATTAATTGGATGAAATGAAAGCATTATTATGGATAATCAAGCTCTCCATATCATTATTAATCCTTAGATATTTTCTGTTTGCTATTTGCTTTGTTCTAGGCATGCCATCTATTATGCTTTTTGTCGAAAGATTTCTTGGGTGATTTTGAAGCATGTGCTGAAATGTTCATACCAGTAAGTTCAACTTTTTATCTATGTACATCATGTATTGAATGTTTTATAATCTTAATTAATACCTGATCTGATAATCAGGTCCTTTTGAAGCTGGTTGTGATTACTGTGCTTGTAATTGCAGAGTCTGCAGATAATTGCATAAAAACGGTAATGAAATGTGTTCATTGATTTTCTCTGTTATTTTATACCATTGCAACATTGTATTTTCACCTTTGTCCTCTATTTTCCAGATGCTACGCAACTGCAAGGTTGCACGTGTGCTCCCTCGGATAGCTGATTGTGCAAAAAATGATCGTAGTGCAATACTTCGTGCAAGGTATGAAATATCTAAATCTTTGGGGTAGACGTGTGAAAGTTTTGGTTTTATTTAACACCATTTGTAATTGTATTGCAGGTGCTGTGATTATGCCCTTCTGATACTAGAACATTGGCCTGATGCACCAGAAATACAGCGATCAGCAGATTTATACGAAGATATGATAAGGTCTTGTGTATCAGACGCAATGAGTGAGGTAGCTTATATAGTTGTAGGCTATTTGATTTTTGATAAATATAGATTGTGCATCATTATCATATATCAACCTTGGCTAACTCTTGATTGCTTTGTACTTTTTCCATCACACAATGTAGTTGCATTTCAGTTGCAGTTGTGAAACAAAATTGACTCCTTGTATTTACTTTTGAGTTTTTCTATACCGTACAAAGGAATTAACGTATGACTTGCTACAAATACTCGTGCAGTTGCTTTGGTACTTTAGAATGAATAAAAGTAATAAATGATTAAAAGAAAAACTCAATCCAATGGTTGCAATGCTTTCGTTGTTTTTCGTGATTGCATCACTTGTACCATTTAGCTTTTTCCTTTACTTTTTAGTTCTCATGAAATGCATAATACTTTTTAGTTATCATGAAACTTATAGAGTCATGACATACAATATTTAGCTGAAATCGTGAAAAACTATTGTCAACGTTATTTATTTGTTGGCGTTGTGACTCACCGTCCGTACATGTGTGGCAAACAATAATTAAAATTCTGAAACTCTGCATGACAACTCCTGTAGAAGTGAACCATATTTTGATTAGCTGTCTGTCAAATGGTTTCAAAAAGTTTGTTCTGTTTTTCATTCCCCCTTTGCAAATTCAATGACTAAAGAAGATCAATTGACCAACATATCAGTAAATAACAGTACCCAAGAGGGAGTTGTGTTGTGAAAAACTCACCACTCTTCTGCCATCATGTTCCTTATGGACTCTAGATCATAGCTTAAATTATATCACCTGACTTACTAACTAACTTCTACTAATTAATTCTATATCCTTACAGCCTCAGAGTTAATTCATCATTTCTTATGCAAATTCTATTAACTATTTTGTCTGAGGGAAAGTGTCCAAATGATACTATTCTTTTATAACTCTGTTTCAGTGTGTCATGTTCTTGGTACGATGTTCTAAAAGTTCTCCTGCATTATGCAGTTTGTTTTATATTTTAATATGCGATCTTTCACTTTATCCTAGCAAAACATATTCTTTTCATCTGTCAAAGGTTTTATTGGTTTAGAACCGAAGCTTGTTAGCATATTATTGAGATGTTGACATGGCATGTTTCATATTTGGCCATATTGTTTGTGCCAAGGAATGTGTGCGTGAAAATGATTTCAATATGAAACTTGATAGGTGCGGTCGACCGCAAGGATGTGCTACAGAATGTTCGCAAAAACTTGGCCAGATCGTTCCCGTCGTCTACTTTCATCCTTTGACCCTTCTATTCAAAGGGTATGTGTTTATTTGAAGTTTTTATTCTTCTTTTATTTGGTTGCTTAAGTCGTCTTTTGAAGTGAATACAAATCACAGTTAATAAATGAAGAGGATGGAAGCAAACATAGGCGGCATGCATCACCTTCCATTCGTGATAGAAGTGCACCAATGTCATCAACTAGTCAAGCTTCAGCTCCTTCTAATCTAACTGGTTATGGAACTTCTGCTATTGTTGCAATGGACAGAAGACCTAGTTTATCATCAGGGACTTCTATGTCCTCTGGTGTTCTGCTTTCACAAGCTAAGTCACTTGGTAAAGGTACAGAACGTAGTTTAGAAAGCGTACTGCATGCAAGCAAACAAAAGGTCACTGCTATTGAGAGCATGCTTAGAGGTTTGGATTTGTCAAATAAGCATAATTCATCTGCTCTGCGATCTTCAAGTTTGGATCTAGGTACCAAATAAGCTAACCTGCTAGATATCTTATTTCTAAGTTGATATTAATGCTTGTTGCCATTCAATGGTTGATGATGTTAGTATTATTGTTTTAAAACTTTTTGTGAGCGGCTAAATTTATCTCTTATTTCCCCTAGTGCAGGAGTTGACCCTCCCTCATCTCGTGATCCCCCATTCCCTGCTGCTGTTTCAGCATCTAATCATCTGACCACCCCTTTAACAACAGAATCAACTGCTTTGGGTGTCAACAAAGGTAGTAGCCGGAGTGGTGGTTTGGGTTTGTCTGACATAATCACCCAAATTCAAGCTTCCAAAGATTCTGGCAAGTTATCATACAATAGCAATGTTGGTATTGAACCTTTATCAGATTTTTCGTCATACACAAGTAAAAGGACTACTGAAAAATTACAAGGAAGAAGTTCTGTTGATGAAAACAGTTACATCCGGGAGACTAGGCGGTATATGAATCCCAATGTGGATAGGCAGTATATGGATGCCCTTTATAGAGATGGAAACTTCAGGGATTCACCTAATAGTTATGTGCCTAATTTTCAGAGGCCACTATTGAGAAAGAATGTATCTGCACGCGTGTCTGCTGGCAGGAGAAGAAGTCTTGATGATAGTCAATTATCTCTAGGAGAGATGTCAAATTATGCAGATGGACCGGCATCTCTTCATGAAGCTCTGAGCGAAGGACTTAGTTCAGGTTCTGACTGGTCTGCCAGGGTTTCTGCCTTTAATTACCTTCACTTGTTATTGGAGCAAGGTCAAAAGGGAATTCAAGAAGTAATCCAGAATTTCGAGAAGGTAATGAAGTTATTTTTTCAGCATTTGGATGACCCCCATCATAAAGTCGCACAGGCTGCTCTCTCCACACTTGCAGACATTATTCGTACATGCAGAAAGCCCTTTGAGGGTTACATGGAACGAATGTTACCCCATGTGTTTTCTCGTTTAATTGACCCCAAAGAGCTTGTTAGGCAAGCATGCTCTACGACTTTGGAGGCTGTTGGCAAAACATACAGTATAGATTCTCTCTTGCCTGCATTGCTACGTTCTCTTGATGAACAAAGGTCGCCAAAGGCTAAATTGGCTGTTATTGAGTTTGCAATCAGTTCCTTTAACAAGCATTCAATGAATCCAGAAGGTGCTGCTAATATCGGCATCCTAAAATTATGGCTTGCCAAGTTAGCCCCATTGGTCCACGATAAAAATACAAAGCTTAAAGAAGCAGCTATTACATGCATTATATCAGTATACTCTCACTTTGATTCATCTGCAGTTTTGAATTTTATTCTTAGTTTGTCAGTTGATGAACAAAATTCTTTGAGACGAGCCCTTAAACAGCGCACACCTCGCATTGAAGTAGACTTAATGAACTATCTGCAGAACAAGAAAGAGCGGCGTCCTAAGTCTTCCTATGATCCATCTGATGTCGTGGGAACATCCTCTGAAGAGGGATATGCTGGCTTGTCTAGGAATGCTCATTACATTGGAAGGTATTCTGCTGGTTCTCTAGATAGTGATGGTGGCAGGAAATGGAGCTCCCTAGATTCAAACCTGATTAAAGCTGGTCTTGGCCAATCAGCTTCTGATGAAACTGAGCAACATTTGTATCAGAATTTTCAGACTGATCGTGATAGTGGCATTGTTGGTTCAAAAACCAAAGATCTTGCTTACGCAGTCAATTCAACGGACCAAAACTTTGGCTATCAAACTGACCAACTTGGATTTGTGGATAGTAGCATGAACTTTGAAGGTCTATCATCTGATGTGGATGTTAATGGTCTGACGTCATTAGAACATTTAAATATTGCTGAAGGCTATGGACATGGCAAAGAACATCTTTCTGAATTGAACCATAATCATCACTCAGCTGAAGATGTGAAGGTCAACCACATGACTGACATAGGACTCAGCATTCCTCAAATTCTTCATACGGTGAGTTATGAAACTACTAGAGCATGAATTGCATCTTCAATTTTATATTTTTGGGATAACAAATTTCTTTAGAAAGAGAGAGGCAGTTCGATTATGAGGGAGAGAGGGAGGATGAAATGTCCTCTCAGAACATAAAAAAATAGCAGAACTATATAGAAATCATCCCCACTTTAATTTCAACCCTTTCAACAGAGAAGGCTTTATTCAACCTATATGCTTATAAACAGTCATTCTTGGAGTTTATTTTAGTAGCTACACTTCGGATTTTCTCATGACTAAAGATATAGCATTTGTTTGTGTAGATATGCAATGGGGGTGATGGAAGCACTATTTCAAGTAAGCGGACCGCACTTCTACAGTTAGTTGAAGCTTCTGTAGCAAATGATCATTCTGTTTGGATCCAGGCATGTTTAATTTGATGAGTTCGTCTCTCCTTATTGTCCCATAAATTTCGTTTTACATTGTCATACTGATGTTTTGATGTGATTGTTAATATTAAAATTATGTAATGCTACTTATCTTTAGTTTTTAGACATCCTCTCCTAAAAGAAATTTCTAGTTGCATAATAGTGAGTTTCTGTGTTTTTTTTATTGCTAGGAGTTGTGTGATCAATGAATAGAGAAGTTCTGCATGTATTATGTTAAACAAAATTGAACTTTGGAATTCTCTTAGGTTTATGATAGTTTCATGGTGTAATTGCAGTACTTCAATCAGATATTGACTGTTGTGCTTGAGGTGCTGGATGATTCAGATTCTTCAATCAGAGAGCTTGTGCTTTCATTGATAGTTGAAATGCTTAAAAACCAGGTTCTTACCCCTTTTGTGCCATTTTTTTTTATCAGATCATGCTCTTGCTCATTTCTGTGCAAATATTTTTCTTTCTGTTGGCATATCAATATGCTAAGAGGTTGTTTTATCTTTGCGTTTGTTGTTTACAGAAAGATGCCATGGAAAATTCAGTTGAGATTGTAATTGAAAAGCTGCTTAATGTTACAAAGGATATTGTTCCCAAGGTAACTGATTTAATCTAATCCTGTTTTAATTTGCCTTGTGCACAGTTTTTCCCCATTTTTCTAAGTCTCAGAGTTTTCATCCTTTCTTCAGGTCTCAAATGAAGCCGAACACTGCCTGACAATTGTTTTATCTCAGAATGATCCATTCAGATGCTTAAGTGTACGTATTTCGTAATTTTTATTTTTATCTTTTAGCCCTTTTTCTTAAATGTAATATTCAGAACTTAAAATTTTCAGGTTATTATCCCTCTATTGGTTACCGAGGATGAGAAAACTCTCGTCGCTAGCATAAATTGCTTGACTAAGGTAAAGTACATAAATTTGCTTCCAAGAAATTTTGGTTAATCGTGTGGCAATCAATCTACATGTGTATATTTAATCTGTACAGTAGTCAGTACATTCGGAATGCAAGGCTAAATCAATAAGGACTTACAACTAGGAATTAATCACTGACAGTTAGCAAAAGCTGATTAGTATTTTACATGTGCATAACACTTCCTTCTCAAGTTTGAGCTTATATGTCATATGCAGCTGCGCAAAGCTTTCTATTACAAATTTAGTTAACCCAAGGTTTGCTAATAGACTGTAAAATTATGAGTCAGTTGACCACTGGGACAAACAAGAAAATTCACCAAAAGAGCCTTTACTCTAAAAGAATGGCCATCAGTCTATCTACTTGGTTTTTCCATGGAAAACTGGATTAAAAACAACATCTGATTCAGTCTGGTTGTCACAAACTAGTTTTATCTCCTTGACATAATGCAATATGAGCTGTTTGGAGTGATTTCTGAGACAAGGTAAATTTATGTGTAGTTGCTGCCGTTGCATGGTATTTCACAACTATGTTTTGCATCCTTTCCTCCATGAGCCTTATTCAACTAAGTAGGGTCGGCAATATGAATTAAAAGACTACATATCATATAATATAGCATATCTCTATCCAACTCATTAATCTCTAAGTGTTTCTTAATAGTTTCCCTTTTAGTTTTTTAGGTTTCTCTGCCTCTAGCGATTTAAATATCCTCTATCTGATTTAGTCTCTTTACAACATACTCTACAAGTCTTCTCTCCACATCCCAAACCACCTAATCCAAGTTTCCACAATCTTTTCTATGATAGGTGCCACCCCAACTCTCTCTAACGGTGTCATTCCTAATCCTATCACGTCTAGTCTTTCCACACATCCAACACAACATTGTCATCTCATTAACCCTCTCATTATAAAACTCTTCTCATTTGATATGCTCCCATATATATATATATATATATATATATATATATATATATATATATATATATATATATATATATTCATTTAGGAATAGCATCAAATCATATATATCATCACATATATCAGTGCGTGCAAGTAAAATCCATGTGTACGTGTCATACACTAGCACACACAAGAAGTAGTTCCTTTTTTTCTTTATTAATTTATGTCATGATCACCATCTTTATTATATTTCGAATTATTAGAGTTCTTTACATGTCCATTTATTTATATCATGTTGTAACGATACCACATAGAGTTAACATTTTTGTGCATATATAAATTTGCTTCTTAAAGGTTGTTTAACTGAATATTATTCCCTTCAGATTGTAGGGCTGCTCTCTCAAGATGAACTGATGGCTCAGTTACCCTCATTTCTACCTGCATTGTTTGAAGCTTTTGGAAACGAGAGTGCTGATGTCCGTAAGGTATTTGGGGTCTTTTGTTGGCGTCCATTATCTAATAGTCCTTTCACTCAACAGACTTAATGAAAGATTAAGTGGTAAAATATATCTTGTTAGTCTGAGAACATTGTGAAGCGGTGTATGTAGTTTCCAACAAATTCATCCGACTGGAGATTAGGGGTGTGTATGGTTTTCCAACAAATGGTTTGGGGATTTCAAATGCCAAACCAAACACACTCTCTAGATGCTTGTGGTATACCTCAGCTTACCTTAGCCACCAAAACTTACTGTGCACCTCCCTTAATTAGGCAAATTTGATCAGTAAACAGTTTGCTTTTTTCCTATTAGGTTCAAATATTTGAACATTATTTTTAGTTGTTTTTCAAGACTATGGACTATAGTTTACACAATGGATGATAAATGTGACCGTCTTTCTGAAATAATTTTGTTTGAATGAGAGTATTGGTATTGTTTCTATCTCTAAAATTGTTGGAATGTTTTTTTGCATATCCTTTTTATCCATTATGTTAGTGGCCTCATAAATTATTCTTACTTTATCTTAATGTTGGATGGAACAGACTGTTGTTTTTTGTCTGGTGGATATTTATATCATACTTGGGAAAGCTTTCTTGCCATATTTGGAAGGACTTAACAGCACACAGTTGAAGTTGGTTACCATTTACGCAAATCGAATCTCACAGGCAAGGACAGGAAAACCAATTGATGCTGCTAAGGATTAGCAGGTTCACTGGGAAGAACATTTATGGGTTTTGAATATTTTCCTATTCATTGTTGTGTATTTTGTATATTGTGTGCATGAAATTTTTGTGAATTTTGGCTGTTTCCTTTCTTATCTTTGTCCTGTATTCATTTGTTGTTTTCCATTTTTCTGAAGATGAATATCAGATTTGAAGAGTGTTGTTAGTTGTGGTGTAATACGGTATATAAATTGTAATTTACATACTCATTATTGATTGGATTATATGGTGAGGATTTGTTTTAAGGTAATGAAAAGAAATATATGCTTAAACTTGTTTGTAGTTTTGTAATGGTAGTTTTATAATGCATCAAATTATTGAAATTAACAAGTTATATCAAGTTTTCTGTACATATTACAAAGTTTTCAAATCAATTAAACGTGCTTGTCTAGTTTTTGGAATTTCAGTAAATAAAATCTCTATCCTAAAAGTTACTAGATTACAATTGTATTGTAATTTATCCACTTAATGCATTTATAAAAAAAATTATATCTCAATAAATTATTTTTTCAATTTTGTATAATAATTTTTTTTTAATTGTATGTTTTAATTAATAGAACTTGTATTACTTTTAAGATAATATATTTTCTTTTGCATTTATAATAATGATATAATAATAAAATAAATTTAGTAAAAAAGTTATTCTTTTGTTTATTTATGTATTTTTTAGAGGAGCTTATTAACTTATACATGTATATTTGCAGGTTTAAATTAGCAATTTATCCTTTTGAATTTTGGAGAACAAAAATACTCTTGAATTAGTAAAAGATGTGTTATTAATCTACCTCTATAGGTGTTGATAAACCAGCTACGCTATTTTAATTGGAACTATAAACTCAAATATTTCTTTTACTATAATTACCAGTTTAAAATTTATTTACTAAAAATATAAAATTTGTGTTAAAAAATTTGTTACTTTTGGTGCATGTATGATAGGATACCACGTATATGTTGTTGCAATAGAAAGACATTATTGAAATTTGTTATTTTATAAAAAAATTATTTTAATTTAGTTAACTGCTTAATTAAGCAAATTAATTTGTAAACTGAATATGTGATTGTTTATTTGAAATGATTGAGATTTATTTTTAAAGGATACGGGAACAAAATAAATATAACACTACTTAAAAAAGTTATGATTTAATTTAATAGGGTTAGTTATTTTTAAATAACCTGATTGAAATAAGAATGTTTCAAACATAAAATTGTAGGTTTTAAAAAACAAATTATACAGATTTATGATAAATAAATATGGTTTGATATATAATATATATATATTAGATAAATTATGACTATACTTAACACTACAAATATTAGTAGATATATTAATTAATATAGACATTGTGATGTATATTATTGTAATTTTGAATTATCTTTGTTGAAATGTATATTTGAGTATAATATATGAAGATGACATTTTTTCTTGTTAATTGAATTAACCTAACCAAAATTACATGCATATGTATAGTCTCCTTGCATCATGTGAATTGTCATGTATAGAAAAATTAAAATTTATTTTATCAATTTTTTAATTATTAAAATTGTTTGGAAATTGTACCACGCACCCCCTCACTTTTATCTCCCACCCCCTATTTTTTCATAAAGACCATTTTCTCCTTTTTATTTTTGTATAAAATTATAAAAAAAAATTGTCACTCTATTTCTCACCCCTACTTTCGAAAATTACAAACTTTCGAAATAGTAAAATATTTTTTTTTTTATATATTTTCAAAAGTTTTGTTAAATTTAAAATTTTCGAAATTTAATTTTCCAGAAAACATCAAAACTTTTAAAAGTTTTGATGAATTTGAAACTTCCGAAACGTAATGCTCGAAACTTTCAAATTTTCGATGTAATTCAATTTCAAAATTTTCAAAAAATTCGAAACTTTCGAAAGTTTCAATTTATAATTAAAATTTTATTTTAAAAAATAAATTTATAATATTATTATTAATTAAACTTATTACTATTTTTGAAATTAAGTATGAAATTTATTAGTATTAATTTATTACTATAAATTTAATACTATTTATTATTATTTATTACTATTAATTTACCGTAAATTTTGAAATTTTGAAGGATTTTAGAACATTTGAAATATATTTCGAATCTTTCAACCTCTATTTCGAAACTTTAATACTTTCGACATCAATTTCAAAAGTTTCATTTCCTTCAAGCCTCAATGTTTCGAAACTTTCTAAATCAATGAAATTTTCGAAAGTTTCATTGTTTCGAAGCTTTCAAAATGTTCGAGGCATACATTTCGAAGATGTCAAACTGATGCAAAGTTTTGAAAGTTCTGGTTTCATGCATTTCGAATATTTGAAATATTCGAATGTTTTATTACTTTTGAGATTCGAAACTTTCAAAATTTCAATGAATGAGTTGGATCAGATTTGGATATTTGAAACTTTCAAATGACTTAGATGAAAAAAAAAAGTAAATTTTTTATTGAGTTTTTATAGATGAAATTGAGGGTAAAATTATCTTTTACTCATGACTGGAGGTGGCAGGTAAAATTAGGGGGTGCGTGGTACAAAACCCAAATTGTTTTTTTTTGTTAGAGGCCTATTTTTAAAATTATAGTAGCATCTTCGGACTCTTTAAAATGACAATGATCTTACAGATTTAGACCACGTGCAATTGTTGTGAATATTGTTCCATTACATTTTCATATTATTTTTTTTTTTAATTGAAGAAATTTATTGAAAAATTATTAAGAATATTATATATCCATTAATAATAATAATTTGACTAAAAAACAATAATAACAGTAATTAATTGGTTTAAATGAGTAATAGACTATATGCAAATTATAGAAATTAGGTAAAAATGTCAGTAATTTGACATAATAAATATGTCTGTAATATATACCGACAATATGTTTTTTATTATAATCTACGTTAAATATAGTTCGTATTTTTTTATAGTTTATTTCTTAACCAATATATATATATATATATATATATATTTAAAATTAGTAGTAGATGTACAAAACCTAATGTT
>JBBPBS010000968.1:30254214-30299689 GCA_037974835.1 Cicer judaicum
TTTATTTATAATAGTGGTTTATGATTTTTTTTTTCTTATAATAATAACCAAAAGAATTAAAAATCTAACAAGTGCATGTATATTTATTTAATAGAATTAAATAGAAAATAAAAAAAAAGACAAAATCAAACACATTTTAAAACTTAAAAAGACTTCTATATATAGATAAAGACTTATAAGTCACTCGTTGAATCTTTTGTTAAACCACTTGAGTATCTTAGTTAATATACTATTTTTTATTTAATACTTCAAATGACTGCTGTTATTATAAGATGGAGATAGGAGGATAGTACAATTGAGGATTTAAAAAATCAATAACTTAATTAAAACTTAGTTATTATTTACTTCTTGCCCTAGTATGATCCTACTTTTAGGGCCACCTTAATCTAATTATTAAATCGAACATTCGAAACCAATTAAGCAATAAAAAACACTCACCCGATTACTTGGACAGGAATGAACCATGTTAGAAGACGATAAAAAAATACTACATCCTCCATCGACGATGATCAATTTGTTTATAAAAATAATGCGTCCAAACATAAATGACCATTTTCAATTTTCAATATAGAATGTATTATTACTTATTATTTTTATTTATTTATACAAAAGAGATATACAATTATGAGATAAACACATATATTAAAAAAAAAAATTAGATGAATCTAGATCTTTAATTTATTTGATAAAAGTAAAATACATTTAATATATATTTTTTATTTTTGTAAGAGTTTAAAAGAGAAAATATCATTAAAAACTAAAGTTTTGAAACAAAAATAAAAAAAATCTAAAAAGGATAAAATATTAAGATGGAAGGAGCAGTAGTAACGACTTTATAGTTTTAATATAAAAAGGAATCTAGTCCTAAATCCTCCAAATGATGATATATGTCAACATTAAGTAGTAAGTAAGTACTCGTACTAAAAAGACTAATTATTGACTGTTATCTTTAGCAATAAAGAGCATTGACTATGTTTTTACGGAAACATTAAGGAAAGAAGTGGAATAAAATAATAAAAAAAAACTCTTTCTTCTTTACCTTCACATTCAATTCATTATTATTCGGTGACACACCTTATCTCTCATCTCATTCATTTCATTCATCCCTCAATACATACAAAACGCAAAAGCAACACAACTCAACTCCAGCTACCACACTTCACTTCCTCCCATCAAATCAACCCTAGCTATGTTTGCTATTATTAACATCGATTTATTATACATAAATATATATATACTTCTAATTAAGTAACTTATTATTCATTCAAAGTGTAACACCACATAAATTAATCTTTGCTCACTATGTTTTGGATCAGCTAACAAGCCATACTAAGTTGTCGGTTGTTTCCTATACTTCAGTTTCTATTATTACTATTTCCCATCAATTTTTCTTCTCTATTATTTCATAGTAATTTCATTTATTAATTATTTATTTTCCCTTTCAGTTCAGATCAACACAAACAGAGGAAATATGAATCACTATGTTCCAGATTTCGATATTCAAATGGACGACGAAGAAGATTACCCTATACACACCTCAAAGAAACCTTCCCTGTAATTATAATTACTTTCTCTTAATTTTCGATTTTTTATTTTTTTTATAAATTTTTTAGAATTAATTATTTAATGAAAATTGGAACAGGCAAAACGATGAGATCATGGAACTATTATGGCAAAACGGTCAAGTAGTGGTGCAAAGCCAAAACCACCGCCAATTTAGAAAACCGCCACCGCCAACCACCAACACCGGCGATCGTGTGATTCCTGAGAGAGAAATTCGATCCTCCGATGCAGAACACTATAATATCAACCAACATCTCTTCATGCAAGAAGACGAAATGGCATCGTGGCTTTTCGATTCAATGAACGAAGATCCTCCTTTCAGCCGTCACGATTTCAGCGCAGGAACACTCTTCCATCCACCAACTGTTACCGGCGATCACAAATACGGCGGTGTTGCACAATCCACCGGCCGTGAATCGGAGCCTCTTCAGCAACCGAGGCCGGTAGCGGCTCCTCGGCCTCCGATTCCACCGTCGAAGAAGCCAGAGCAGGCGACTAGTAGGAAACAGAATTTCGGGCATTTCTCGACCCGCTGCAATGCGGGGAGCGAGCCAGGTGCGTCTTCGAGTTCGATGATTGCGGCGGCGCGGGAATCGACGGTGGTGGATTCATGCGATACGCCGTTCATGGCGGCAAAAACTTATGCTGCATCGAGGCTATCGGAAACAGTCAGGAGCACGGCGGAAATTGGATTCGTTAGCATGAGCTCCGCCGGAAAAGCGGAAACATCGGCCGGTGGAAGGGATACGACGACGGTTGATATGACAGTGACGTCATCTCTTGGAGGTTCAAGCGAGAGTGCTGAACCGGTTCAGAAGGAACCGGTGTTGGACCGGAAGAGGAAAGGTCATGAACCGGATGAATCTGAGTTTCAAAGCGAGGTTAGTAAACAAAGCATTCTCATACCGTTACGCCGTTTTTTTTTTCTTTTTCGATTTTTTTGTCTTGGCTATCGTGCGCAGGGGAGTGATGTTGATTTGTGTGAGAAATCAACCTACATTAAATTCAGTGTCGATTTATAATTCTATTAAATTTGAATCAAATTTTTGGTGCGTGTCTCTCACATATCTTTTGTGATGTTATATCACTATTGTGAGACACTAAACGAGACGTGGCTAAACACTGCCACGTGTACAGAGGAAGTTTCAAAATTGTTGATCATGATTTTGATGGTTGGAGTGGTATACTGTGCATAATCAGCATTTTTTTTATTCTCTCACTCTCACGTGAAAGATGAGATTTAGAATGGCGTGAGTCAACATAGTTTGGCACAGCATCGTTTGAAGCAAAACTGTTTCTGATATTTACTATAAGAAAGTATCAAGACGCAAAATAAGTTGGTCATAAAAGTTGGTCGAATATGTATCCAAAAACACGCTTCATATTTTATTAGTTGATCTAAAAAAGTTTTGTTGAGCTTGATTTGAGTGGGAGTGTGTTTGATTTTTTTTTTATTTGACCAAAGTGTGTTTAACTTATGAATACCCAGTAGGACATTTACACGCGTTCTCACGTCAAATTCTATTTGACTTAGCATCAAATAAGTTCAATTAATTAATGACAAAGAAAAATACTGATTAAGAGAGTTTGCTTTAATTACTATATATATGTAATTTGTATGAGTTTATGGTGACAAAAGTAATATCAAGTATTGTCTAGGTCTAGAGAAGTAGTTGGTGGTAAATGTAACCCGTAGATATTATATGATTTTTGTCGATAAAAAATGTAATGTAGATAGATATATTAGCTAGCTTATGAATTTTTTTGGATAAGCTTATATAAACTTTTTGGATCGAACATGTAGATTTTAAACATGCGGTTGTATACATATATATACACCATTTTTCGAACATGTAAATGCTTTTTATTTAAATTGTTTCATCAAATTAAAGAAGAATAATGTTCTTATTTGTCTATCTTATATAATTACGAGGAGGATTAATTACTTGCCATAACTAAAAGTTTGTTGTCTCTTTTTTATTATGTGAATCTTATAAATTTGTTATATATGCTTTGCTTCCATATAACAACATACTTATCTCTTTTTGTCTCGTCGCAAAAGGATGTCGATTTTGAATCCAAGGAAGAAAAAAAACAAATCCGTGGATCTGCATCGAAGAGATCCCGTGCTGCAGAGGTTCATAATCTCTCAGAAAGGGTATGTACATACATTAGTTATTTTAGGGTTTGTTTTCTCTGTATTATAAAATATATGCCATAAAATTGGATAAAAATATAATATAACATTGATAAAATAGACATTATCATATTATATATTTAATACACATATGATAATTAATAGAAAAATAATATTTTATTTTATCATGTATTTGGTAGACATCTTATCAATATAATATATATTATATTTAAATAACAAATTATCACTGTGAATAATTACATATTAGTTTTTTTTAAATTAATTTATTATATTATAAATTAATAAAAAAATGCTAAAAAATTAAATAAGTAATAAAATAATTTTATATTTAAAACTATCTATTGACACTATTATAAGATTTTTTACCACTATATCCTACTTTTTAGGATACTTAAGTAGGATATATTTAAAATTTCAATTAATTTTTATATTTTTATAATTTTGAATACTAATGTATTAAATTATATATAAATAACAAATTTTTTATTGTGATAAAATTATAAACATTTTCAAAAATTAGTTATTAATATTTTATTTTTAACTTTAAGATCAAATTTTATTAATTACTTTTACATTTATATTTGATTAGGTTTATATTTATTTATTTTATAAATTATTTTTATATTTATATTTTATTTTTATATTTTAAATTATATTTTATAAGAGTAATTGAGTAAATTATTGTTATTATCTTATATTACTAATTTTTAACACAACTCATATTTAGAATAAAAAATTCAATTAAAGAGAAATAATATAATAAAGTTTTGAATTAATTTATCATATCGTAGGGTATAAAACCTTCATAATATATAACTTACTTTGAAACGAATCTTAATTGAATCCATAACATTATAACATTATGTTGTTTTATTCATAAATGAATGTTTAATTTCATGTTGTACTTTGTGTACAGAGGCGTCGAGATAGAATTAATGAAAAGATGAAAGCTTTGCAAGAACTTATACCTCGGTGCAACAAGGTCAACACTATTTTCTTCACTACTATTTTTGTTTTCATTGAGAATATGTTAGATTTTGTTTTTATTAAGTGTTTTAAGCTAGATAAGATATGGTTTAAAGAGTTTAAAAGTTGAAGTCATTCTCCAATTTATAAACTGAATTTGTAGAATTGAACTTCACTCAACCCAAATTCTAATATAATATTTAAAATTTATATGTTTCGGATGAGGCAAATCTTTTGTCTTCATTGTTTTTTCTAATTTTTATTCATTTTCTGAATTTGATAGTCGGACAAAGCGTCAATGTTGGATGAAGCAATCGAATACTTAAAGTCATTGCAGTTACAAGTGCAGGTAAAAACTTCAATTCTTTTTACATCTAGTTTGCATGTGTTCTTAAAAAGTTCACTTCAATTAATGAAACCCTTTTTCATGTAAACAAAATAGTACTACCTCCAATAATATGTGTAAGACCTTCTTGTAAAAATTTGTTTCTTTATACGAGTATGTTTTCAAATTACAAAAAATATTAATTAATTTTACACAAAATTACTTATTAACTAACAATATTCTTTAATTAAAGATAAAAAATTAGAAGATCAATTATTTCTCTCTGAATATCTATATTGAAAGATAGTTTTGAAAAGACAATTTACATTATTGATAAATATAATACAGAAATTATTTTCCTTAATTCTTGTGTATTGGTCAGAAAAATCTTACATATAAATCTTAGATATAAGAAAAGATGTAATATTTTGTAACCAATATCAACTTCTAGATGTGCTTATAATAAAAAAAAGTAGTGGAACAATTAACATGTAATCTATTTGATTTCGGTCACCCCCATCTGGATACCTCAATTAACACTACAACCCATAAACAAAATGTTTTGTAAACGAAGCATCAAGTCCCGTTGGTGAAACATGAACATGCAATCTACTTGATTTTGGTCAATCTATCTGCAGTCTGCACCCACCATTTATTAAATGACTTTGAACATCAAAAAAGTTTTAGAAAGAAAAGATATTAGAGACTGAGAAACGTAAGGATGGAAAGACAAATGTAATCAACTGTAACACCTGTTATTAAATGCTTATTGAAAAGTTTTTATACAGTAAACTGCACATGCTTTTAACTGCAAAAGGCTGGGTGACAGAGCCAAACAATTCGTATCATTTATTTAAGAACTTTAGTAAATTATTTAATGAACTGTTTGCATGTTCTACAATTATCACTCTCTGTATTTCTCGCCTATATACACTATCTTAGTCATGGTTTTATATAACGATCCGCAACTTTAGTTGTAATATTACGGATTTTGAATCTTTTCCAACGACATTACAGTCATAATTTAATCTGTATCAGTAACGTTTATATGCATTTTTCATCAATATAAGTGTTTGAAGTATAACTACAACGGCAATTTTAAAGCATTATAGCATTTGTATTTATATATTCCTTGGCCATGTACTGTCTATTTGTGACAATAACAGAGTGAAATTTGTTTATGCAGATGATGTCGATGGGATGTGGCATGGTACCTATGATGTTTCCTGGAATTCGGCAGTATATGCCGGCAATGGGGATGGGAATGGAAATGGGAATGGGAATGGGAATGAACAGAGCAGTGATGCCATTTCCAAATATGTTAGCTAGTACTCCTTTACCAGCAGCAGCAACATTTGGACAAAGGTTTGCTATGCCTCCTTTCCATATGCCCCATGTTGCTGCAGCAGCACCTGATTCATCAGATAATAACCCCCTTAACTCCATTGGTAGTAGTGGTACTCTGCCTCCGGATCAATCACGCATCCCAAACTTCACTGATCCTTATCAGCAATTCCTCGGTCCACACCAGCTGCAGATGCAATTAATGCAGGTAAATACTCCTATAGTATATGGTATTTATGATTGTTTGGGTACAGTTTTTGAGGTAATTTGTCCACCTAAGACATACTAGTATCAGATTCCTGCCACCACTTCATTTCCGCCTCACAATAACTGAACTAAAGGATCGCTTCACAGTTATTAAAAAAAAGTTTAAAGTGAAGTGTACAAATAACAGAGAATATTTCTTTTTATCAAATTATTCCAATTAAATATAGGTGTATTAACAATGTTATAAATACATAATAAAATATATTATGCAAATAATATTAATTAAAGGTTATAATTAAAAATTAAAAGAATGATTATTTTGAGATAGTTCTTTTTTACAAATGAATTACTTATTATAAAACAGAGAAAATAATAATAATAATAATAATAATAATAATAATAATTTTTAGTCGAACTCAATACTCATGATACAAGACATATATTACGCACCAATCACATGCATTTGTGCTAGAATAGATTCCAATGATATAATAATAATAATATATATTGTTAAAATAAAGTACTCCTTTCAATTTTATCTACAAGAAACAAAAGAATAAATCACACCAAAAATTCCTAAAACAAAAAATTACACCCAAAAGAAGTACGTGCAAAGAAGGTAATACTATATTTGTTTTACAGAAAATAGCAACTCACTAACATTAATAAGATGGATTTCTTGGAAACCATAAATAACTGTAAGTAAAAAGTTGGAGTTTGGGGTGTTACTTAGTATATCCTTTGTGTTTTTACTAGTGTCTTGTTTTTAAATATGGCACAAAGACGTGAACATTTACGAGGTTCATTTGCAAATTTGAAATCAGTCAATGAACCAGCAAAGTGTCAACAAACCAGGTACCAGTGGGGCCCAAGATAATCCAGAAAAGCATCAGTCAGGTAAATTGTCAGTGGGTCTTCTCACAATAATTTGATTTTACTCTCTTTTTCTGTGTTACAACCCGCAAGCTTCAGGGCTCACTATTTGTTCTGAATTTATATTAGGGCACGTCAAATATAGACATTCACCTAATTTAGTAATTTAGTTAGTCAACATAAGAACTCATATTTGTCATGACTCAAGTTCTAATTTACATACATCAAAATTTTATTCTTTTATATTTTTCTCTATAAATATAGTATTATTATTTATAAAAAAAAAAAAACTCTATTGTAACATTTATTTTAAATTTCTAAATATTGGTCGCCCACGTTAGTGCAGCAAAAACAAGTCTATTTAGTGGTATTGCTAAAAATAATAACTATAATTAATGATGGACTTGTGTACATTGCAGGTTAAATTATACGGCATCTATATACACCATAGCAGCTGCCATGGTGGTTTAATGTGAGAGAACTAACATTTTAGCAAGTCTCAGTAGCAACCTAATCTTAATACACAGTTAACATGTAAATTATTGTCGCCCTAGTAGTATTATTTCTATTTTATTTTTTGACACAGCCCTTGTAGTATTATTGTTCCCTCCCTTTTAGACCTATCATTTTTTTTGTTAGGGAAAGTATTCTTTATACAATCCACTCAAAAGGTGGGAGTTTCTTTCTGTCCAGTTTTATTTTAGAGGTAGATTGTTTAAGATTAATAATCTTATAAAAAAAATCAATGTAGTATCAAATTAAATTTTCTTAGGCACTTGTTTGGTAGTGTTGAAGAGCAAAAAAAGACTAGAAAAAAATAAAGGAAGATGGGGAAAGATAAGGAACACTAGTTACCCAACTTGAATGATAGATTTATTTCTCATCATAATACAAAATTTCTTTAACATGGGCAACTAAAAAATGTATTGATGAAAATTTTGGAGGATTTTGAAAGACTTATATAAACTCTTTGATTTTTTTTCATCTATTTATAATACTCTCTATTAATCATAATAATTCTTTCATTTTTCTATTAAAAATACTCTCAATTCCCACAAAAAGTCTTAAGGTAAATTAAAAATTGAAACTTGGATTTTAACCTAGATTGTTTTTTTTTTAATTTTTTTTTACTTGAAAACAAGCAAAGTTAGTAATTAGTTGTGGTGTTAGTGTTTTTTCTTCACTTTAGTTTGAAATCATATTCTTTAATTTTTTAACTCTTTAGTTCGCTTTTTCTTCACTTGAGTTTGAAATCATCTACTTTAACTTTTAACTCTTAGTTCAAACCAATAAAGGTGATACCTTTCCCATATATCTCTTAATTTATAGTTTTAAATTATCGTTAATCTTTTTGTCAATATGATCTCATTATGTCCTGTTATAAAAAAAATGTGATTTGAATCATCTTTTTTTTTTCTCCCTCGTGTTAAGTGAGAGATAGATACACAATCAATTTTTATGTATATAGAATTTATAAAAATTATTTGTGTTTCTTATGCCTCTCTATTAACATGAGAGAAAAAAAGATAATCAAATCTACAAAAATGTCCATTGTAATGTTTATGTCATTATGTAGAGAACTATTGGTCCGAGTCAAAATGGATGTCATTTTTTATCAAAAAAATAAATTAGAGTTCTTTCCACAAATAGAGGAAACAAATTAAGGTTGGAAATGTGGGTTCTTCCCGTGTGATTTTGAATGGTGAATGTTGTTGACTGATACTTCTGGGAAAAATTTGAGTGTTTGGAACACACTGTAAACGATCTATGTGGCACCTTTCTACTTGGTGATAGCATCCGGAGAGGTAAGATCTAACTCCTCCTCCCTCTCAACCTCTTTTCCTTAGACAAGATAGATTGGCATGTGAATCCATGTGACACCACCAAAAGTAATGCAAACCAAAAAATCAAAACTTCACCAACTGGGTCCAGAACCGAGCAAAGAAAATCGGAGGGGATGCTTTATGATGGGGAAAGTTGGACAACTAGAGATACTGTAAAAGTTGAGAGTGGCTTAGTGGCAATTTGCAAAGCAACCAACTATGCAGTATGGAGGCTCTGGGTTTTAGATTCCTTTCCCAGTCAGTTTATTTTTTATATTAACTAACTAATATGCTTTATACTATAAAAGTTAAAATGAATTTGATTTCCATCTTAAAATTGTAGCATCTACTCATACTTTATCTATTTCACCATGTCCAATAATTTAATAAAGAAGCTGGCTCGTCTATTATGTGTTCATTATCAGCACATATAGCACAACTCGGTGGTACAGTTATAATCAAGAGAGCAAAATGCAACACTTGCAGATTTGGGGCAAAAAATCCAAGTGTATTGAAATCAATTTTATACTAATACACCAGCTCAATGAAGATACAGACGTTGAATAAAGAGGTAGAGCTGTACAAATGAAAAAAGATATATTGATTAACCAAAACCATTGAGACTCATCTGCTATTTCTTCTGACATTCTTCCACAAATTCTTCTTTCACTGATAAGCATTTAGGGGTTGATAGTTGATAAAATCTGAAATCCAATGAGAATAAAAGGAAGTCTTGAGTTTTTCCATTATAATGGTTCAACTACAGTGGGAGAGAATTCATAACAAATTCAACAGATAACATTACCTTGTCTGTGAACAAGCGAAATGCCTCCTCCGCCATAGCTTTATCAAGTTCCTAACCAGAGTAACACAAATTTTAAAGGAATTTTACTATAACTTCTATTGAGTATTAAAGAAGTAATTCGATAAATAGTTTTTTTTTTACCTTAGCAGCATAGTACCCAAACACATAAAAAAGGTGAAAATAATTTTAGAAGAAAGAGTGATTTAGTGAGTGAGAATAAAGAAAGAGTCTTTTGTCTTACACTCTCTGCATTTGGGGAACAATCAATACGGCAAATTAGATCTTGAAGGACCTTATTATTCAAAGCATCACAAATCTCACTGGAAGAGGCTGCAGCAGAAATACAAATCACTTTTAAAAACAAAGATTAATCAACTGTGGTTTTAAAAATGAAATTTCAGTACTGCCATCTTGCATCTAGGACATTCTCATACTCTTATATACTGAAATAAAGTACCTATAGCCTCCAGTTGGAATTTTTGTAACACCTCACTTGTTTTATCAACAACTAATGGCTTTTCTACAAGTGCTTCCAAAACAATATTATCAACAGCTGATGGCTTTTCTACAAGTGATTCCACAGCAGCTGTTGAACAATAGAGAAATATAATATCAGATCACAGAAATGCCAAAAAGTAATTGAGTATTACAAGGAAACCCGACTCCAAAAACCAAAAGTTTTGCCCATATTTAAAACATTGTTGATTGCTTCATTTTGACAGTAAAGTGTATTATGCTTTGAGTTGAAGAGTATATCACAAATTTATTTTTAAAAAATAAAAAAAATAGTTTGTGAGCAGAAGCTGCAAAATTTCAAGGAAGAATAACTAAAAGGCAAATGTAAAACTTTTGCATTATATTTCTACAGAAAAAAGGTGCAGTTACGGTGGAAGGCTAACTATTATAGACTAGGGTAAGAAATCCTTGTGTTAAATGGTACCATGAAATGATCCGTGCCTATCATTATCAATATAAAATGACAATTCTAATATTTCAAATGGGAGAGAATGACAAGGAAAAACCGTCCTTATGCAGATTAGCCTACCAAAAGTAGTTATGGGGGTGAATACAATTCTTACTTGTTTTGCCCTCTGAAGATGTCGGATTGACACATGGAAGTTCTGCAACATTCAAGTAAGACTGATCAATTCAAGCACCAAGCAGGAAATTCTGACAAAGGTCATGGTTAAAGGCCAATGGCATCACTACTACGCAGAGCAAATTTCAGTTCCCCTATGACCATAAGCAAGCTAAGATGAAATATCTCCCGACTTTGATATGCATGACCAAGTAAAAGCCAACAGTAAACAAGTCATGCAGACGTTCTGTGCTCAAGCAACACAGAGGGGTAATATATATGTCATTCCCTTCATTGACAAAATCCAGGGCATCAACCTCTTTACCCGCATTACATCAAAAATACAATAAGCTAACAAATAACACGAGGAGAACATGAATTAAAGGGCATAGAGAATCATCACATACCTTTGTGTTTTTTGAAACAAGGCAGAGAGCAACTACAATCAGAAAATATAACATAATCAAATGGTTTTTCCTTATCATTCTCTCCCATATGGAATATATTATAGCAGTTTCCGAAAATCAAATAATAAAAAAAAGGTTTAATTTTCATACAGGTCGGAGTAAAAAGTTTTTAGCTGTCAGGTTATTACAATCATCCATATATGTAACTTTAGAATAGTTACGATAAAAGTCAAATGTTTTTAATGATCTAACAATTGTTATGAAATTATGATTGATGACTATGCAGAAACTCTTTACACAGTCTGCATATATAAATTAAATCCATAAATAAAACTTGGAGGACGAAGCATTTGGTTTATACTCACTAAAGTACGTAACATTTAGGGCATTTGTATTTGGATTGAGCTTCGTGGCAGATTTGACATTGTCGAGGACCCATTGAACACGAACTGAATCACACAGAATAAGAAATCAACTATTTGAAAGGAAAATGAAAGCAAAAGTAATAACAACAACAATAATAATAATAACAACATATGAAGTTCAAACCCTAAGAAAAGTAAATTATCATAAAGCTACAACAACTAATTCTTCCCATAGCATAACAAAAAACGAGTTTAAGATAGAAAATCAAAAGTAAAATATATAGAGTTAAAACCTAGATACTAAAAGTAATTTTATCAAACAGATGGTCTACACGAAAACATTAAGAAACAAACCAAATATTGATACTGATTAAGATGCAGTGTCTAACAAATAGGAAAGTTAGGAGAAGAAAAAAGGTAGAAGTAAGAGTAAGAGCAGATACCTTGGCTCAAGAGACGGAGATGATGATGATAGTTTCGGATCTCTTTCCTTTTCAAGTCGCTTCTTTTCTTACCGTTTCGCAACTGAATGATTAACCAGAACCGGCGGGAAGGCACTCAAGAAATACTATAAAGTTTGTGGGCTTAAATGGGGTGGTTGAGTTGAGTGACCATAGGTTAAAAATTTCTATTATTTTTATTAACTAACTAATCCAAAATAACTATAAAGTTTTATATCATTTCACAAATGTTAAAATTATTATTATTAAGTTGTATATCATATTTTAGAGTGGTGTGTAATGATTAGATATCATATTTTAAATTTGAAATCGGAATAAAATCACATGTGTAGATTTTTATTAATATTTATCATTCTATCTATAAATAAAATAATTTATTATTTTAGTAATAATTAAATAATATAATTAAAATTATATTAAAAATTGAAAATAACATTGAGACAGATTTATTTTGAAGGTGATATTAATTTTGAGACAGAGAGAATTATATCAATTTAAATTTATAATTTTGTTAGTTTTATGTACTTTTTAATTCTCTGTTTATTAAATTTTTATTAGTTATTTGTGATTTTTTTTGAACTATGGACTTAGAGAATTTGAAAGAAAAGTTCTCGAGAAGAGATAAATGGGTAAATAACATGGAAAATATAAATCGAGAATAGGAGAATAGTCTTGTTAAGACATCCCTAAATCGAAATTACTAGTGGGAACCAACAAAACATACGATTAACAGTGTATCACAATTTTTAAATATTGAATTGCAATTTAATTTTTTTCTAATAATATATTATTTCCATTTTGTAATATAAATAAAAATTAGTTAAATAAAATAGATGTGTAGTTCAAAATTTAGATATTTACATCAATTTTTTTTAAACAATTTTTATTTTTATTATGAGACAGAAAATATTACTTAAATAGATTTTTATATTTAGAAAGATTAATTTATGATGAGAGTTTGGAGAGGATGAGAAGTGAACAGGGAGAAAAAAAGAATTTTTTTTGTCTTCATTTTTTAAGAGGGTGCTTTTAGAGAATGATAAAAGAATAGGTATGATTAATATTTTTTTTAATATATAGATTATTATAACAACATGAAAATGATTTGAAGAATTTATTTAAGTTCAATAAAATTTTCTAAAATCCTCGTTCAATACAATTTATTTGTATTATTAATAAAAATAAACCCATCAAAATCTTTTACTCCAAAAAATGTTCATAATTTCTACTTTTCTTTTTTTTTTTTTAGGTTAAATTATAATTTTAGTCATTTATATTTCATCTATTTCTTATATATTTTTTCATCAACTAACTCCTTTAAGTGACATTCTATTTTGGAACGTTAAAATTTATGTTATTACCTTTGATTTGCAAAAATATTTTTTTTTCCGTTAGTTTTATTATAAAAATATTATATGACTATTATAATGGTGTTGATGTGACAAATTATAATTTTTGGAAAAATATATTAATAGTCATTTAAGTTTAAACCAATTTTCACTCAGGTACAATGCTCATCTTTTACCTCTTCTCCGTCCTTCTCTTTCACTCTATCTTTATATAACCTAAAACTCAAAATTTGAAATTCTAATAGAAAAACTGAAAATATTGACCATGTGAATTTAAGAAGAAAAAGAAAACAAAATAAGAAATCAATCATTCCAACAATAATTAAAAAAATGAATTGTTGTAAATAAATGGAAATTCACCATAATTCAACAAAAAATAAACGCGTTGGTCATATATCCAAGAACTGGATCAAACATAAAAGATTGAAAATGCAATTTAGCCTAATTTTATTTATGGTGTTAAAGTATTTGTACTTTCACTTTGAAAATTATTTATATTTGAGAGTAGTAATTTCAATCTTCGTATTCATACATATTAGATCTTTAAATAGTTCGATGAGTTGTATCGAGTTATTAAAATAAATCAATATATAACAAAAAATAATTATTATGATTGTAACTCAATTAAAAATCATTAAAATATCCTTAAATATGAACTATAAAATATTATAAATAAAAATATTTACTTGCTTAAACATTCTTAGACAATGCACCTCAACTAATTCAAACAGGCAACGACTTTTTCATATTTTTGCAACAGTTTTTAGGCGTTGTTGTAAGTTGAAAATATTGTAGTGATATATGTAAGAAAAAAAATATTGGATTACTTTAAGTTTGATTCAGTTTTCGAATGGACGAATCATTCATTTATTTTTAGTAGATTTATCTTTATTTACAACAACTCATTTTAAATTAGTTGGAATGATTGATTTCTTGTTTTGAGTTTTTCTATTGGAATTACAAATTTTGAATTTTAAGTTATTTAAAGATGGAGTGGAAGAGTAAAATGGTGAAAAGGAAGATGATGAAAATGTAATAGATGAAGATTGGATTTGAAGTTTAAACTTAAAGGACCATAAATGTATTTTTTCCAAAACTTAAAAGATCAATCTAAAAATTATTCACTTTTATAATTTTTTAGATCTATATTATTATGTACTCGTCAACATTGTAACAGTCACATGTTATTTTTTTAATAGAACTAACAAAAAAAATATTTTTAAAAGTAAAAACTATCGATATAAATGAAATGTCACCTAAATTATCCTATTGACAAAAAAAAAACATAAAGACTTATCCAAAAAATAATTAAATATAAACTACTAAAAATATAATTTAACAAGATTTTAAAAACTATCACCTCTTTTTCCTTCAAACTCGCAAACAAAATCTAATTTTTAGAAAGTCAAATTTCATCTATCATAGTTTTTACATACAAAATAACTCCTAGTTTCTATGATAGATTTTGTCTAGAGCTCATCTATATTGACAGTGATTACAGCCACAAAATAGGCTTGTGTGAATATGAGACTTTAAGAAAATGTGACCAATTTTTTCCTTAGAAAGCTCCTAAAAATAAAAGTCATACATACAAAATAACATCATGACCATTGACATCTACAAATCTAAAATGTTCAAAGTTAGATTTCCATTCTTCCAACTCCTAGTCAACTAATGTTAAAAATTCACGCATTTTAAAAATTGAAATAATGTTGGTTTGATAAAATGAATCAGTCTAAAATGTGTCTCAAATTCCAATTTTGTTTTATCTAATTTTTCTCTTCTCATGTTTTTTCCACAAGGGCTTCTATCGAATCCAAATAATATCTACATCGTGACAACCTCAAATAAAAATTATTATCATATATTTCTTCTTTTAATTTTTCTTTTTGTGCGTCTAGATATTGATCTTCTTTTAATTTCTCTTATTTAAGACCATAATACATTACTTATTTTGCTTTGTATTCCCAACTATGGAGACAAAAACAACAATAAATCAAGAAGATAACAACACAATAACGACACTCTACAACGCATCATTAAACGGTTGTGTAACTACCTTAAACACACTAATCCAAACCAACCATCTTATACTCCACAAAGTTTCACTCTCTCCCTATTACCAAACACCATTACACATAGCCTCTCTTCTAGGACATTTACAATTTTCCGAAATTCTTCTAGAAAACAAACCAAGTTTCGCCAAAGAAGTTGACTCTAAAGGACGTTGTCCTCTTCATCTAGCTTCAGCTGAAGGACACACTGAAGTTGTGAAAGCACTTTTGTTAGTAAACAAAGATGTATGTTTGGTTCATGATAAAGATGACATGATTCCTTTGAATTTAGCTGCAATGAGAGGACGAATTGGAGCGATTAAGGAGTTGGTTAATGCTAGACTGGACTCGATTCGAGTAATGAATGATCATGGCTCTATTTTGCATTTATGTGTTTGGTATAATCATTTGGAGGTTTTGAAGTTCCTATTGGAATCAGTTAGAGGAGATCAAAATTTGATGCTATCTAAAACCAAAGAGGGCCATACAATTCTGGACTTGGCAGTTAGACTCAAACAAATTAAGGTATGGTCAATGGTACGGTGGACCACCTTCAACCACTTTTTAAAATTTATTTGAAATTCTATTCGTCCATCATATTTTACTGTGATGTCATCTAATTATATCACTTTATGAAATATCTCAACAAATATTTATGTGAGGAGATTATACTTTTGGCGCATTGAAATTAACTGAATGACTAAAATTGCACATAGCTTGAGAAAATAAAAGTGTAACTATAGCAACTCTAATGTTTTAAGTATAATTCATTCTAGACAATATACTCATTCCTTTTGGCAGGTGTTGGGGTTTGCCTCTTCAATAACGTTGTTACTTTATTTGCAGACCATAAAATACTTACTTATGCAACCTGAAATAAGAACAACATCAATTACTTTGAACAGGTCAGGTTTCACAACTTTGGAGGTGTTAGAGCCCTGCCCAAGAGATTTCATAAGCCTTAAAATCGAAGAAATGTTAATTGAAGCCGGGGTTCTAAAATCCGCATACGTCTATTCTGCTCTGCAACACTCACAATCACCAAACATAGCTAGTCAAGAACAACCAAATGAAAGAAGAAAAATGTGGGAAAACTTGTGGTCCAAGTATCTACAATTCCAAGGTAATTGGATAGAAGAAACAAGAGGAACATTGATGTTGGTAGCAACTGTGATTGCCACCATGACATTTCAATCAACAATAAGTCCACCAGGTGGAGTTTGGCAAGAAAACACACATACTGGAGGACTCAACTGCACTACTTATGGCATATGTGAAGCAGGCACTGCAGTTTTAGCTTATGCTTGGCCACATGAATTTGTACAGTTCATGACATATAACACCACTTCTTTCTTTTCATCTCTTGGTGTTGTGTTGCTACTTATTAGTGGATTCCCAATTAAGAATAAGGTCATGATGTGGGTCTTGACCATGGCTATGACCGTTGCAGTCACGTTTATGGCGCTCACGTATGTGTTTGCACAGGGTTTGATCACTCCTTATCATATTATTCAGACCTATTTTAGCATGGCACACCCTTTGGTTGTTGCTTGGGGCATATTGCTTTTAGTTTTTGGCTTGATTCATACACTACGGTTGGTTTTCTGGGTAAAGAAGAGGACAAAAATGAAACTTCACCGGTCAAGACGCATGTCCACAAGCACAAATTACCCGGTTGTTTAGCCCTGCATGGAAGTGGAAGAGAAATACTAGCAAAACTCTTACTATCTTTTATTTGCAAATTCACAAGACACAGATGAATTAATACATCTCATTTATAAAATATAATTTATTTGAATTTCAATAGTGAGAGTATTTGAAAGAGGGTGTTGCTTGCCCTCGTCGTGCATTGTGTGTCAATATGAATGGCGTCGCCCAGCGTGGGCTCTGTATAAAATGACTAGGATATTTAAGCTGGATTGTTCAGGTAATGGTTTCTTATGACCTTGTGTTTTTTTTTTCTTCTCTTGTTCCAAAAATAACCACTGTTTAACACACGCAGTCTTACCTTTCCCCATAACTACTGTCACAGTATCCCTAAATTGTAAAAAATATGGAATACAAAATAAGTCATCTTTAGCTTCCCGGGTAAGGAGGACAAATGCTTAGAAAAGAAGACAAGTTTGTCTCACAATCTCGACCGCAATTTCAGTGAAGCAAAAACCCATTCAACAACAAGAAGCAACTTCGAGTACTTCTGACCTAGTTACTAGTAATCAAGGGGATTTTGATGAAGAGTAGAAGTAACTAGTGGCATAGTAATATAATTTGCTACCATGACTTAAGAACTTGGTGAAATTTAGACAACCCAATGCAGTAATTAATTTTGTTAAACAGCAATGTCAGTAACAGTAGTTTTTCACGAGTAGCACCATAGAGGTGAGAACTAACATGAGCAACTGCGTCAAACCTCAATCATAAAAGGATATGAAACAATTTCCAAATTCAGTTAAATTTGAAAGAAAATATGTGGAACTAAAATGAATCATATAGTTTACATTCAATTTCTCCCACAGCTGACTTTACCAAAGCAACTGCATATGTATAAAGTTCAACTTCATAATACAATCGAATTGCCATTTGTTTGCAAAAGTAGAACTTAAAAGACCAAATAAAAAGAAAGGCCGGGGATAATAGACGAGACTATTTCACATGTAGAGTCCTTCTGGCACTCCTTCTTTCTTCTTAAACATCACTTTATCCTTTGCCTTCTTAAAATCGGGATGAGTCACCTGAACAAGATATCAAAGTAATATTAAGATATATAAATATACTGTGGTACAGACCAAAAGAGAATACAGACAAATGCATAAAAAGAAGCATAAGATTGATTGGACAAGAAGGGAACTCAATGAATGAACTAAATTTGACCATAATATCCTAAGCTTTATATTTGGGTCAAATTAAAATGAACTTGTCAAAAGATGCAACCTCTTAGTTACAGACAGCATTATTATGTTGTATAAACAATAGAAATAAGAAAAAATTCTGACCTTCATGCGGCGTTCCCGTAGAGCAAGTAAACCAGCTTCAGTACATATTGCCTTTATATCAGCTCCAGAGAATTCATCCTTGGTCATAACAAATTCTTCCAAGTTGACATCATCAGCTAATGTCATCCTTGATGTGTGTATCTTAATTTCAAAGCATGAAGTCATTTAGTCGCATGTTCAAACATAATATGCATATTAAGATATTGCATAAAATCAGCATTAGGTTGCTTTCACAAGATTAGTCATGTCTACCTGGAAAATGCGTCTCCTTGTTTTGATATCGGGAAGAGGAAACTCAATCTTCCTGTCAATACGACCAGGTCGTAGCAAAGCTGGATCAAGACTTTCAATTCTGTTGGTAGCCAGAATCACTTTTACATCTCCTCTTGAATCAAAACCATCTAACTGATTCAGCAACTCCAACATGGTCCTTTGAATTTCACGCTCTCCACCTGAGTGAGCATCATACCTGTAACAAATTAACAAAATTAAGCTCGTGAATGCAAGGAAAAAAAAATCAGAGTCCATGAAGTGATACAATGCATCACTCTTCTACACTGCCCACCTATATAAATCCTAAAGTTGGGGGTTCAATAGCTTACCTCTTTGTACCGACCGCATCAATTTCATCAATGAAAACAATAGAAGGAGAAAGATCATCGGCAACTCTGAAAAGCTCCCTCACAAGTTTTGGACCATCTCCCAGGTATTTTTGTATCAATTCACTACCAACTACACGCAAGAATGTTGCGGATGTTGAGTTTGCCACAGCCTGAAGGCACAAGAAGCATGTCTTAGACCTAACTGATAGGGCATATGTGTTTGTGTAACACATTACAAGCAATAAAGAAGAAACAGTTTTTCAAATAAGTAGTGTGTTACAAATACAAATGTGTTTGTGACAAAACCACAGTCAAAAGGACAAACTGCATTTTAATTTCTAAACAGTGCACATTTACAAATGACAAAACAACATTGCAACATGCATCACCAGTATGAATCATGAATGCAATATTTATCAACTTTAAAAGTGTCTGCAGTAAAACCTCCTAGAAACAGTGCACCAAGGAATTCAACATGCAAAAGATTGGTTAAAAACACAGTATTTCCAAATTGCACAGATCTGATAATCACACAAATCTATTTTGTCCACATACACTAGAGAAAAACCTTCTAAATTCCACGGCATTGATTCATTATTGAACAAGTTAAGCAAAGTGAACAAGGACAATTGAGTGATAACAAGGAGGTGGTGAAATCTAAACACCAATAGCACAAATATCAAACACAGATAAATGCAAACCTTTGCAAGCAAGGTCTTTCCTGTTCCGGGTTCTCCGTATAATATGACCCCCTTAGGAGGCTTGATACCAATATCTTCATATAGTTCAGGATGTGTCAGAGGTAGCTCAACTGCCTCTTTAATTTCCTGTATCTGCGCATCTAAACCACCAATGTCGGCATAAGATTCCAAAGGAGCCTTCTCAACCTTCATCACAGAGACCATTGGATCAACTTCATCTTGCAGAAGGCCAACAACCGAAAGAACCTGTGGAAAGCCAATCATATTCATTATATCATCTAGATCGAATTGTTAGAACAATAACAAGACATACCTAATTCTATAAACAATATTATAACCAGAACTTTTCTCGTACACACACGCACAAGTGCTCAAACAATCTAAAATATATATAATTAAAAGTTCCAATGCTCTCACCCAAATGGCACCAAACATTCAAAAGATTAGACATCCAATATGCAAAAGTTCATGTTCCAAATATTTTTTGTCACAAGTAGACAGAAAATGATTTGAAATGGAAAATTTGATTTTCATTTATTATTAACAGGTTGAGTTGTATGAAGCAGCAAACTACTCTAATGTCTCAACTCACTCTCATTTCTTAAAATCAGCGAAATCGTGACTTGAAGAGTAACAATTGAGTTAAAACTCCAATCGCAAATCTCAACCCTCCCAAATTTTAGTTCCATCAAGCATAGCTAATGGGATTGGGTTATTTGAACTTTATCTACTGAGATAAACACTTAAAAGACTACTTGAGAGAGCTTATGAAAATAACTTATATAGTTTAACTTTATTTTATCCTCTGTTACATAAATAGCATATACACAAGCACTTATATGATATGCATTTAAACTATTAAGTACTTGGCTAAATTGTTTATCCAAATAGGGACTTATAATCAAAATCATAAGTATAGAACTTGTGATCTTCCTAAATAAGCATCTAATTCCAACAAAATCATAAAAAAAACCAATACTAAACCATCCCTTCAAAAACAAATAGCACATCCTCCAAATCAAACCCTAAATCCACAATTAAAAAAATTTCACATAAATTCCACAAATTAACAAACAGACATACCTTATTATGCATCAAAATAGCACAACCAGGCTCCAACTGATCCTTATCAACGAAAGACAAAATTCCAACATAATACTCAGGTCCAACTGACGAAGAAACAATAGCATGATTCTCATCAATAAGTTCTTCAAGGTTACCAACACTCATAGGCGAACCTCTTAAATCATCAACCTTAGATCTATCTTCTTCAGCCTTTTCCTCTTGAGGTTTCAACCGCTCTTGATAAGCAACAAACTCTTCCTCCATTAACAGATAATCCTTCACTCGCTCTAGCTTCAGAAGCCTCAGTTTGCACTTCGACACCGGAGTTACCGTCGGTAAACGAGATGCGGCATCTGGACCCTTTTGTTTTCGTTGTTTTCGACCTACACGTGCCGGTGGTGCTGCTGGCTCGAATTTCTTTTCCTTTTTGTCGCTTCCGTCTTGTTTCCGATCGCCGGCATGGCCTTGTCGGTTCATGCCGCCGGGAGTTCCTTGACCCATCGTCGATTTGTAGATTCAGAAGGTGGGGAGTATTTCGCACTGTGTCAAGGGTTTGAATCTTTTGTGCAGTTCGTACAACCACACTCTTCTTCTTTCTTACTTTTTCGGACAAACTTCACTTTTTTTTTAATAAATAAACAAACTACTAGTACAATTTTTTATAGAAAAAAATAACACCAATCTTACCACTCAAGTAATCAATATCTCCTCTAAAAAATAAACAAAGTTTATCTATATTTATAAAGATTTTAAAAGAAAAAATTAATAATTAAACTTAATCGATTATTAAATTGATTTAATCTATAAAAATTAAAAATTAAATTATATTTTAAAAAATAATTTATTAATTGAATTGATTTTTAAAAATTAAAATTAAATTAAACTAATTTTTAGTTTGAAAAAAACTAAAATTAAAAAGTTTCTTTGACTGCTATTACGAACGTGTGGCATAATATTTTGGGATGAGGCGACAAAGACTGTTGATGACATAAATCAAATGATTATAAATATTTTATTTTAACTGATAAAAAAGATATAAATTCTACAAAATTTTCATCTACATATTTTCCTAATATGTAAATGTATTGTTTTTCTAATATGTTAATAAATATTTTGCTCATTTTAATCAAATAGAACTTAATGTTCTTCCAAAAATTTGAATGAAATTGAATTTTCTTTATTAAAAACTACAATACTAGTAATTCAATAATGATGATTTTATTAACTTTGTTTTATTTTAAATTATTAATTAAATTTTAAAATGTTTTTTACACAATTAAATTTCAAAAAGTTAAACCAAAATACATTCATTATTGTCATTAATAAAAATTATTCATTATTGTCTACGTAATTTTTTAGAGTTGAAAAAGCCATCCATTCATTTATTAGAGTTTACGGAAAGTGTTTTTTGGAGTAAAATCATATATGGGCCCTCATATTCGGGCCTATATTGAACCTGTTTCATCTTTGATGTTTGGACCAATAAATGAAAGAAAACCATATTTCATACCCCCCCACACTTTGATTCCTATTTTCATGCTTTTTTGAAAAATCTATTTTACCTTTTATTAATTTCACTTATTCTCATTGAAAATATTTGAATTATTATTTTTTACCTTATACAAATACAAAATTTTCCATATGGAGTTTTTATTCTTCCAAAAATCTAGTTTAGAAATTAACATATCAAAATTTTTTTACATATTAAAAAATTTGATATGTAAAAAAACAAAATAAAAGAGTTCACACAAAAAATTTCGTTGGGAAACTGACAAACTTCTTATACGTCTGTAAAAAAAAGTAGAAAACAAATTTCAGTACATAGAAGGAAAAAATAGATGTAGAGTATAAAAAACAGACCAATTTCATTTAAGATTTTTGTATTTTCTATAAACGTATTTTTAGAAATTCATTCAAAAAATTGTAAAATATAGAATAAAAATTAAGATGTGGAGTATGATTTCAGATTCTCACAAACCAAACTTGGACAGACTGTTTCTCCCAAATCCAAAATCAATACTTTGACCCACAAAGGTCCAAAACCTACAAATTAAATGACTAAACAAATAGTACGGGTCATGAAAAAAAGTTGAATAGTTCTCAAATCCTTACTCTCATGAAAAACTATAGTAAGAGGCACACTTGTTAGCATTTATGTTAATTTGATATAGCAATAGTTAATAGTCGTCTTATCTGTCATTTACATAAATTATAATTAATATGACAGACAGAATGATAATCATATACATATTTTTTTTTATAATGAATTGTTTAGTGAAATACCATATTTGAACTAATATACATATTTTCTTTGCTTTATCTATAATAGAGATATTCAAGAGATACTCTCATAATCAAATGTATATTTATGTCTAATTAATTTATTGTAATTCATATTTGTCATGTGTATCATATGTATGATAAATTATTATTAGTATGATAGTATTTTGCATATTTTTTTCTAAAAATTAGCAATAGATGCAATAACAATCAAATATGCATTTATCTCTTAATTAATTTATTGATGAAATATCATATTAATTTAAACTAATTGATTAGTAACACTATAACCTTTTGATGTGACTTCAATTTTTACGACCAAATAATTCTCTTCCACCTTAATCACAATAATATTGTGTATATTTTTATCTATGAAAAATCTTATTGTATATTAGTGACATATTTGAACTAATTGAAATAAGGAAAAGAAATAGGGAAAGTTTTTGAATATTTGAAATTTAAAATGAGGGAAGTGAAGAGGAAAAAGTAAAAGGAGTAGATAGTTTGAATAAAAAAAATATGTAGTCAATGGCCAAACGGTGATATTTGAAAAATATAAAAATGAATGTTTCGGTAATTAATAATGCAAAAAGAGAAAAAATTTAAGACAAATGACATTGTATTAAGAAAACAATAATTTATTGTTGTATTACTTAAAAAACTAGAAATAAATATATAAACAAAACATTTATTTATAAAAAGACGACAATTAAAAAGTACTTACCGAACGGAGTACTATATATGGAAATGAGAGTAGGTGATGATTAATTGGTTGTTATTTAGTTAACCAATGTAGTGGTCATTCAATTGGACTGTATTACAGACTAACTACTGCTAATTAAAGCATCATTGGCAGTTGATAGTTGCCATACACGGATATATATTATAGGATAGCTAACTACAACATCTAACTCTTCATTCTTTTGGGTATAAAGTTTATTCAAACTTTTTACCAACCGTATTAATTAACCTCATTCATACTTAACCTCACAACAATAAATAAATAAATATACAGTTGGAAAACATAAAACACAGATATCTGCCACTTCACACTAAAAAATTCTACTTTTTAACAAAGTTGAATTTAAGTAATTTAAGATCAACATCTCCTAGCTAACTTTAATTCACCATCTCATCCGAAGAGTATCGATTTAGATATTCAAGACCATTCAAGTGAATTTCATCACTTGTTCATTAATGAAATTCCAACAGTAGATGAAACTCTTGAAGTTGGAATAAAATTTTAAAACAAAGATGAATGCGTACATGCAATCAAACGTTACCATCTAAAAAAATCTCTGAATTTTGCGGTACAAAAATCAGATTCAGAAAGGTATGTCATTTATTGTTTAAATCCAAATTATTTGTTTAGATGTAGAGCTTCAAAACGCAAAAATAGTGAATTATGGGTGATTGGTAAATGGAATGCCCTTCATACATGCACAAATTCTGCATTGTCACAAGATCATACGAAACTTGATTCTAACATGATATGTACAAGCATAGTGCAAGTTGTGAAAGTGGATCATTCAATCAAAGTGAAGGTCATTATTGCTGAGATTCAGACTTTGCACAACTACACAGTTACTTATAGAATGGTCTGGAAGGAAAAAATAAAGCAATCGAACAAATTTATGGCAATTGGGAAGAGTGTTACAATCAACTCCCACAATGGTTGTTGGTTATGCAAACATTTGCTATAGGAACCAAAATTGAAATGAAAACAATCACAGCTTATCATGAGAATAGTTTGATAAATGAGATAAGGATATTTCATAGACTATTTTGGACTTTTATTCTGTGCATAGACCTTTAAATTCTGTAAACTGATAGTACAAGTTGACGGGACTTGGTTGTACGGAAAGTACAAAGGAACTCTATTAGTAGCAGTTGCACAAGATGAGAACAACAATGTAATTCCAATTGCTTATGCTCTTGTGGAAGGTGAGACAAAAGAAAGTTGAAGTTTCTTTTAGAGAAATTTGGGAAAAACGTCACTCCACAATCAAACATTTGTATGATTTCAGATAGACACGAATCAATTAAGAGTTCTTATAATAATCCGAATAATGGGTGGCAAGATCATCTGCCAAAGCATATGTTTTGTGTCCGACATACTTCACAAAATTTTGTAAGGAAATTTAAGGACAATGCTTTGAAGAAAAAAGTTGTCTACGGGTAATAATTTCATTCCTAAATTATATAATTAGTGTAATAATGTTTTGTCTACTATTTCAATACAGGTTACTCGATCAATTAGCCTACATATCAATACTACCGCAAAGAAATCGACATAGTAAACTTGGAGGCTTTGAAATGGTTAGACAACATACCTCGACAAGATTGGATTCAAATATTCGATGGAGGTAGCTGTTGGGGTTAGATGACAACCAACCTTGTGAAGTCAATTAATAGAGTATTAAAAGGCACGCGCAACCTTCTTATCACTGCTTTGGTCTAAGCAACTTATTTTAAAACAAGGACATTGTTCCCAACCATGGGAAAACGACACACGTCAATTTTAGCTTATGGTAAGCTATACACAAAAACTTGCATAAATTTTATGAAATTGGAAATAAGTAAATCCAATAGTCATAGAGTGAATAGTTTTGATCGGAGCAACTATATTTTCATGGACCACGAGATATTAGTTCCAAGGGAAGGGCGATCAATTGGTCACTTCAGTGTAAACCTTCCTAACAAGTGGTGTGATTGGGGAAAATATCAAGCTAAACATATACCTTGTTCACATGTCATAGCAGCATGTTCTAGCATAAAATATGATTATTGGAGCCTTATACATGATGCGTACAAGGAGGAAACGATACTAAAAGTCTACGACAAAGCCTTCCCACCCATACCAAACAAATGATATTGACCACAATATGAAGGTATTAAGTTGTGTCACAATTCATTAATGCAGAAAGTCAAGAAATATCGTCCAAAAAGCAAACACATTAGAATTGAAATGGACAATACAAAAAGAGTACCAAAAAATGTGGATTATGTCGGATATCTAGTCATACTAGGATACATTGTTCAAACGCTGCGAGCACATCTACTCAAATTTGATTTATCATTTTTTTTAATATACTTTCTTTGAAAATTATAATATTAATTTTCTATTTTAATTTTAATTATGACAATTTTTAATAATAATAATTATTTATTAATATATTATTATTAATTATAAATATATTATTTAATATAATTATTTATTAAAATATTAACAATTACATAAAATAAAAAATAAATTAAATTTTTTTTTAAAAATCTTTTTGGGAGATTGAATCCTCAGCCAACGAACTTCTACTAGAAAAAAAAATAACTCGTCACGACCTCCAAGTAACCTCAAAATATAGGTATTTTTGGTATATAAATTTGGGGGTTTCAAATGATGATGAAAAAGAAAGTTTTGATTTTAACGAGTTAAACTTAAACCAACAAGATTGGTGTTCAACTGCATTGATAAGGGTTTCTGCATATTGCGAGACTTACAACACTTCTACCTCTTCGTAACTTGGTGATTTTGGTATGAATTTACCTCTTCATGACTTGTTGATTTTGGTATGAATTTTCATCTCTCAAAAGAGAATAAAAGTAACTCATTTCCCTATTTTGCTTGATTGCATCTTAATAGCTTTCTATAGTGATTGTATTATTTAACTATATTTAAGCTTAATCGATGCTTTCATGGAGATGCTTTCATGCACTAGTTTAGTTATTGCTTTTGCATTACTTTAAAAGTAACTCTTAATCATCTTGAAATCATTGAATTGATGCCTTCTGGTTTACTCTAAAAATTCAATTCGATTCTAAGTGACATAAAATTATGAAACTAGGTTGCAATCTTGTTCGTATTATTTTCTTAATTGGGTTTTCAAATTTTCTGGTATTTATTAAAATTTTGATCGATCATCTCTGCATTATTTTGATATGTTCATTGATGTATATTTGTTTTCTGCTCTTCTGATTCTAAATCCAGCTCCAATTATAGCTATTTTAATTTTGAATCTAGCTCTAGCTTTTCTGATTTTAAATCCTTTGGTTATGATTCTGATTAGCATCAAGTGAATAAAATAGATTTCAAAGCATTGTGAAAATAATAAACACTTCCTAATTGTTAGTTGGTTTATATTGTTTGCTGGAACACCTAGAATGCCTTAATCTAATTTTTGTTATTATTTTTAGGCTGCAAAGTCTCTAATTCTTTTTTCACTGTACTCATCCTACCCTTATTGTTAGTTCTTTATATGAAGCACTTGAGATACAGTGAACCTATTATGCTATTTCCCTTTCTTAATTTATGAGATTTCGTGGATTATAAAATATGAGAAATTCAACTCTGTAATCTTAGAGACACTTTGAAAAACTTGACGCATCAAGCATGAAGAAGGGTTAGTGTTAACATAAATAAGGGTTAGTGTTCAGTCTTTGATTCTATATTTAGATCTAGTTGTTGAAGGATTGATTTGGGGTTGTGAATTTTTTGTTGCTGTTGAGAATGAAAATGAAGTCAGGGTCACTGGATCAGTGGAGGAACTACTTTAGGTCGTCAAATTCGGATATTTTCGATATAATTGACTATGCAATTGTGGTTGATGCTTCTGATTGTCCAAAGGAGTTTAAGTTGAAGAGAGATAAGATTGCTGAGAGGTTGTTCTCTTGTAAGTTGACTCGTTGTTTGGGGTATGATAAGGTTGAATTGGCTGTGAATGGGGATGATGATCATGAAGGTTGCAAGAGTGATGGTGTTGAGTTTGGAGCTGGTGGAAGCAAAGAGAGTAAGGTGACTGATCATGAATTGATGATGGATGGGAACCTTGTTAGCAATTATAGCTTTGGTGAAGGTGAGGCTTTGACTGATGAGATTGAAGAAGAATCTCAGTTTGTTGGTGAGGTTTTGAGGATTAGACTTTAGAGACATTCTCTATAACTGTGAAGAAGAGGTATGCTTTTTTTCTCTCTCTTCCCTTTCTTTGATTGACTTTGTTGGATGTTTGATGAGATTTTTTTGGAAGGAATTGGTATTAATTTATGGTTTTTAATTGGAATTCAGAGGAGTCATTTAAGGTCTAGCATAAAGCCAACTTACTTTGCAAATACATAAGATAGCCTTCTAAACTAGCAAACTGATAAATTGAGACCTAGAGAGGCCTCGAAATGCAGCGAAGCTGTCCAATCTAGATCAAAGTGGGAATAAACTCCCCAGCGGTTGTAGGGTTTGTGAATGGACAGATGGACATTAATTTTTAAAAAGAACAGAACCCCTGTTAATCAACCTTGAGTAGAATGCCAAGTATGATATAATTTGAATTCTTAGACTCAGTTTGTCAGTATAGCTTCTGGCTTACCTTGTGGTAGTGAAGGGTTTCTCTTAATGTTTTCTCGGTGGAAAAAGCTTGAAAGAGACCTACATAATCAACGGAAGGAGTAAGTATTTACCATTTGTTGATTTGATCTTGTTTGGTTTTATTCTGTTTTGGATTTTAAGCGACAAAAGGTTACTTCAAAGGCCATTATACATGAAAAGGTTTAGTTACATACATTGTGGAAGGCTGCCACATTAGAATTTTTACGAACTATATATACTGTGAAGTCAAAACTTATTGCAGACCCCATGGTTTGCATAGGGACACTGTATGTCTATCGCTTGATGCATCGATGAACTTATTACTATGAAAATGTCTATTATTAAATTATCTCATCTAAGTTACTTTTCTTGCCTATCCATTGCAATATAGCATGATTTAGTTTTATCTTTTTGCATGTTAAACCGGCAAAATATTCTTTTGCAGTTGAAATTCTAACTTTCCTTCCATTTATTAAAATGCTTTTAACTATTTCGACTTTTAGTTTCTATTTGATATTAGCTTTTTCCAGTGACAATTTATTGACAAAGCTATTATGAATTTTTATTCCTATGTCATATATGTATAGCCATTATGCCTTCATTGTGTGTGTGTAACTTGGTGACTGACACTCAAATGGTGTGTTACTTGCACAGGCGCTATGACATAATCCAAATTCCTGACGTGTATGATTCATGCAAGTAAGTTATCTCTTTCATTAGGTTTTAATGACCGTCCTCTTCTTTAACCAAATACGTAAAACTAAATTTTATATATATATTTGTGTCTCCGATATGCATAAAGATTTAACTAATGTTCAAATTTCACAAATTTGAAGATTAAATTGACGGGTTCATTTAAACTATGTAGCTTCTTTTATTATTTTATTATGAGAAGTTAATTTTTACTTGCAAATTACAGATATGATCTCTTGCACAATGCACATCTTAATCTAGAAGGACTGGATGAACTATTTAAAGTTTCTCAGGTATGTTACGTCAGGAAAATCTCTGCTCAACTAGAACTGATTGAACCAGTGCAAGACAAACATTTCTTATAAAATTATGAACAATGTTTTCCTTAAATATTTTGAATGGAACATTGTATGTTAAAACCAAAGATAGTCAGGCATTCCCTTGCAGAAATGAAACACAAAAATATGATATTTATCTGTATATTACATAACCTTATTGATGAGTACTATTTGTTCACTTTCCTTGCTGCACCACCTTCTTATTTGCAGGCACTTGCTGATGGTGTAATTCCAAATGAATACAGAATTAATCCAATTCAGAAGCTGAAGATTGGCTCAAAGGTAACCTCCAGCTGTAAGGAGTATTGCAAATTGCCTGTATATGTACAGAATTTTATGTTCAGTCTGATACTATGTGAGTACTTATTTGTGCCTCTTTAATCCAGATCGCACGTCGATTATTGGGGAAATTTTTGATTGATCTGAGGAACACCCGTGAGGAAGCCATTAGTGTTTCTGAGTTAAACAGTAACCAAGACCCCGATTCATCATTTCCAAAAACTGAAAAGGAAAATACAGACGCCAACCAAAACTTCTAAATAAAAATGATGAAACAAGATATATCAATAGACCAAGATGATGATAAAGAGACCAAATATCAGTTTGGATCCAAAGTAAATATATGCTCTTCATTTTTTAAGGGGAATCTTGTCTTCACTTTATGTTGTATTCTGATATTGTTTATTCTCTGCCAGGTATGCAAATGTAAAGACACCTGAATGTCATGTGCGAACACGCCTATACTTCACATCAGTAAGTGTTATGTTGCAATATGTTGAAAAAAAATTATTTCCTATCTCGTCAACTTAATCACTACATGATTCTCATTATGTCTATACCTGTTACGAGGTTTAATTTTCCCATACTAAAGAATTTTACATGAATTTCTTGTTTAGTGATTTTCCCAAAATTTATCATGTTTGCTGCGCTCTATTGTTAGAGATATTTCTTGCTGTGCACTATTGTTTTCAAAAAGTTATCATGTAAATGATTTTGGCTATATAAGTTCACAATTTTAATACCTATAGTTATATTGCATCTGGTTTTTGTTCTAAATTCCAATAAATCTCGTATGCTGATTTCTCAAGATGTGAAAACTTTTTAATATCAATCTTGGACAAGATTTGTTCTAACTTGCATTAATATATTTCTGTTTGTATACTTGTTGAGTTCTACTCCCTGTTCTTATATGGTTGTAATTGATGTACAAAAGCTGTCAAAGGTGTTTTGATTCTGTTGTAAAATTCCGCTATTTGCAGAATGTCTTAGAAACCAAACTAGAGAGCTCAGAGGAGTCATTTAAGGTCTAGCATAAAGCCAACTTACATAGTGTTTTGGTTGGATTTGGATTCCCTATTCCAATATTTATTTTTTATATACATATCCAAAACTTTTTGGAGTATTTAGTAAATATTTTGTTTGCGAAGATGATGACTGTTCGAAATTTTTTTGCAGTTAATCATAATAAATGTTAAGAAACTCATTATGATTTCTGTTGAAAGTTTATTGAATCTTTTAGAGCAAAATAACTATTTATTGTCTGTTTTAATGGAATTAGTAAAATTAAATTATATTTTATTGTATGTTTCAATAGAATTAGTTAATAAAAATAAATTAAAATTTTAAATTTAATTGATTGATATTAATAATTTAGAATTACAATTAGTAGCGAGATAAAATAAATTTAATTTAATAAATAATAATAAGTTTTAGTGACCGACAATACCGTAAAAATAGATCAATTATTAATATAGTGTTTAGTGACGGACAATATCGTAAAATAGATTAATACATTAATTTAGTGTTTAGTGACAGTCATTATTGTAGGTAGAAATCAAAAATATTATGTGACAATCCTCAAAGTGTAGCGGGTCGCCCCTTAAAGTTAATAGTAAATTTGAGTGTTACTCAAAGTAATATTGATTTTTAACTACTATTTTTAACTTTTGGTGACAAACTTTGTGTGTCATAATAAGTCAATTTTTTTGTAATGTTTATGGTAATGATTAATCCCTTACGTATTAGCATCATTACCGCCACCACCAGTATTAGTATCATTACCGCCACCACCAGTATTAGCATCGTTACCGCCACCACCAGTATTTGTATCATTATGGCCACTTGCATCACGGTCACCACCATTATTAGCATCATTACCGCCACCACCAGAATTAGAAGCATTATGGCCACCTGCACCACCGCCACCTACACCAGAACTTGCTCTGCCGCCATCTGCACCAGCTCCGGCACCAGATCCTGCACCAGCTCCAGCTCCCGCCCCCGAACCAGAACCACCTGCATTGGCACCTGCACCGGCACCGGCCCAGGCACCTGCACCTATTCCATTTCCACTTCCGCCTCTGGTTCCGGTACTAGGAATAGGAAGATGATTCTGATTAACATGATGAGTAGCAATAGTGCAATTTTGTTTGTTCAAAGCAATGCTTTCCGTCGGCAGATACCTTGCAGTTGTAACAACGACCGTAGCCAAAACAAAAAAGATACAACACCTCTTATCCATTTTGATTCTCACTTTCTATATGTAACTCTCTTTCCTATAATCACACAAAAATAATCACATCGGTTCTCCTTTTTATAAGCAGCTGCTCATCATGGCTTCTAGACTTCTTGTTGTTGACCCTCGCTTATAGTCAACAACCACGTCACATACCAAAAAGTCAAATACTCTACGTTAGGTTTTACTTTTTAATGAAACTAATGAAAATTAACGATTTTACAATCAGACTATAACATAAATACATTAAAAAAAAAAACCATAAAAACCTATTCGGGAACCGAATCAAAATGAATGATTAAAAATAAATTATAATATATTATATAACCGTGAACAACCGATGTAGTGTTGATTAAGCCTCATAAAATCTGGACAATCCTTGATTACCTACAATAGCTTTATATGGAATGGATGGTAGGTGACTTAATGATTGGGTTTTCTTATATACAGTTGACTGTTGCCTTTTGTACCTCCCATTTAAATTCCTACCCCCTCAATTTAATGTTTTTTGAGTAAAATATCCAAAATATTTTTTAAAAATTTCTGGACATTTCGTTTTTAATGTTTTTTAATATACCGGACATTTCGTTTTTGAAATTTCCGGGAAGGTCACCGGAAAATTGAAAATTCCGGTAGTTCAAAAATGAAATTTCCGGTATGTATTTTTCACTACAGAATTATTCAATTTTCCGGTTTCTTTCTCAAGAGAGTTCTCTAAACCTTTCCACAATCCATTAGGGTTTGACGCTGCAACCATTCCACAATCAGGGTTTGACGCTCCAACCAACTAAGTATGGCACACAATCAGGGTTTGACGCTCCAACCAACTGAAATATGGCAAACAGTGAACTGTGGCACACAGTACCCCATGGAAGGTAGTCCTGATGGGTAGCGGCAACATCGCCGACAAATACTGGTCGTGTGTTTTCCATCTCTATTTCAAAAAAAAATTAAAATAAAATAACAAACAAATTAAAAAAATATTCAAAAAAAAATTAATTTTTGAAATTTCCAGATTAACTACCGGAAATTTCCGGTGAACAAAAACAAACTACCGGATTTTTCAATATTTTTGAAATTTCTGATAGCTTCCGGAAATTTGAAATTTCCAGTATTGAAAATATAACTACTGGAAATTTCGTTTACTAAAATTATTTACCGGAAATTTTAACGAAAGGGTCAAATTTTGAGGTATTTTTTTATTACGCTCACATGAATGAATTTATGAGAGGTAAAATTGGATTTTTAACAAATTGAGAGTACAAATTTAAATGGGGATACAAAAGCAACTGTCCTTAATAATTGGGTTTTCTTATATATACTTGGCCCATTCAATTAGTGTGCTTAATTAAACATTTCTTATATAAACTTGGCCCATTCAATTAGTGTGCTTAATTAAACATTTCGCTCAATTTGGAGTGTGATTACTAATAGTTGCGTCGTTCATTCATAAGGAAAAGTAGCTTTATGGTTGTTAGTCTATACTTTTTCTTATATTAAGTGTCTAGAATAAAATGATCAACTTAATTTATAGATAAAAAAATATGAAAGGTTAATATTTTTTTAAAAATGATTTTTGTTTGTATTTTATTTTTTGTAATAATATTTTAAAAATATAACTTCAAATAAAAAATTAATTTAAATAGTTTACCAATATAATTTAAATACTTTATCTATTTTTTACAACATTTTTTATAATAAAATTTCAAAAATAATTAAACGAAAAACAATTTTGAAAAGTCTTTTTATAAATTAAAATCATTTAAAAAAATACCTTTTTTAAAAAAAATTAATTTTTATCATATTAAAATATTTAATAATAAATATTCAAATTATTAAATATCATTTTTTTTAATTGATAGCAAATGAATTTAAAAACTTGTACTATTTTTAAATAAATTTTCATAAAAATCATTTTTAAACAACCACCCAAAATACGGTAGTTCGTTGAACAGTGAACTAGTTATATATAGTAGAGTAAAATAATTAATATATAAAGTAAAAACAATCAATATTTTATTTGAGACTATCAGCTTTGGAGGATTAATACTTTAGACCGGTGATGGATTCATTGAAAAATATATTATCACGGTGGAAAAGTAGCCATATTTCTATGGGAAGAAAGTATTGAACTACTCTCTTTAAATCAATCAATGATCTTATTAGTTATATTCTTTTTATCTCAATATTTTTTTGAATTTTTTTTTAATATTAAATGATTTTTTTTACTTATTTACTACAATTTTTTTTCATCAATATTTTAGTATCTCATGTGTAATTCAATCTTCATTCTCTTAAAATATAAATAACAATCACAAAATCAAAGAATTAAAGACTCCAATAAATTAAATAAAGATGACGAGTTTCAAAGAAATTATTATGAGAAGATACATTATAATTTTACAATCACAAAAATGAAAACAGTAAAAAAAATACAATTTGTCACCGTAGATAACACTATCATCAACCTTATCATCTAAATATGCAAGAGATTATTTTAAATAAATCTTCGACCTACATATCAAAATCTAGTAAAAATAAATACTAAATAATACAAAAGATTTCTATAACAACTAATTAACATAACTAATTATATTAACTAACTAACTATTGTACTTAACTTGTATAATTGATTTTCTATAATATGTTTAATAGAAGATGTAATCAAATTTACTAACATATTTGAAATCAGAAACATTAATTAGTTAATCAAATGCAAAATAAATTAGACCCACAAAATAATTATTACTGGTCATTGTTGCAAAAAAGAAAAATATTCTAATTTCTATATTATTGGTTCTTCTAAACTTTCACTATTTCACTATATATGATGTATGTAGAATATTAGGTGAGAAACTTAGAGACTAATAACTTATTTATAAACATTCTACATTACTAATGCATTGAATATCCATTGTCATTATCATAATGTACACATGCAAAAGTTATAAGTAACTACCATTAAACTATGACATTTTACATACATAACTCATGAATGACCGTAAAGTGGAATTTTTTAATAATTTAGATAATTTAATATAATTTTAATGATTAAACTATTACATTCCTTCACTTATCCAAACAATCAATCCATTAAGTGATCATGTTGTTATAGCTCGCAATTGTACCCAACCTCTCAAAGACAAATGATCTATTAGATTGTTTACTTTCGAGATTGTTATAGCTAGCAATTCTACCCGTCCTCCCTAACCCAATTCTTATGTGTTGTAAGTATTGACATATTTCATTGTACCTATCTCTCTCTAAATGTAGAGTTCCAAATATTATGTCCAATGTGCGTTCTTGTACAGAGATAAATTACAACAATCTTAGTCCCACCAAAGCAATGAAATAACACTATGAGCATTCAAATAATCTTTAACAAATGAAATATAATAAAAGATCTACCTCCATTACCAAAAAAAAAATTAAAACACTAAAAGGGAAGACAATTAAAATTCCATTTAAAAAAAATACTAAGGGGAACACTCTCATGTATGTTATTTGCACACTCCTAGTCCTATATAAAAATCTCCAATGTTAGGTTGCTTTCAATTTGCTTTGCTTATTGTTACTGCTTACTATAACTCATCCGAGAAACATGTCCTACACATTGATTATAAATATTTGTATTCTATTTTTTTGTTATTCTAATTAATAATGTTTGCTACATAATTATTGACTAGATTGAAAGGAGTATTGATGTATTATTTAAATTTAATCAGTTATTCAAATTAATACAAATCCGAAGTGACAAACACACATTCACAAATCCCACACCAAAGCAAGCCTTTTGTTATCTCACCTTACTAAGAAAGTAACCATTTTGTTAACACCTTATATATGAACAAATCTCTAAGAGGATTTTTCTCATAAAAAATTAAAGCTAACAACACGTTTTTCTAGATCATCTCTTTAAACAAACATTCACCACCTCACCATGTTTATTTTGAATCTGAAAGAAAAACAAGAATGTAATTAGTTATTTTTTTGAAATAAAATAAACCATTGCAGTTCATTCAAGAAAGAAACCTAAACAAATGTAATTAGTTAACTAATTGTTCACTCAAATATGTACCAACCATATTATAATCTCATTCATGGAAATTTTTTTGACAATATTCTAAAATTGTAATTCATGAAAACTTGTTTGTTAATAATTAAAAAGTTATGGGAAAATAAAACTGATATTGATTTAAGAGTTTTTTATGTGTTGAAAAATAGTATTTTATAAATCATGATATCTAGACATCTATACATTATAATAAAACCAATGTTTATTTTATGACAAGTGTGATATTTGTCACTTATTTATAGTGTTTATCTCTTATAATGTTTCTATTAGTAGTAATTTCCATTATTTTTTTTATTTGTTATTTAGAAGGAAATATTTTTTTTGAAAGCAATGATCTTCATATTCACGCTTGTTTTCACTGAAAGAATGCAAACAACTATTGTTGACTTATTATTTAGTTTTCGATTGAATTTCTTATCTTTTAATTTTTATTTATGACATTCTCGCTTTTGACATGTTTCTACTTCTAGATTAAAATATTTGACTTCTATTGGAGCCTTAGGAAAGTTACAAATCTATGATATATTAGATTGTTGTGGCTGTAAACTTGTTAAATTTTTAGCTTTACCGTTTAATAAAAGTGTTTCCGTTTCATATGCGTATTTTGATTTAGTTCACTTTGATGTTTGGGGTCCATCATCGGTTCTCACCAAATGTGGATCTAGATATTATGTTTCGTTTATTGATGATTACACTCGTTATTGTTCGGTTTATCTTATGAAAAATCGGTCTGAATTTTTTGATATTTATCATATGTTTCGTGCAATGGTCAAAACTCAACATAATTCTGTTATAAAGTGTTTTCGTTGTGATTTAGATGGTGAATATACCTCTAATAAATTTTTTGAATTACTTACTTATGATGCCACCCTCCACCAAACATCTTGTAATGATACTCCTCAACAAAATGGAGTTGTTGAAAGGAAACACCGTCATATTATAGAGACTGCTTGTTCCCTTTTGTTGTCCGCTTCAGTTCTTAATGAGTTTTGGGGAGAAGCAGTTCTTATTGTTGTTCATGTTATTAATAGAATTTCATCATCTATTATATCAGGTTTGTCTCCCTTTGAAAAATTGTATGCTTATACCCCTGATTACTATTCTTTGAATTTTTTTAGTTCTACTTGCTTTGTTCTTCGCCCTCAAGTAGAGTACAATAAGTTGTCTTCTCGTTCAGTCATGCGTGTTTTTCTTGGTTATGGGGATGGTCAAAAGAGTTATCGTTGTTATGATCCTCATGCAAGAAAACTTTATGTATCTCGTAATGTTGTTTTTCTTGAGCACATTCATTTTTTACTCTATTTCATATGATCTCAAATTATTAAGAGTTATGAACTAACCTATATTGATTCGTTTGATTCTAATGATAATATTTCTAGTGATTGTAATGTTGAGAATTGTAGGACAAATACCACTATTCCACATGATGGCATCCCTCTTGTCCCCTCGGCTGTCCAACCACCTCATACGATTGTTGATCCTCCTCGTTACCCATCTCGTCAACGTAAGTCTACTCAATTACTTGATGTTGTCTATTCCACTTACTCAGCTTCATTTGCTTCTTTCTTAACCTTTATTCACAGTTTATTTGAGCCTTCTTTCTATAAAGAAGTTGTTCTTGATCCTCTTTGGCAACAGGCTGTGGCAGAAAAACTATCTGCATTGCACAAAACCGATACTTGAGAATTAGTCCTTCTTCCTATTGGAAAATGTATTATTGGATCTCGTTGGGTATACAAGATAAAAACTAAGTTTGATGGGTCAGTTGAGCGCTACAAAGCACGTCTTGTTGCTAACGGTTTCTCTCAACCATATGGTATGGATTATGAAGAAACTTTTGCTCATGTAGCCAAGATGACCACTATTCGTACTCTTATTGCAGTTGCATCTATTCGTCAATGGCATATTTCCCAAATGGATGTCAAAAATGCTTTTTTAAATGGTAATCTTCATGAAGAAGTCTATATGGTCCCTCCACAAGGAGTTTCTCATAATCAAGGGGAAGTATGTAAGTTAAAAAAGGCTCTATATGGTATTAAATAGGCTTCTCAAGCTTGGTTTGAGAAATTCTCTATTGTGATCATTCCGCTCTAGTGAACATGATTCTGCATTGTTTATAAGGTCCAACATTTATGTTGCATTATACTTTCTCTATATGTTGATGATATAATTATTATAGATGATGATGTTAGTGGAATCAATGAGTTGAAATTACAGTTAGCCAAACAGTTTGAGATGAAGGACTTGGGAACTCTTTGCTATTTCTTGGGGATTGAAGTTGCCTACTCTCATAGAGGCTACCTTCTTTCTCAATCCAAGTACATTGCCAACATTCTTGACCATGCTCGTCTTTTTGATACTAGAGCAACAAATACTTCTCTTGAGTTGAATGTGAAATATGCTCCCTTAGATGGTGTTCCTTTACAAGATTCCATTTTGTGTCGTACTTTGGTTGACAACTTAGTGTATCTTACGATTATCAGACCTGACATTGCTTATGATGTTCATGTTGTTAGCCAGTTTGTTGTCTCTCCCACTACAATACATTGGACATCATTTTTTCGGATTCTTCGTTATCTTCGAGGAACTCAATTTCAAAGTCTTCTTTTTTCATCGTCATCCTCATTGGAGTTACGAACTTATTATGATACTGAGTGGGCTAGTGGCCCCACAAATCGTAAATCCGCCATAGGGTTTTGTATCTTTCTTAGAAACTCTCTTATTTCTTGAAAGAGTAAAAAACATGACATTGTCTCTCGCTCCTCTACAAAAGCTGAGTATCGTGATATGACATCCACTACCGTTTGTCTCTTCATCTTTATAGATTGTTGATTTGCTCACAAAGATGCATTCCATTAAATATTTTTGTTTTTTAGTTGACATACTCTCAATACTCCATGTTAATGCATCCTGAGTTTAAGAGGAGATGTTAGATAACATTATTATATATTAGTAGTAAGAGTATTTTAGACATTTCTATTATGTTGTATATATATTCATTATAATCCTATTAACTCTTGTTTTATTTCATTCTATGTTATGATCCCTGTAGTGATCATCTCTCTTCTTCCTCTTTTCACTTTAACAAAGAAAACAATAATTTATTGTTGTATTACTTAAAAAAAACAAGAAATAAATATATAAACAAAACATTTATTTGTAAAAAGACAACAATTAAAAAGTACTCACCGAACGGAGTACTATATATGGAAATGAGAGTAGGTGATGATTAATTGGTTGTTATTTAGTTAACCAATGTAGTGATGATTAATTGGTTTTTATTTAGTTAACCAATGTAGTGGTCATTCAATTGGACTGTATTACTGACTAACTACTGCTAAAAGCATCATTGGCAGTTGCTAGTTGGATCATATAAATGACATTGCCATACACGGATATATATTATAGGACAGCTAACTCCAACATCTAACTCTTCATTCTTTTGGGTATAAAGTTTATTCAAACTTTATACCAAACGTATTAATTGACATCATTCATACTTAACCTCACAACAATAAATAAATAAATATACAGTTGAAAAACATAAAACACGGATATCTGCCACTTCACACTAAAAAATTCCGCTTTTTAAAAAAGTTGAATTTAAATAATTAATAAATTTTAATTAAAAATAAATTATTTTAAAAAATTCAAATTCAAATTTTAATTGAAATAGATTTTAATTAAATTTTAATCACTTTTTGTTGTTTACAAAACTCAAAATTATTAAAACACAATTTCTACTAATATGAGAGAATTAAAATAAATAAATAAATAAATTTCTCGGTCTCTTCTTACAGCTAGACTAGAAACTATATATTGAGAAATTAATCAAGGAAATGAAAACGTTCCCCATTTAATTGCAAATGCTCATAATAAATAAAGTACTAATATTCATGACGGTTTGGTTGCTGCTGCAACGGTGGTTCTAATGCATGCGTATTTATTAACACAAAAAAATAAAGTTAATAACCAAAACTCAATTAGAATGATATAAAGAGGACTTAAGCATCCTTCAAATTGTGTAAAACATAACATGTCCACTAATTAATTAACATTTAACCTATATTATTAAACTTGGGACCCAACTACTAAACTGTGCTTATGTTGATGATACATATTAAAAACATTACTTAAACATGTGACTATTAGACTTTTATGGTCTCATGCAGGCTAGTTAGGACTTAGGAGTGACCAAGTATTTCAAAATAATTAACCTGCAGGGGGAAACTATGATGTCAGAAGAATTCAATGAAGATCAGTTATCACAGGGATATTTTTTTACGTACATTAGGTGGCATTTAATCATCAAAATATCTTCATCCAATTATTAACACAATGGAGTAAAGTTTTGGTACATTGTTCAACAATATGCTGTTGGATGTATTTACGTTGGAACGATTGAAATTGAAACAACTTACCCAAAAATTCTCATATTATATAGTTTTGTAAAAAAGAGAAAAAAGTTTATATCTTTATGTATTTTTTTTCTTATATTTTTTATATTAGAGGTTTGTGAGAAGTATTATTTCCTTTGAAAAATATAGTGTACATGCATAGGCTATAAAATGTTTGAGAAACATTTATGTAATAAACAATGAGATGTTGGATAAATGTAGAAAAATTAGAATGTGAAGATATCATAGTTGTTTCATAAAATGTTATTATCTTCCTCTAATTTTCTCTAATTTTGGATATGGATTGAATTATTTGCATGTTCTTTAAATTTTTCAATCTCCGCATTTTTGATAAATAAGAATAAATATTTAGATCCAACTTTTTTATTATTGGTGACCACACAATTAGAATTTTAATGATCGTTTTATTAAGATCTGCCGGTCCAAATTTAAAATTAATATTTTATTTTATAATTAAAATTAAAAATATTTACGCCATTTAATCAAATATTAGACGGACACCAATGCGTCCCGTTGCATGTACTTCCTAGGATTCCAAATTCCTAGCCTTAGTTAGCGTGATTAATTAGACTATTATAGTTATCCTTAGGGTATGCTATATATTTATTATCAATTTTATTCGGATAATTGTCTTTTCATTATAATCATCGTAACTCATTTTATGTACTACTTTAATACCGTGTTTATCATTATTAATTATATATAAACTTCATTTTCTTTGTAAAAAGACTTCATTTAACTACTAACTTAATTGAAGATGATGTTGCTCCTAAATATAAAAGTCTTAGCATTTGGACTTCGAAGTTTCAATTTTTTCGAGAGGAAAAACAAATTAATTAAACATATATAAATTTTACGTACATTTAAATATCTTGTTCAACTTTCTTAATGCCTTATTATTTTGGCCAAATATGTTCAACCGAAAATAAGACAGGAGTAAAGTTCTAGAGAAAAAACACACACATATATTACATATGATGCAATATATAATATTTCATATATATGCTTCATTTTTTGACATAAACTAATAAACTTGCATTTAGAGTAGAAGTAAACATGCATACACTACAACACAAACTAGTACGTAGCTAGAACTCTTTCTCTAGGCGAAAAATTTAAATATAATTATAAAACCCTAAAACATTGTGATAATGCCATGCCATTAATTAATTATTTTTTTTTTGAAATGCAAATACTACTAATTATAACTTAAAAATCCTTAATTAGTGTGACTCAAGGTTGAGGAATAAGACCACCACCGGAACCACCAAGTCCACCGAGACTGCCTAGACCGCCCAATCCACCGGTTGAGCCGCCTAGTCCGCCAATATTGCCTAGTCCACCGAGGCCACCGGTACTACCACCTAGTCCGCCTAGGGCACCGGGATTACCGCCAAGTCCACCAGCAATGCCACCACCAAAACCATTTCCATTATCGGCACTAACACCTCCAAAAGGAAGTCCATTGTTACCAATTCCTGAAAAACTAACAATATTTTTCTCGTCCTTCAAATCTGCAGGCACATTTCTTGCAGCACTTGATGAAACCAGTGCAGTCAGAGCCAAAACCACCAAAATCATACAAAACTTACCCATTTCTCTCTTAAACAAACTTCTACTTAATTTTGTATACTCAAAAGTAGATATTATACTAAAACAACAACGAGGGTTATCTCCTTTTAAAAAGGAGGGTGTAGTTGGGTGGTTGAGTTAAAAGTAAATGAACTTCAATGCCATTGCAGATCCTTTTAGCTGTCAATCACCACTATTTACAGATGTACGTACGTTTTGTTTTAATATCTTCGATTCAAACTTTCTAACTATTTTACAGATTTTTTTTTATATATTTTTTCCCCTTCACGTTCTTATTAATACTACTAGGCTCCTTGTTTTTTATTATTAAATCTCTAATATTAGATTTTTTATTAAAATAATTTTATTTTTTTTAAATTTTAGCCTATTATTATATGGAGTTAAGAGAGGGAGTTTATAGGCTTGTAATATTTTGTTAATTTTTAAATTTTTTTTTGAAAAATATAGAAAATATCTTTTTTTTAAAAAAATTGTGAGAAAAATAAATAAAAACTTCTTGAAAAAACTCGATTTTTTTCTCGAATCAAAAAAAGTTTAAAAAAGAAATTATAAATAATTTTTATCAAAAAATATCCAAAATTTTTTTATTGGTGAAAAAAATAAAAAATAAATTATTTCTAAAAAGAATTAAAAGAAATTGTCAAAATTTTTCTTTAAAATAAAAAATCAATTTTTTTTTAAAAAACGTAGCTATATAGACTCTAACTTCACAAAATTTTACAGAATTTTTTTTTTTATAGAGTCTTTTAAATTATAAATTTTTCTCCCCTCCAATATATTGGTCGGAGCCAATAATTAGATAAAACAAATGATTAATTAATTTTTAATTAATTTTCTGTTTTAATTATATTAATTTGCAGAGTATAGTCATGTATATATGAAGTATACCCATTTGACACTCCGATGTATATTTTTAGTGGGGGTGTGATATAGGTATACACGTACGTACACAAAAAGTTACTTATATGTGATGATATTAATTTGTTTGGAGCCTTATTACACAAATCTAACCAAAATGAGTAGAACATTGATTTATAAAATAAAGTTGTTCTAAAAGTAGAATAGGCGGGTTACGTCTCTATCAGAAATTGCGGGGTTAGAATTACCAAACTAAATAACTTCATAAGTATGAAAAATCTCAGCCAATTCCAAATTAATTGAATTACGTTGTTGTTTTATTTATTTATTTAATTTTTTTTATGGAATTTTGAGCTGATCCAAGCTCAATATTACTACTATTTGGCAGTACAAAGTCTCGTATCAAGACAAATAAGTTTTTATTCCAACATTTTTATAACTGTTTTTTTTGTCGTAAAAATTATATTTAGTCAATATAAAAATATTTGATTTGTGAGAATTTTTTTTAAATTACTAATAATAATTAATTTAAATTTTAATATTTGTAAAAAAAAATTGACCAATAATTTGTGAGATTTTTTCCAATTACAAAATCTTTTTTAAATTGACCACAAATTAATGTTATTGTTGTAATAATTGTTTAATTTATTGATATATTCTATCATGTAGTTTTTATTTTTATATTCAAAATCACTTATGCATTTTTATTTTACTTACATATGTAATTTTTATATTATTTAATTTTTCCATGTATTTTTTCATAATGTCATCTGTCTCACTGAGACATATTTTTATAGTCATTCATAACAAATAAAGTTGACTAATGGTTGATAGTGTAAAACAATTTCTTATATTAACTGTAATTTTAAATTGTACACATCTTAAAAAGAAAATTATAATGTGTATTTATTTATACTATTTTTTGTAAACAAATACTATAATAGGAGTACAATGAATACTCTAATCTATTACAAGCAATTTTAATTAACTGCTTTAAAAAGAACCCAAAAAGTTATTAAACCAACCCAAAAAGAAATTAAACCAATTTAATTAACTGCTTTTAGAAAAAGTCATTACATTTGCCAATAAACCAATTACAAGAAATAGACTGGATTCTATACAAAGCAGAGCAATCAATATTAAAGCCTTTGCTGCGCTTAGCTTTGATTCCTTAAATTTGCCGGTGTTCAAATAGATTATTTTTTTATGCATAAACTTATAAGTTATAAACTATACGTTGTCTAGCTATGTTGCCAAAGCTATGTTGCCAAAGCGATGTACAGCGAATATTAAAAAAATTTAAAAAAATTCCCGTAAGATGAGAATAAGTGGTACAGAGAAAATTAATGATGCACATTTTATAATAATTTTTTGTGTTCAACAAATTAATATACTTGCATGTGAAATACCGTGTGATATCCCTTAAATAAGAAGGAACAACGCACACACATATATATATAGATACATTACAATGGATCATTTTTTGTAGTTATTCTTATATTACGGCAGGAAGTGGAAATGCCATACCGACACAAAGCACTCTCAAGCTTGAGGAAAACCACCAATACTAAAACCGACTCCACCACCTGAAATTCCATTGTCAGCTCCACCAATAACAACTCTAAATATTCATGATTCACCACCAACTTCAACACCACGATCACTAAGAGCTCCGTCGCCACCATGAAAACCAACATGGTCATTACCTTCACCAGCTCCTTCGGCGCCACCTGCCCCACCATCTGCACCAATGCCGAGACTAGAACTACCGACACCTGCACCATTGCCGAGATCAGGACTACCGCCACCTGCACCATTGCCGAGACCAGGACTACCGACACCTGCACCATTGCCGAGAGCAGGACTACCGCCATCTGCACCATTGTCGAGACCAGGACTACCGACACCTGCACCATTGCCGAGAGTAGGACTACCGACACCTGCACCATTGCCGAGACCAGGACTACCGCCACCTGCACCATTGCCGAGACCAGGACTACCGCCACCTGCACCATTGCCGAGACCAGGACTACCGCCACCTGCACCATTGCCGAGACCAGGACTACCGCCACCTGCACCATTGCCGAGACCAGGACTACCCCCACATGTACCACCCCCACATGTACTACCCCCACATGTACCACCCCCACATGTACTACCCCCACATGTACCACCGCCACATGTACCACCGCCACATGTACTACCCCCACATG
>JBBPBS010000968.1:30299820-30327016 GCA_037974835.1 Cicer judaicum
CCCCACATGTACCACCGCCACATGTACTACCCCCACATGTACCGTCGCCACATGTACTACCCCCACATGTACCGTCGCCACATGTACTATCCCCACATGTACTACCCCCACATGTACCATCGCCACATGTACTACCCCCACATGTACCATCGCCACCTGCACCATTGTTAGGACTAGGATTACCGCCACCTGCACCAGCACCCCCACCTGCACCTGCACCCGCACCCGCACCCGCACCTGCACCAGGAGCCAGACCACCTGCATTGGATCCTGCATTGGATCCTGCACCTACACCTGCACCATTTCCGTTTCCGCCTACTCTTACGTTACTATAACTAGCTGGATGATTCTGATTAACTTGATGGCTGACAATGATAGTGTAATTTTGTTTGTTCAAACCAATGCTTTCCCTCGGCACATTCCTTGCACTTGTAACCACGACCATAGCCAAAAGCACCAAGATACAACACCTCTTATCCATTGGTATTCTTTGAATCTCCCTTTCTCTCTACACCTTTTATATGTAACTCTATTTTCTACACACAAATAATCATAAGGGTTCTCCTTTTTATAAGGAGGTGGTCATGATGGGTTGTAGACTTCTTGTTGTTGACCCTCGCTTATACTTAACAACCACGTTACATACCAAATAGTCAAATACTCTACATTAGGTTTTAATTTGTTATAATTCATTGGTATATTGTTATAATTCATTGGTATATTTTAAATTCAAATATGATTTAGTTTGTTTGATAATGAGATGCTTAATATATTTATAAAAATAATTTAGTTTAATAAATTTAGTTAAATTGCATTTTTAGTACTTTATGTTTTATCTAATTCCTGTATATACGAATAATTTATTTATTTTTATTGAATTTATGATGAATTTCTATTTACAACAACTTAATTTATGATGAATTTATGATAAATTTATTGCTTTGATTTTTCTCTAATTCACATGGTTTGATGATTTGAGTTTATTTTTTTATTGAAATTATGAAATTTGAATTTTAAATTTTTTAATGATAGAGTAGAAGAGAAAGATGAAGAGATAAAAGATAAAGATTAAATCGGAACAAAAATTAGTTTAAACTTAGATGATCATTAATGTATTTTTTAAAACTTAAAAGATCAAATATCATTTACTTTTATAAATGATTACATCAGCACTTATATATGCACACGTCATAATTGAAACCACTACATATTTTTTTTAACAAAACTAACTAAAATTGACGATTTTGCAAACAGACAATAACATAAATACATAAAAAAAAAAACTATTTGGAAACTGAATCATACATAAAAGATTAAAAATGTAATTTAACTTAAATTATAATATATTATATAATATATTTTTGCATAAAACACACTATTTTACCGTATTTTTTTTATATAATATTAATATATATTTTTACAACAATAATTCGGATATTTAAAACCAATATAAATTGAAGTACTTGTAATTAAATTGGATCAGATTTTTTTTAAAAAAGTCTCATTCTAACCAAACTATATTTAGATTTGTCTTTAAATGAGATTATTTTTTCAGCTTTGAACCGAACCGTGAACAACCGATGTAGTGTTAATTCAGCCTCATAAAATTTGGACAATCCTTTGATTACCTACAATAGCTTTATATGGAATGGATGGTAGGTGACTTAATAATTGGGTTTTCTTATATATAGTTGGCCCATTTAATTAGTGTGCTTAATTAAATATTTCGCTCAATTTGGAGGGTCATTACTAATAGTTGCTTCTTCATTCATAAGGAAAAGTAGCTTTATGGTTGTTAGTCTATACTTTTTCTTATATTAAGTGTCTAGAATAAAGTGATCAACTTAATCGATCTATAGATAAAAGATATGTATGTTTAAGACTTTTTTAAAATGATTTTTATAAAATTTTATCTTTTTGTTATAATATTTTAAAAATTGGTTTAAATAGTTTATTTGAAATATTATTTGAAATATTTTATTTATTGTTTAAAATATTTATTTTATAATAAAATTTAAAAAAATAATTAAAACAAAAAATAATTTTGAGTAGTCCTTCATAAAAATCATTTTTTAAAAATACATTTTTTATGAAATGATATTTTTATTATATTAAATTTTTTAATAATAATTATCTAAATTACTTTTTTTTAATAGATAACAAATGAATCTAAAAATGTGTACTATTCTCATATAAACTTTCATAAAAATTATTTTTAAACAAACCGACCCAAAATATCGTAGTTATTGGAATAGTGAGCTAGCTATATATATAGTATAATAGTAAGGTAAAATAATTAATATTTTCGTTGATAATATCAAATTTATTAATAGGTGGAGACCGGTGATGGATTCATTGAAAGATATATTATCACCGTGGAAAAGCAGCCATATTTTGATGGGAGGAAGGTAATAAACTACTCTAATAATTACACTACTCTAATAATTAAATCAAGAATCATTATATGATTTTAAAATAATTATTCAACTATATTATTTTTTAATATTTTTAAGAATTTATTTTTAATATTAAAGTCTTTTTTTATAACACCACTATAATTTTTCTTCGTCAATACTTTAATACTTTATGTCTAATACAACCTTTATTCTTTTAAAATATAAATAACAACAAAATCGAAGAATCAAATACTTCAATAAATTTATTAAAAGTGGCCAGTTTCAAAGAAATTATAATAAGTGCATATATCATAAATTCTATGATCACGAAAATAATTAATGGAATATAATTTGATACTCAATAATATTATCATCAATCTCATAATTCAAATATGCAAAGGATTATTTTAAATAAATCTTCAACCTACATATCAAAATTTAATAAAAATAATATTAAATGATACAAAAAATATCTATAACAAATTAATAACAAGTAGTTAACCTAACTTGTATAACTGACTTACTAATATGTTTAATAGAAGGTGTAAGCAAATTTACTAACATATTTAAAGTCAGAAACATTAGTCAATCAAATGCGGAATAGATTAGACCCACAAAATAATTATTACTAGTCATTGTTGCAAAAAAGGAAAAGATACAAATTTCTATATTATTGGCTCTTCTAAATTTTCAATTTTCCTATAGATGATGTATATAAAATATTATGTGAGAAATTTAGAGACCAATAACCTATTTATAAACATTATACATTTAATAATGCATTGAATATCCATTGTCACTATCATAATGTACATATGCAAAAGCTATGAGTAACTACCATTAAGCTATGACATTTTACATGCATAACTCATGAATCACCATAAAATAAAATTTCCAATAATTTTAAATCACTTAATATAATTTTTATAATTAAACTATTATATTCTCCCACATAATCCAAACAATCAACTCATTAAGTGATCATGTTGTTATAGCTAGCAATTGTACCCAAAATCCCAAAGACAAATGATCTATTAGACTGTTTATTTTCGACTGATATAGCTAACAATTGTAACTATTGACATATTTCGATGTACTTATCTTTCTCTCTAAATGTAGAGTTCCAAATATTATGTTCAATGTGCCTTCTTGTACAGAGATAAATTACAACAATCTTAGGCCCACCAAAACAATGAAATAACACTATGAGTGCATTCAAATAATCTTTTAACAATGAAAATATAATAAAAGATCTACCTCCATTACCAAAAAAAATTTGAAACACTAAAAGGGAAGGCAATTAAAATTCCATTTGAAAAAACACTAAGGGGAACACACTCATGTATGTTATTTGCACACTCCTAGTCCTAGATAATAATCTCCAATATTAGGTTGTTTTCAATTTGCTTTGCTTGTTGTTACTGCTTACTATAACTCATCCGAAAACATGTCCTACACATTGATTATAAACTTTTTTATTCTACTTTTTTTTTTGGTTATTTTAATTAATAATGCTTGCTACATAATTATTGGCTAGATTGAAAGGAACCATGATGTATTATTTAAATTTAATCATTTATTCAGATTAATACAAATCCGAATTCACAAACGGTCAGACACATTCACAAATCCCTCACCAAAGAAAGTTAGTCTTTTGTTATCACCTTATTAAGAAAGTAACCATTTTGTTAACACCTTATATATGAACAAATCTCTAAGAGGATTTTTCACATAAAAAAAAAAATATTGAAGCTACAACACTTTATTCTAGCTCGTCTCTTATAATGTTTCTATTAGTAGTAATTTTCATTATTTTTTTTATTTGTTATTTAGAAGGAAATATTTTTTTTGAAAGTAATGATCTTCATAAGCACGCTTGTTTTCACTGAAAGAATGCAAACAATGCATTGCAAAATCATATGGTCTGTCAAAAATGAAAGCACACTTCATTCAAATGTGCAAGGAGCCTTTTCAATTATCATAATATGTTAATTGATTCTGTATTTATGACATTAATTTGTAGCAACGTCTCTTACGCCTATTGCAACAACAACAACAAAATGTTTTTTTTGGGAATTTAAGAACCATTATTAAAAAATTAAAACACAATCAACCATTCATTTGATAATAATAACAAAAACAAAAAACCATATTTTCTTCACTTTTTTCCCTTTATAGGGATAATAGTTGAAATTAATAATACACAATATATTATTGAGAAAGTACCTCTGCATGTAGAACTTTGTTTGGATGGTTATTGACCAACAATTGTTCCGTGATTTTTATTTTTGTCTTCATTTATTGTTTTTTAATTTATTTTAAACATTTACATGTAATATTTGTGTTTCTTTTTTTAATGATCGATAAGATTTACATTACTATCTTTATTTTTCCTTTGATATTGTTTTCTATCCTCCTTTTTCTCTATAGCTCATGCAATGGCAGAGTAAAAGGAAAAGATTTTTGTTTACAGTTACTGAATTGTATATTTTTTTATTTATTTATGCAAGTTTAATAACTATGATTGAGATTTTTTTTTTTTTCTAGTGTTGTTATTGTAGATATAACATTCAAGTTCTACCCCCTTCAAGATAAAAAAGACTATTGGAACCATGTTGGTTCTAAAAATAATTCTTTTTCAACATGTTTTAATGATAATAAAGATACTTCATAAGAATAATTTATTGCATTAATAATTTTATTGAGTGTGTAGTAAATAGAATAAAAAATATAGGAAACAATATTAGAGGAATTGAATATGTAAGTGGAAACAAAGATGCCAAAGTAAATGAAGACATGAGTCAAGTGAAGTCAACACAATGTTTAGACTTTAGTTATTTACACGCATTGTTTTGTGTGCATTTGTCTCTGAAGATTTGTCTTTGAAACTGTCTAGTGTGCCTCTAAAGTTTATGTGTGTTTGCCTCTGAAGTTTTAAGCATGCCTCTAAAGCGTCTACTACAACAATTGTGAAGCTTCTATTTGAGTTTTCTCAGAAACTCATATTCCGCTCCTGAAGACTGCAACTTGTCCCAAGATGTTGCCTCTTATACGCAATATGTTTTGAAGATGCAACAAAGTGACGTTGCACTTGCCACTAATTCTAAATCATGCAATTTTGTCTCTGCCTCTGACTACGTGAACCAAGCAACACAACATATGACTGATAATCAAGTTATCTTATGACGAAGAAAATCAATGGTTCTTACGAGAATTCAATGCTTTGATGGTGATTGAGATGTTGCGTCGTTCATTCATAAGGAAAAAAGTAGCTTTATGGTTGTTAGTCTATACTTTTTCTTATATTAAGTGTCTAGAATAAAATGATCAACTTAATTTATAGGTAAAAAATATATAGTTAAGATTTTTTTTTAAATGATTTTTGTTTGTATTTTCTTTTTGTAATAATATTTTAAAAATAAAAATTTTAAAAATATAACTTAATATAAAATTAATTTAAATAGTTTACCAATATAATTTAAATACTTTATCTATTTTCTACAACATTTTTTTATAATAAAATTTCAAAAAATGATTCAAACAAAAGCAATTTTGAGAAGTTTTTTATAAAAATCATTTAAAAAAGTACCTTTTTAAAAAAAATTAGTTTTTATCATGTTAAAATCTTTAATAATAAATATTTAAATTATTAAATATCAATTATTTTTAATTGATTGCAAATGAATCTAAAAACTTGTACTATTTTCAAATAAATTTTCGTAAAAATCATTTTTAAACAACCACCCAAAATATGGTAGTTATTTGAATAGTGAACTAGCTATATATAGTAAAGTAAAATAATTAATATTTTATTTGGTACTATCAGCTTTGGAGGATTAATACTTTAGACGGGTGATGCATTCATTGAAAAATATATTATCACTGTGGAAAAATAGCCATGTTTCTATGGGAAGAAAGTATTTAACGACTCTACTTAAATCAACGAAGAAAGTATTAAACTACTCTACTTAAATCAACCATCTTATTCGATTATATTCTTTATATCTCAATATTTTTTTGAATTTTTTTTTAATATTAAAGCATCTTTTTTACTCCTCCACTACAATTTTTTTTCATCAACATTTGAGTGTTTCACGTCTAATTCAACCTTCATTCTTTTAAAACCTAAATAATAATAACAAAATGGAAGAATCAAAGACTAGGTGACGAGTTTCAAAGAAATTATTATAAGTGGATACATCATAATTTTACAATCACAAAAATAGTGAAGAGAATACAATTTGTCATTAAGAATAACACTATAATCAACCTTATAATCTAAATATGCAAAGGATTATTTTAAGTAAATTTTCAACCTACATATCAAAATCTAATAAAAATAAATACTAAATAATACATAAGATTTCTATAACAACTAATTAACATAACTAACTATATTAACTAAATAACTACTGTACTTAAATTGTATAACTGATTTTATATAATATGTTTAATAGAAGATGTAATCAAATTTACTAACATATTTGAAATCAGAAACATTAGTTAAACAAATGCCGAATAAATTAGACCCACAAAATAATTATTACTAGTCATTAATTGTTGCAAAAAAGAAAAAGATTCTAGTTTCTATGTTATTGGTTCTTCTAAACTTTCATTTTTCACTATAGATGATGTATATAAAATATTAGGTGAGAAACTTAGAGACTAATAACTTATTTATAAACATTCTACCATTAATAATGCATTGAAGATCCATTATCACTATCATAATGTACATATGCAAAAATTATGAGTAACTTCCATTAAACTATGACATTTTACATGAATAACTCATAAATCACCATAAAGTGGAATTTTCAATAATTTAGATTATTTAATATAATTTTAATGATTAAACTGTTACATTCCTTCACTTATCTAAACAATCAATCCATTAAGTGATCATGTTGTTATAGCTAGCAATTGTACCCAACCTCCCAAAGACAAATGATCTATTTGATTGTTTACTTTCGACTGTTATAGCTAGCAATTGTACTCAGCCTCCTTAACACAATTCTTATGTGTTGTAAGTATTGACATATTTCGTTATACCTATCTCTCTCTCCAAATGTAGAGTTCCAAAACTGAGATAAATTACAACAATCTTAGACCCACCAAAACAATGAAATAACACTATGAACATTCAAATAATTTTTAACAATAAAATATAATGAAAGATCTACCTCCGTTACCAACAAAAATTTTAAACATTAAAAGAAAAGACAATTAAAATTCTATTTGAAAAAACACTAAGAGGAACTGTTGGAACATAAGTATGTTATTATGTGAGTTTAAAAAAATTGTTGAAATCTCATATTGGAAAGAAATATTTTTTGTAAATTTAAGTGAAAATAAACTTGTTTTAAATTTTAAGTCCCACATCGAAAAGAAATATTTTTTGTAAATTTAAGTGGAAATAAATTTGTTTTAAAATTCAAGTCCCACATTGAAAAACTCTAACATTTTGAGTAGTTTCAAATCTATACATACTAAAGTCCCACATTGGTTAGAAAACATATGTGAGTTTACTTCCATCATTATATAATGAGCTTCAAACTATTGTTATATTCTGCTCGCCTAATTTTCGAGCCACTTCTCCCCTTTCTTTTTGTCCCTTCAATTTTTAGAGTGATTTTTATGCCACAGACCCTTCAGTTTTTTAGAGTGGATTTTATGTCGCAGTCCCTTCGGTTATTAGAGCGTTTTTATGTCGCAGTCCCTTCGGTTTTTAGAGCGATTGTTATGCTACAGTCCCTTCGGTTTTTTAGAGCGATTGTTATGCCACAGTCCCTTGAGTTTTTTAGATCGATTGTTATGTCGTAGTCTATTTAATTTTTAGAGCAGTTATTATGTCGTAGTACCATATTGTGAATGATTTTAATCGTCATATTGAGGGTATAATTCCAGAATAGGCATAATTTGAACAATGCCGCGAAACATCTTAAAGAGAGCGACCTAGTCTGCGACTCAAACTAGTAATATCTTCAGTGGCATATATTATGATTTTTAAATAGTTTTCTAAAAAAAACAACAAATTTAAGACGTTTCTTTTTTCCATATCAACCGAAGATATTACTGGACTTTGTTCGGTTGCCTCTGATTTTAATAAATTGTTTCAGTTTAAAGCAAACAGAAAAGGATAAGAAAGCTGGAGAATTAACCCATGGGACAATAATGATAAGAATTATATTCTTAATGGATTTGCTAATAATCTGTATAACTACTACAGTCCCAACAATACTGCTGGAGATATTTGAGATGCTCTAAATGAGTACGTAGTGAGCTGCTAACCAGAGTATCAGATGACTGATGACAGATTCGTGGAGGCACACTCTAGTAAAATTTAGAAGATAACTCATGAGATCATCTATTAAGGTACGCCACTCATGTCATATTTAAATTTAATATTGAAATTTAATATGTCTCTTTATATTTGAATGTTGAAATCAATAAAATGTCTCTTTTTGCATACATGTGTGATTTTAATTTTTGACATACTATACTATGTGATGTGAACACATTTGATTTCAAAATTAAGTAACTTAAGTTTAATTCCAAAGTCATTGTTAAAAGATTTTGAAAAATGTGATTTTTGTAGTCAAGCTAAAATAATAAAGAGTTCACATAAATTTGTAGTTAGAGAATCTGACTCTTTAGATTTATTACACTTTGATAAATGTGAACTTGATGATATGTTAAGAAGAAATGAAAAATAAAAATGAAATGTTTGACGTGTTAAGAATCTTTGTTACTGAAATTGAAAATCAAATTTAGTAGAAAGATTAAAAGGTTCCAAGTATGATTCTAGTTTGTTTAAATAAGTTTTATAAATTCTCTGGAATTATATGTGGAACAACTGCACCATAATTGCTTGGAGTGAATGCTAAAGTTGAAAAAGAAAGAATATAACTTTTACTGAACTAGTTGTTGCTATTATGCTTAATTTTGGTGTTGCATCTCACTGGTGGGAGAAATTATTTTAACCGATTGCTATATTTTGAATAGAGTTCCTAATTCTAAAAGCAAAACATCTCCTTATGAGATAATGAAGAAAAGACAGTCCAACTATTCGAACATGGGGTTGCCTGGCTTATGTCAGAATCCCCGATCCTAAGTGAATTAAAGTCGAAAGTAGAGCCTACAAATGTGTATTCACTGGGTATGCGATAAACAACAAAACATATAGGTTTTATGACCTAAATGAGAAAGTGATCATAGAATCAAATGTTGTTGACTTCTATGAAAATAAATCCCCTTTCAAATCGAGAAATAGTGGGGGCAGCGAACTTAGTCAAGTTCTTGTGACAAGAAGCACTAAAAGCAATAAACAAGACGAAACATAAACTCGAAGGAGTAAGAGAGAAAGAGTTGCTAAAGGTTATAGACCAATATATATGGTCTATAATTTAGAAGAGGATCATGCAAATCTTAAAGAAGCTCTGTCATCATTGGATGTAGATCTATGGCAAGAAGAAATAAACGATGAAATGGATTCTCTAGAGTCTAACAAGACCTTATATTTAGTAGACTTGCCTCCTGGTTGCAAACTAATAGGTTGTAAAGGGATTTTGAAAAAGAAACTAAAATCCAATGGATCTGATGATAAGTACAAGGCACGCCTTGTAGCCAAAGGTTTTAGACAAAGAGAACATATATATTTCTTTGATACTTTTTCACCAATCACTAGACTAACATCCATTAGGGTACTTATATCACTTGCGATTATTCATAACCTGGTGATACACCATATGGATGTTAAAACACCTTTTATAAATGGTGATTTGGAATAAGAAATTTATGTGGAATAATCGGAAGATTTTGTAATTCATGGACAAGACAACAAGGTCTGTAAGTTAGATAAGTCTTTGTATGATCTTAAAAAAGCTCCTAAGCAATGACATGCAAAATTTGATAACTTGATTATGTCGAATGAGTTTAAAGTGAACGAAAGTGACAAATATATTTATTACAAATATTAAAATATCATTTGCACTATCATGTGTCTCTATGTAGACGACTTACTCATATTTGATTCAAACATTCATGCTGTAAATAATGTGAAATCATTGTTGAGTACCAACTTTGATATGAAAGACCTCAGAGAAGTTAATGTAATCCTTGAAATCAAGATTACTAGGTTAGAAAATGGAATTTCTTTGAATCAGTCTCTCTATGTTGAAACAATTCTAAAGAAATATAAATTTCTTTGAATGTAAACCTGCTTGCACTCCATACGATCCAAGTGTGAAACTTTTCAAGAATACTGGTGAAGGTGTTTGACAAACTGAATATGCAAGCATAATTGGCAGCCTCAAGTATGTCACTGATTGTACTAGACCCGACATAGCCTACGTCGTGGGATTGTTGTGCAGGTTTACTAGTAGACCTAGTATGGAGCATTGACACGTTATCAAAAGAATTGTGATATACCTAAAAAGGATCATGAGTCCACTATGGAGTCTGAAATGATAGCACTAGCTTCTACTAGTGAAGAAGCATGTTGATTGAGATACTTGCTAGTTGAGATCCCTGAAATGGAAAAAATATGATAGATGTGTTGATCCACTGACGACATATTCGTCTGAAGCACAAAGTTAGAGAGTTACTTTCTAAAAGAGTTGTTATAGTGGATCGTGTATGCACTGATGAGAATTTAGCAAATCCTTTGACGAAAGGGTTAGCTAGACAAAAAGTCATAAATACATCCAAAAGGATATGACTAATGCCTATAGAGTCACTCATGATGGTAACCCGACCTAAAAGACTGGAGTTCCCAAGAATTAGGTTCAATGGGTAATAATAAGTCGTGAAGTGATATGAGATGAACATGCTATTATAAATCAGAGAAGCATGATTCCTGAAGCGATGATAGGATGAGATAATAGAAACTCTTAATGAGATCTATATTTTACGTGGAAGGAGTGCCTAGCTACATAAGTACTCTTTATAGACTCACCTATGTGAATGTGGAAGTGGAGGTCGCTTCCTATGGAATTTTGAGGCAGAATCCCTAGAGCGTTCACTATACTAGGATACACGTGCAGGGCCATTAATGCACGAGCTTTTGAGAATACACCCTACGAAAAGATTGTGTGTGGGTTTGATGTCAGAGATAGAGTTCAAGACTACGAGTCATTCTTGTTGAATCTGAATCTTACTTACTATGCAAAGGTTCAAGTCAAGAGACACATTTGTTTATGGACGATCTTATAGAAGCGTTTGATGCTATTTGTGAAACATTTTTTTTAAATTCAACTGGGGGATTGTTGGAACATAAGTATGTTATTGTGTGAATTTAAAAAATTTATTGAAATCCCACATTGGAAAGAAATATTTTTTTGTAAATTTAAGTGGAAAGAAACTTGTTTTAAAATTCAAGTCTCACATCGGAAATAAATATTTTTTGTAAATTTAAGTCGAAAGAAATTTGTTTTAAAATTCAAGTCCCGCATTGGAAAACTCTAACATTTTGATTAGTTTCAAATCTATACATACTAAAGTCCCACATTTGTTAGAAAACATGTGAGTTTGCTTCTATCACTATATAATGAGCATCAAACTATTGTGAAAAGTACACCAAAATTGGATGTTTTTCCTAATATTCTCTTTTCTCCCTCTTATATTATGCTCGCCTAATTTTTGAACCACTTATCCCCTTTATGTTTGTCCCTTCGATTTTTAGAATGGTTTTTGTGCAGCAGTCCCTTCAGCTTTTTAGAGGGGATTTTATGTCGTAGTCCCTTTGGTTTTTAGAGCGGTTTTTATGTCGCAATCTCTTTGATTTTTAGAGCGATTGTTATGTTGTAGTCCTTTCGATTTTTTAGAGCGGTTATTATACCGCATTCCTTTCGGTTTTTAGAGCGATTGTTATGTCATAGTCACTTTGGTATTTTAGATCGGTTATTATGTCGTAGTCTATTTAATTTTTAGAGTGGTTATTATGTCGTAGTTACGAGTGATCGAAGTACCATATTGTGAATGACTTTAATCGTTATATTAAAATTGACTTTAATCATCATATTGATGTTGTAATTTTAGAACGAACACACTTTTAGAAGTGACGCGAAACAACTTAAAGAGAGGGACACTTTGCTTGCATCCTAATAATGCACTAGGTTTTTACATTGCATACTTAATTTTTTTTAATTCAATATTTTACTCCAATGATAAAAATATTAAATTTTCAATTTTAAATATTTCACTACTTTAGTCTTCTTTCTTAGTTTAAAGACAGAGACCATGACAACCGGGTATAAATTTATGTGACAACTAAAAATACATTTTATTTTTTTATCATATTAATTAGCCTTTTCAATTTTTTTTTATTAAAAATAAAACAAAATTATAACTTACTACTCTTATTGTTAGTGATGATCATGTTCTATCATTAAATTCAAGAGGCTCTGCAATGAAACAAGTTGTTCATAAATGAAATATGTAAAAAGACTCACTATGCCAAAAATAGCTTTTTACGACTCTTTTTTTTAAGTCTTTTACAGCGCTTTTTAAAAAAACAAGCGTTGTGGAATCGAGCGCTGTAAAAGATACAACGTTGCTTTTAAAAAAGCAATATAAATCATGTAAATATAACGCGTGCTTGTTATACACCTTTTACAGCGCTTTTTGTAAAAAACGCTGTAAAAGGTATATCCATAATTTATATTTTGGTGTACCTTTTACAGCGCTGTTTGTAAAAGGCGCTGTAAAAATATTAATTATAAGATTTATATACTAAAAATGAATTTGGTTTCATCTTAGACAACCTTTTTATTTAAGTTTTAGAGAAGACAAATTGTTACTGTCGTTGTGTTTTGTAATGCAAGTTGATTTGTATTTATAAGAAATTGTATTTATTTGTGGTCATTTCTATTTGGCTATTCTAAAGGTACAACGAAGAAAATGATTGATATTCTTATTTGTGATGATGAAAGAAATCTATGTGCCGACCCTAAAGATATTATCTACAATGAATTTTTCAACAATCTTTAAACGTGTAGATGAAACTTCTTTGACAATTATTATTATTTTTTTTTTATAGTAATTAGTTACCTATTTATCGTATATAAGATTGAAAGCATATTTTTTGTTTTATGAGATTTAAATTATTTTGATATTCAATAATTTAAATATTTATTATTAAAGTTTTTAATATGATAAAAATTAGATTTTTCTAAAAAGATATTTTTCAAAAATGATTTTTATGAGGAATTTTTCAAAATTATTTTTCGTTTAGTTATTTTTTGAAATTTCATTATAAAAAAATGTTGTAGAAAAATTTAACTTATATTGGTAAACTATTTAAATTAATTTTTTATTGGAAGTTATATTTTTAAAATATTATTACAAAAAATAAAATACAAACAAAAATCATTTTAAAAAAAATATTAACCTTTCATATTTTTTTATCTATAAATTAAGTTGATCATTTTATTCTAGACACTTAATATAAGAAAAAGTATAGACTAACAACCATAAAGCTACTTTTCCTTATGAATGAACGACGCAACTATTAGTAATGACACTCCAAATTGAGCGAAATATTTAATTAAGCACACTAATTGAATGGGCCAACTATATATAAGAAAACCCAATTATTAAGTCACCAACTATATATAAGAAAACCCAATCATTAAGTCACCTACCATCCATTCCATATAAAGCTATTGTAGGTAATCAAGGATTGTCCAGATTTTATGAGGCTTAATCAACACTACATCGGTTGTTCACGGTTATATAATATATTATAATTTATTTTTAATCATTCATTTTGATTCGGTTCCCGAATAGGTTTTTATGGTTTTTTTTTTTAATGTATTTATGTTATAGTCTGATTGTAAAATCGTTAATTTTCATTAGTTTCATTAAAAAGTAAAACCTAACGTAGAGTATTTGACTTTTTGGTATGTGACGTGGTTGTTGACTATAAGCGAGGGTCAACAACAAGAAGTCTAGAAGCCATGATGAGCAGCTGCTTATAAAAAGGAGAACCGATGTGATTATTTTTGTGTGATTATAGGAAAGAGAGTTACATATAGAAAGTGAGAATCAAAATGGATAAGAGGTGTTGTATCTTTTTTGTTTTGGCTACGGTCGTTGTTACAACTGCAAGGTATCTGCCGACGGAAAGCATTGCTTTGAACAAACAAAATTGCACTATTGCTACTCATCATGTTAATCAGAATCATCTTCCTATTCCTAGTACCGGAACCAGAGGCGGAAGTGGAAATGGAATAGGTGCAGGTGCCTGGGCTGGTGCCGGTGCAGGTGCAGGCGCCGGTGCAGGTTCGGGAGCCGGTGCAGGTTCGGGAGCCGGTGCAGGTAGTTTGGATTCGGGTTCAGGTTCAGGTTCAGGTTCAGGCTCCGGAGCTGGTGCGGGAGCTGGTGCTGGAGCTGGTGCGGGTGCTGGTGCTGGTGCTGGTGCAGGTGCAGGTGGCCAAAATGATTCTAATTCTGGTGGTGTTGGCAGTGGTGCAGGTGGTGGTAATCCTCCTGATCTTGGCGGTGTTGAAGTTGGTGGTGAGTCAGGAATATTTAGGGTTGTTATTGGTGGAGGTGACAATGGCCTTTCAAGTAATGGAGTGGGTTTAAGTATTGGTGGTATTCCTCAACCTTGAAAGTACTATGTGTGTGTATCACATTTCCACTTCCTATTGCCAAATGTAAGAACTTTTGTTTAAAGCAGTTAATTAAATTGGTTTTTTTTGGTTGGTTTAATAAATTTTTGGGTTGTTTTTAAAGCAGTTAATTAAATTAATTATTATTAGTAGCTGAAAAAATTCTCACAATTGGAGTAAAAATTTATTTGAATTTGTAATGGTCTACACCCCCACAATTGGTTTGATTGATTGAAAATTTCAGTAACAATTTGTGGCGGCGTATACCATTGCAACTCAGTGACGGCAAAAACCATCATAAAATAGACTGTCATTTATGGCTAACGACTCGCCACAAACGTCTAATAGATCAGTTGTACTTTTTGAACGTCATGGAACTTCTCTACCTTCTCTATAAATTTTCTCACTACAAATATATTTCTCCTACTTTTATTTTAAAACAATTGTAACATTTCTCACATTAAATTAATTATTGTTCTATTTTCTCCTGCTTTTATTACTTTTCACGTTAGATTGTATTCATATTAATGTAACTATTTTTAATAAAACATTAGTACAAAAAAAATACTAATATCTCTTGTTAGTCTTTACAATCAGTTCTATATATTAATATCTCTTGTTGAATTCGTATAACAATTCTGTATACTTTGATAATCCCTATCTTGGTTTATAGAAACTTATGCTACAAATGTATTTGATATTTTAATTTAGTTTACAGTCTCTATTATTTATGATTTATTATATTATTTATAAATATTTTCTTAATTGACATATTAAGTATGTCATAAATTTTTTCAATGTCGTGATTTATCTTTGTGCCATACAAGAGTTACACACTAGTCATTAAATATAGTCACGATAGTTAAATATTCTTATTTTTCTTTATCACTAAATTATGAATAATGTTTACATATATCAACCATAGAAAGAGTAGCCAAAATTAACAATATACAATATATTGTTGAAGTTAGAGGTAGTTAAAAGATATTTATAGTTCGATGAAATTTGTTAGGTTAGTTACGTTAAGAACACTATATAAATGTGAGTCATACTCTAATTGTATAATCATTTTTTAAATAATCATTTTATATTTTTCTTTAATTATTTTTCTCTTTCTTAAACTCAACCATAATTCTCAACATGGTATTAGAGCGATAATAATTATTCCGCTACATTTTTTTTTCGAATTTCCTTTATCTTTTCTTACTCATTTTGAATCTAAATTTATAATTCTTCATTCTTTCTCAACTTGATTGTATAATATTTGAAGATTCAAGATTGAAAATGGTTGGTGATTTATGATGTGATTTTTTGAAAGTTTCATTATTCATTAGTCATTATATTCTTTAGTCATATATTTCACTATAATTTCATACTTTTTAGTCATTATTGGTTTTTTTTTGTACTTCTACCATATGGTAGTATAGTAATTATCAATTTATGTGTTCTTTTATCTTATGGTATTAGACATTTTTTATTTTCTTTTGTGCTTTCATCATATGATAGTTAAGTTTTGTTGGCCAAAATTGACATTTGAAGATCCAAGATTGGAATTCTTGATTCTATATTAGAGTGAGCATCATGAAGAACCGGAAGATTTTCAAATTAATCCAAAGTAGGCCGAAGACTTCAACGAGAGTTATACATCTTGGCCCTATCACTTTCGAAATGAATTTTGTCGTTTAGTCGATGTGATTATGACTTGTATTGTTTTTCTTGTAATTTTCATTCATTAATTACATTGTATTTTTCTTTTTCTTATTTTATATTTCTCTTCCTAAGTTGAAAATGTTGTTACATATTTTTAATTTGCAGAAATTGTTAGAGATAGTTAAAAAAATACTTAATAATTATATGAAATTTGTTAGGTTACAATTAGAATTAGTACACATCTACTTTGTTGATAATTTTGGATCTTCTTAATCATTGATGACAACACATCCCTCAATAATCTCTATCTTCATCTTAGTCTTGTTTCTCTCCATTTTACTAACATTCAATACTTGTTCAATTAGACAAGTGTATCTGAATAATCCAATTATATAAGTGTAATGGGAATTTCAAATTAGAAAATTTTATATAATGGAAATTGAAAATTGAAAATTTTTGGTATGTAAATATGTATCATTAAACTATATAGAAAATGAAAAAAATTCACAGTTTTGGAAAAAAATTAATTTTGTCTCAAAAAAAAATCTTGAATAAAAAGGTACTATATTTTAATATTTTTATAATTAAAATATATAAATTATTTCTAAATGTAATGTTGTCTCAATAATATTAAATTAATTGAAAAATAAATGTTACACAACATCAATTATATTAATTTAGTGATATCAAATTAAAATTTAAAAAATTCACTTTAAAACTTACATTATAATTCAATTTAATTAGATCTTTTAATATTTTGAGCCGACTCTGATTTTTAATAAAAAGAACTATGATCTATTTGTTAAATATATTTTTAGATTATATAAAAATATTAACTTTTAGATTATATAAAAAAGTTCTTCATAAAATAGTCCATCACATATTTTTTGTTATTAAATTTACAAATTCAACCTAATTTTTTTAAAATCATGGTGAAATGTGGTGAAAAAATATATTCTTGCATATGTAAACTAATTCCACAAAATGGCTAGATATATTGCCTAAAGTCCTCATGGAATTGGATATTCACAAACCACTAATCCTTATTAATTTCACTCTAACCCCCATATTAACAACCCCTATTTCTAGTTTTATACCTAATGTGTGATGTGTCCTTGTCCTAGGTTGTTGTGACGGTTTTGACCTTGAACTGTGTTCCATAGAGAAGGGTAACAATCATTGATGGGGAGACCCACGTTCATGGTGAATCTAGGAAAAAATAAAGTTATTTTTTCTTTGTCAAAAGGTTAAAGAGTTTTTTCTATAAAAAAAAAAAATGCCAATGGTATTATATATAGTGTAATAATATTTCATATCATAAGAAGGTGAAATAACGTGTAATATCTCTTCCCTTACATAAAAAGAAACAACACATCCATACATTACAAAAACAAGCTAGTAGGTACTACTGATTTTTTCTTGGAAAAAGAAAATCATAAAACATTAATCATGACATCACACTAATTATTTTATTCTCTTCTTATAATAATAATAATATAAGGAAATGCCACATATGATATAATATATATATATATAATTCATTTGGTCTCAAATATAAAAAAAAAGTAAATCAATAAAATTAAATGTATTATATACATCAATTTATATTGATTAACTTTTTTGTTTATATTGAAGACCAGAATGAAAATAAGTTAAAGGCATAATTCAAGGTTGAGGAATACGACGACCGCCGGTAAAACCAGTTCCACCGAAACCACCAATTAGGGGAATACCAAGATCAGCACCAACACCAGTACCAAACCTGCCTATGCATTTTTGTTCCTTCAAATTAGTGCCTCCTCCTCCAGGCACATTCCTTGCACTTGTTGCAACCACGACCACAGCCAAAACCACCAAGATGCACAACCACTTACCCATTAATTTCATATTTTCTTATTCTCTTATTCTACACAAAATTAATTATGTGGGTTCTCATTTTTATAAGGAGATTGATGCTAATGAGTTGTTGAGCATGTGCCATTGCATGACCCTAGCTTATAGTCAGCAACCACATTTTATACCAAATAGTCAAATTAATACTACTATTACAACCCTATATGAACGTTTTAGTTTGTTATTAGAATTAATTCATGTCTTAAATTCAAATGTCATTTAATAGCTGCACCTGGGAAATCTGATTTAATTTCCTATAATTAGTTGCTTTATATATCTATGGAATAAGTTACTCTTTCCGCCATTAATAGTTGTCGTATTTTTTATAAGAAATGCATTCTAAAATGACTGATATTTTTTAATTTAAATGTAATATTAATTATTATTATTATTATTATATTTTACCCTATACGTAATTAATTAATATTATGTATATCAATTTAAAATCATTATACAATAGTTTTAACTTTTATTTATTCATAAAATCTGACTCAATCAACAAATATAATATTATTAAAGTAAATACTATGTTTGAGTTTTGTGTACAAATTTTTTTACTATAGACAAAAGAAAATTAATAAGGATAGTTTACTAAAATTATTATTTATGATGAACCACTAGGGTGTTTTTAATTACTACAAGTAACGAATCACCAACCATTTTTAATTAGGTTCTTAGCTTATTTATATTGTTCAATGTGTAACTATTTAAATGAAACCGACCAATTTAGATAGACGAATTAAATTTTTTAGTCTAGTCCGCTTAAAATGGCAGGCAATATAGATCGGCTCAAAAGGTTCGACATCTAATAGTTTTGTACGAAAATAAATCATTCATCTTTGAATCATGAATGAGTTAGATTAATTATCTAATTAACATTTAAAATTTATTGGAAATAAGTTGCTAACCCAATAAATTGTAGGGCTATGATGCATCGTTTTAGACAAAATTCTAACTTTTCAATTATATGACCTTAAAAAAAATACAACTTTTAATTCTTTTAAAATTATCCAATGAATTGATATCTACCGGAAAGAAACATATTTAATTATTTTTTGAATTTAAAAATTGTAAATTGTAAAGGCTCCAAAATTCTAGAGGGATGAATAAGATTTCAAAAAATTTAACAAAAAAAAATATAAGTTTTAAAAAATATTGAATCGATTACAGATGCTTGATACTTTACAAGAAATCTTTATCCGAATTGCTAAACACCAATTTAGATAAAGGTTGTGAATAAATAAATTGAAAGGAAATTCAGTTAACTTATAATTATGTAAATATAGAATCAACTCTACAAATGAATTATTACAGAAAAATTCAACATAGCACATAACAAAAAAAATAATAATAATAATAACTTGAATCAATTGTACTAATATCTTGAATATGAATTGATTAAAAAAATAAAATTTTGTTGATTAAAAAAATAAAATTTTGTTTTTAACATTTCATAATTTCTCAAGAACACAAAAATCAGAATTTACCTATATACAAATTGTCATTTCAATGCAGAAAATTAAAGAAGGATAGAGTAATGAGATAAAACCAAATTTTGATGAGAGTTTCTTCCATTAACACAGTTGTGCAATAATACAATATTATTGGAGATATTACAATTACAAGATCTCTTCTTCTATGAATCCCACTAGCACTTGATTTTGACAACTCCAAAATCAACATTTTGCAATCTTCAACAAGAAAGTTCTCTTTCAATGATGAAGATTCAAATCACTGTAAAAAAAACCCTTTCAAAAAACTTTTTTAACTTGAGAGGTTGAAAATATTGAGATGAATTTTAAAATGTTAAATGATTAAAAGTCCCAAGATGAGTATTTATGGGTGTAAGAAAATAACATTGAAAAAAGAACAAAAAAAACTTTTTTTTAATGTGATATAGATCAAATAATCTTTGAATATATTCAAGAAATCATGAACAAACTTGATCCAAATCAATAAACATTGAATCGATTCAAAGAGTCTCTCTAAATAACGCTTGATTCAAATCAAGGAAACACTAAACCTGTTAAGACTTACAGTTCAAATATATTAAAACATTCCTTAAATCTATTCAAACATTCAAAACATGTCTAAAATCATTTGAAATGAGAAGTGATAACTTTAAAAGTGTTAATGAAGCATTTAACTATGCATGATTAAAATGTCAATTTCCTCGAGTTAGTTTTTGCTCAAGCATAAGGTAAATAAGTTAAATCAACAAAGACATATATAGATCCTAAATCTAACTTAAAGAAACAATCATCGAAATCAAAGATAAAACTTAGACTAGAACAACTAGAAAGCCTATGCATTCACAAAATTTTCGAATGATTTTTCATAATAATGTTTAGATCATTATAAAAAGTTCCTCAACAAAAATTTAGATTTATTTTTAACTTTAGATAAATTAAATATGAATTTTTTAAATGTAAAAAACTTAAGATAAAAGTAATAAAAATATAGAGTGGAAATTAAATTTTGAACTTAAACTTTTTATAATATTGTTAAAATATCTGCAAAAAATCTTATAAAAATATATATTGATTTAACAGTAAAGACTAAAGTTATATGTAGATATTTTCTAAGATTAAAAGCTGTAGTTTTTTTGAGTTAGTAGACATAATTGCAAATAGTACTAGAAACTCACACACAACTGCTACTTAAGTTTGAACCATAGACAAAAAGCTTACCTAAATAATGTTATATCGGTCAGTTGAATTATAATCTAATTTATAGTTACTAAAATTAAAATTTTAAAATTTTGTAAAATCTAAAAACATATCTAATCCTAAATTTTAACGGTGGGATATTGATTAGGACTTCCTAATTGTTGGATATTGGTGGGTTGTGTACTATATGGTTTTGAACATCACCAAAAATGTATTGGGCCGTATACTATATGAAATGCTTATAATTAGTTCGGATATTTTTTGTTGGATGGTATACCGTATGGTTTGAACATCACCAAAAATGCATTGGGCCGTGTATTGTATGGAATGCTTATAATTAAAATAATTTACCTTCTATCCTCCAAATTATCCTTATATCCCTACAAACTAAAGAAAAAGATATAAATGTTCTCGTATAAATATTAAAAGTTTCAGATTTTTACTATTCTATTATTTGAGTTTGTCGATGCAAATGTGAGTAGAAAAAAAATTTATTTATGTTAGAAAACTTTTTTTAAATTTTTTGACACAGAAGACTATTTTAAAAAAAAAAAATTTAAGTTTTCTAAAAGTACCAATAAATTTATTTTAATCTTTCCAGAACATTTACAAGTTCAAAAAAAAAAAATTTGACATTTTCGGAAGTTACTAAAAAACTTCAACCCACAACTTTTTCATAAATTCTTTTTAATTTTAATTTTTTTTTATTTTTTATTACTTTGTTAATCTTAATTTTTCAAAGTATCATATTACAAGTGACTTTAACTTTTATATTGAGAGTGTCTTTAACTCCGATATTGAGGGTGTAATTCAAGAACGATATTCTATGATACAGTAGAATTTCGATTCAGTTTGTTTGAGATGTTATATACTAGAAACTTCGTGGTTGATAGTGCACTATTTGGACAGTGTCGCAAAACTTCTTAAAGAGAGAAATCTAGTACAAGACTCTACCCAATAATATATTCGGTGACATGATTTATTTTGAAACTCAAAAATAACTTACACTAATGTAGGAAAAACATAGTTGAGATAAAATACATCACAATCATCGGTTGAGAAAATAATTTACATCATAGTTGTAGAAGCTAAAACGCTTGGCAACTAGGAGTTAAAATTGTTGGGAAAAACAAACATAGAAAAATTAAAGAAAGCACCAAATAAAAAACTCTTATGACACTTGTTGGTGAGTTCGGGGACGCGAGAGCAACAACAGGCCAAATACTTTAAGACTATAAAAGACTTTAACACATTTTCTCTACTCAAAATCTTAAGACATTATATCTATAGATCACCATACTTATTTATCGAACATTTAGCTCATTCTTAATTAATGTGGGACTTAACCATTATAGTTAAACCCACCAAAAATGACAAAGCAAATGTTATTTTCTTAGAAGAGTGATATTTGCTTATTGGGTGAACGTTGACCTTTATGCATAAATTATTCATATGAGTGAAAATGAGAGGTTAAAAGAGTAGACATCCGTAAGGCATAGCTAGACTAACAATGCCAATATTGTTAAACTATATATTTTTATGAGTTTTTTAAAAGTATTTGTTATCTCATTTTAAAAAATAAAAAAAATGGGTGAAAGTATATTTTCTTAAACCAACAAAAAGAATAATCTAATCAACTTTATTGAAAACCTACCTTAAAACGGTTCAACCGTACAAAATAAAGGAAACTATATAAATTGGTGGATTGTCAATTTGCTTAGGGTATAGAGAAAAACGAGCGAATTCCATATACATTCAACCTATCATGTGCTTCTACTATTCCGTGATCACTCTCTTCTAGAGGCAACCCCCTAACACTAATATGACTAATGAGTCAAAAGCTTAGTCTAATAGCCAAACATTTACGATGACAAACTATATAGAATCATCGTTGAGATGACGATGCTAAAACATCAAAATTGGTTGATGCAATTCGAGTAAATCAGACCATATAATAAGAAAGAAAAAAATGAAAAGAATGAAGTAGATTTAGAGTTCAATTTGGTGTAAGAAAAAAAATAAAAGTCTAAGACGGAATAAAATAGTATTTTTGAGTAACCCGCCGAATAAGTCACATATCAAAGGTACGTGTTTTATTCTATTATATACTAACATTCGACTAAAAAAATATAAGAAAAAAAAAGGAAAACAATAGAATAGAGAAAAATATGTATTTAATATAATCAATTCAATTTTAAATTTAGTTAGTTAATTTAATTTAAATAAGTTATTTTTCTTTTTTCAAATATACTGTACAATAAAGAATATATATGCAACAAAAATTCATTGAGAGGATACTGAACTCTTTATGGTGGAGATCTAGTAGAGGCAATTCAAACGATAGTCCGATAGGAATAATGCAACATGTGTGTTGGGACTATAATATTTGGCGCCAACATTTTATGAGGTCAAACAATTCATAATGACTTCTCACCATCGTCACGTTTCATGGCGTATTTAGGATTTTGTGTCTTTCTTTTAATATTGGAATGTGGCTTAGATTCTTGCAACTTTGCACTACTTATTATTGGGTCATCAAGGGGTCTAAAAGATCATCATATTGAGTTAAAAACAACTACATAAGTGGGTTGTATATCACATATTTTCCTCCAAAATCTTAAGACATTAAGCATATATGTCATTTCACTTATTTGGTGTTCAATATCAATGTTTCCATCAAATATGAGACTCTTACTTCACTTGATATACAAATAGTTTATCCCACAAATGCGAGTTCTCTCATTTATTTGGTTATTCCCCTTTATATAGAAATGTTTTCATTCAAATACACTTGAACTACTGTTGACATATAACATCAAAGAGACATGTCGTTTGACCATCACTATCATGAAGACTTTTAATATAAAGATTAAATCACTTTTATTCAAACCATTGGTTCTTATGGTATTATTAGATCATAAAGGAGTTTGTGGGATCATCACATTCGACCAAGAGCAGTCAAATAAGTGAATTGAATATCGTATCTTACCTTAAAACCTTAAGGTTAAAATCTAAAACTAATTAAGTTTATCGCCATGTCAAGAAAAATCTATTGTTATGCTCAGCGTATCGGATAGAGTTCTCTTGATTACTCATCTATTATTTTCAAATACCTTATAGCTGGATTACGTAACTTGTTGTGAGCGAAGTAAGGAATGACAAGTCGACAAACAGATTGAACTTTGGTTAGTCGTGGGTGACTGAATTCATAATATAATTCAAACTCAAATTAATAACATCTTACTCTGAACCTGTGGAATATGTTAGAAAAAAATATAATGTTAGTTAGAGTTTTTCAATTAGTTTGTTAGATTTTAGTTTGGTAAGAACTCAATGTATCAATTTCTTTATTTTTATTCTATATTATATGAAATCTTATATTATTATATTTCCATCAAGTTCAAAACTTATTTTTCTTATATGATTACTTTGATCATGTTATTTTTAATAAGAATACTTTTGTCCAAAGACTAATTTTAAGTATTAAATCACAAATAAATTATTATTTTAGTTTTTGAAAGTGTAAGTATTGTTATTTTAATCTCTAACTCAATTAAAAATTCAAATTTATTATTTAATTATTAAAATATTTGTCAATTTAATCTATCATATGATAATAATTGCATACTATTTTAAAAATAAATTATATATTTTAAATATTTTTATAATAATAAATTATATTTTTCAAAATTTATTCCGAACATTTAATGACGAATATGAAAATTATAGCTAAGTCAATGACAATCTTACAACGAAAGTGGTAGTTACCCATTAAATCATGTACCTTTATCATGAAAGACATGTCTTGAACTCTTTATGTAAAAAGAAAAAGTAGTACTAATAATATTGCCTTTTATTAGAACTTAAAGGCCGTATTGGTTGGCTAGTGTTTTTGTTTTGAACGTATTAAGCCACTGTTGACCTGAATTGGTCTGTACTGTATCTCGTATAGGTGACAAAATTTAATATCCATTTATATATCCTTATACATTATTTCTATTATAACCTTATACATTCTTTTTGACCCTATGCACGCTCTCTACACCATCGTTGACAAGTCACACCTTCTATGAACACTTCTCCCAAATTAGACCTTACTATGTGATTTAACATAGGATTTTGAAAAATCGTTTGCATATAAATTTGATTCTACATATGAAGTTAGATAAATTTTATAAAAAAAAAAAATATTTATATTTAAAAAAATTGAAATATATAATTATTAATTGTACCCAGATTATAAAAACGAAATGATAAAAATTTATAAGATAATTGTGGTTTGATATATACTAATCGGTTCTGTTGAATTTCAACCAGATACAACCTAACATATATTAATAGATTTGCGATGGTTCTTATAAATTTCAACTAGATACAACATAATAATTTTGCGAATTAATATAGATATTGTAATGTGTGTTCTTATAATTTTAAATTTTATGGATAATTTTTTTTATGACTATAAATGTGGTTGTTGAGTTATCGTTGCTGAAATATAATTTTGAATTTAATACATATATGTGACACTCTATTTGTGTACTTTTTTATTGTTACATTAATTAATTTAACTTAATGACATGAATCATGTAGATTTGTATGTGTAGATCATATAATGTAGATTAATATGTGAATATCGACTAAAATTTATTTAATATAATTTTTAATTATTAAAAATATCAACCAAAATTTAATCTACTACATCTGAGCGTTAAGAGTTTGATCATCAATATATTTTTATAAATTTAAAATTTAAAATTGTTATATATAATACAATATTATACTTTTTTATTTATCCATTAAAAATTTAACCACTCAAAATATTAAAGTTGAAGTTCCTCCACTAGTCGCATGCGGTCTCTTGAAGAAAAAAAAGATTAATATATAAATTGCAAAGGAAGATATTTTAAAAGCCCCGATTTTTTTATAAATTTAACTTTCTAATTTTTTAACAGCTCACTTTTTCAACTCTTTTTTAAAACTTTAAATAACTTTTGAATATTTCCAAATATTTAAAATAAAAAAGTAAGTGCACTTGAATTTTTTTATACCTTCAAAATGATTTTTTTAAAATTTTTGAGAGTTTCAAAACTTTAGAAAATTTCTAAATTTTTGAAATGTAATCTTAATTTTGAAAATTTGAAACTTCAAAAAATATTCGAAAATTTAAGAAGTTTCAAATTTTCAAAATAAGGATTACATTTCGAAAATTTAAATTTTTTTTAAAGTTTTTAAATCTGGAAAGTTTTTAAAGTTTCTGAATCTGAAAAATTTTGTAAGTTTCTAATATGGAAATTTTCTCTAATTCGAAAGTTTCAGATTGTTGGAAACTTTCAAAAATCTAGAAAAATATCTATTTCAAGACTTTCAAATTGTTTTATATTTTATAGAAGTAGTTGAATAAATTTCTTAGTTTCTAATCCTAACTCATATACAAAATAAAAATATCAACTAAAAAAACACTAAATAATTAAATTATCATATATTGTTGATTTATCAAACATTAAATTCACACAAAATACAATAACTTCTTTTTATCATATATTTTTGTGTCCATCAAAGATGCGCTTGTAAATTCTCAAATACATAAAGTGAGAAATAATATTAGGATTTGATGGATGCCAAATTCGCATGGAATATGATGCTTTTACGACGCAAGTTATTCAAACTTTTGGTCATTTAATAGTGAAATAAAAAATAAAATTAACTGGACATACATAGTCAAATATTGAACCACATTCATCTATTAAACAAAAATTATTTCTGGTCAATATAGTTTATTAGGAAAAAACGAAAATGGTAAAGTCATTATGTGTTCACATTAAGAATGTGAATATAATCAAAATTAGTAAATAAATCAAATAATGTAGTGCGTTTTTCCCCTAACATTAAACAACTTATTAAAATAGGAAATTATAGTTGATAAATTTATTTTATTCTATTGAAGTTGCCTATTTTTTTTTTTTTTTTACTATGA
>JBBPBS010000968.1:30327347-30338917 GCA_037974835.1 Cicer judaicum
TAATTATTATTTTGCTAATAATTTATATATCAATATTAGAAAATAAACTCAATTACTAATACAAAAATATATTTTATCTATTCTCTAATTTGAAAATTTCAGATTGCTCGAAACTTTCGAAAATATAAAAAGATATCTATTTCAAAACTTTTAAATTGTTTTATATTTTAAATTATATTTTATAGAGGTAGTTGAGTAAATTTCTTAATTTCTAATCCAACTCATATACAAAATAAAAATATCAACTAAAGAGACATTAAATAATTAAATTATTAATTAAATTATTATATATTATTAATTTATCGAACATTAAATTCCCACAAAATAAAATATCTTATTTTTATCATATATATATATATATATATATATATATATATATATATATATTTGTGTCCATCAAAGATGCGCTTGTAAATTCTCAAATCCATAAAGTGAAAAATAATATTAGGATTTGATGGATGCCAAATTCGCATGGAATATGATGCTTTTACCACGTAATTTTTTTGTAATTATGATATTGTTAATAATTTTATAATTATGATTTTTTTTTATTTTGTAATTATGTATTTTTTTTATTTATAATTATGATTCTTTTTTTTTAATTATTATTTTGCTAATAATTTATATATCAATATTAGAAAGTTAAACCCAATTACTAATACAAAAATATATTTTATCTATGTTATATATATATAATATCTATAATATTTTGAATCAATTTTTTAATTTAAAATTATTCATATAGTAACAACCTATCTCGTGAGTTGCACGAACTCTCACACTAATAAATCAGAACAATTATTATGTTAAGTGAGAGATTGTTACCATTAGTTATTTAATAGTGTTCCATTAAATGATGAAATCTATTCTTAAAATCTAGGGCTGAATCATCATTAAAATCCTAATCGGGGTTGTTACCATTAATTATTTAATAGTGTTCCATTAAATGATGAAACCTATTCTTAAAATCTAGAGTTTGATCCTCATTAAAATCCGAAACCTCTTCTTCTTTCTTATAATTCTTAAAATCGGGTAAAATATAAATAAATAAAAAATAGTATTAAACTTTATGGATAATTACTACTAATTATAAGTTATAAACTAAAATTAATAAAATTTACAAATAAACATATACAAAAATCAATGACAAAACCCAAAAAATAAATTAATAAAACACATCAAAGAACAAATAATAATTTTAAAACAATTGAATATAATTCGAACAAAATCTATTTTCGTAGTTGTATTTTAAAACAATTGAGTATTTTCTTATAAAGTTACTTCTAAATAAATCCAATGCTAATAACCCTATATATAGTCGTATGCTTATTTTAACAATCACACCAATTAACACTCCTCCCAAATTCTCTTATATGTAATTCTCCTTTTCTCAATGTTCTTTTTTTCTTCACATAAACAATATATTTCTATTTGCTTTGTTTTCTTCTTCTTTACTTCTTTTTAATATAAAGGTTTATTCATAACCATCTTGAGAGTTAATGATTACTAAAATGAATTTTTTTTCTCTCTCTTACACTTCCCACAGTGAATCGGCCTTTAGAGTTTAAACAGTGGTTCTTTGCTCATTCATCCCTCCAACTTTTTAAACTCAAAGAGTTGCTCAACACTAAAAGGTAATCAATTCTTCTTAGAGTTTTGTATGAATATATTATTTAGAATTTAAGATATAGTTTTTTTGAAAAATTTACAATATCAATTTATATATTGTGTTATTTAAAAAATTCAAAAGTTTAAATACAAAGATAAGGTTTGTTTTTACTACTATTTGTTATTTGTATTAATGTTACTAAATATTCTTTAAGCCCAGTTCACAATATCATAAATAACTTATGTATCTTTTTAATTTTACTCAATTTATTTATGATTTTTTTTAACTATGATTTTTTTGTAATTATGATTTTGTTAATAATTTTATAATTCTGATATTTTTTTATTTTGGAATTATCTATCTTTTTTATTTTATTTATAATTATGATTTTTTTTAATTATTATTTTGCTAATAATTTATATATCAGTATTAGAAAGTTAAACCCAATTACTAATACAAAAACATATTTTGCTAATAATTTATGAGTTTGAACAATGGTTCTTTATTCTTTAGTCCCTTCGACTTTTTAAACTTAAATAGTTGCTCAACACTAAGATAATAAGTTTCTCTTAAGTTTACATGCTATAGTTTTGTAAATTTATTTTAAGTTGTTATAGTCAATTATGTTTATATGACTACTGTTGTTGAATAAAATTATAATCATATGAACACATTATGTTTTCATTAATTTTGATTAAACTGACACTACCCTGCCGATATGAACACATTTTGTAATATATACAATATGGAAAATGGAAAAAGTGGCTAAAAAACAATCTAATTTAATTATGTAATTCATAGACTCATTAATAGCTCATTGTATTAATTAATCGCATTAAACAACAAATTATTTTTCTTAACACAAATAGAATTAGGTAATAATAAAATTAATCAACCACATATTATTTTAACAAGAACTATGTGTTTTTTATTTTATAATTGCACCAAACCACCTATACATAGTACCAAAACTTTTTTGTAATTAAACTAATTAATAATTGTAGAAAAATTTGTGTCATATTTTATTAAATTAATTAACTCAAACAAGTTGCCATACCTTATGTAAGTATTTCAAAAAAATATGACTACTTTATCACATGTGTAAAGTCAAGTTTAATTGCTATTATATACATGTAGCATGTATATATATGTGCAATTTTCAACTAGGTTCGAGACAGTAGTTATAGTAGTTTGTTTGACAACATTATAAATATTTAGAATTAAAATAGATACTTTTAATATATTTAAAAATTAAAATTATTATTGTATTAAAATTAAATATAGAAAATTAATTAAAACTATGTTTTGAAGGAGTCTAACATGGGTCCTTCTTCATTGTTAATGATTATTATATTTTTTAAATTTTGAGGTTAACTAGAAAGAATCAGAGAGTAAAGCCAACAATTGCATAAAGTTAATAAGTACTTTTTTAAATTTGAATTCCATAAATAAGCTTGACTAGCTAATGGCTAGTTTGTCTTTCTACTTTTTCATTATTAACTATGCTACTAACAACGTGTTATATGAGTTGATTTTTTTTTTCAAAAATAAAAAATTATATTTGTGTGTGCATGCAGTTTTAAAAGGGAGAGAGAAGGAAGCACAATGAAAATAGAGAAAAATGATATTTTAGATGAAGCAAAGAAACAACTATGGTTGACAGGGCCAATGATACTTGTTTGTGTATTTCATAACTTACAAACGACCACTCTCATATTTGTTGGACATTTGAATCAAGAGTTGCTTCTTGCTGGTGCTTCTTTGGCTCTTTCAATTATCAATGTCACTGGTTTCAATGTATTGGTATGTTAATATGATTTTCTTCATTTTAATTTCCAAAACTAATGTGGATGTCTATGCATGAATGTATGAAAGTCATATTTGCTCATGGTTTAAAGATTTTTTTTTTTTTAACTTTTATAATGTGTGATCATATTTTTATTTAATTAATACATTTTTCTAAGTAATTAAAAATCGATTGGATAAATTTTTAAAAAAACGATTGGTCTATTCTACATAGTTTCAAAATATATTTTTGAAAAAAAACCTTATAGTCAAAATATCATATAACTTATGTCTTATGTTGTACATGAAAATGTTGTTTGCTTTGTATCATACCATTATATTTCTTCTGATAAAAATCATACTATTCTTTATAAACTCATGTTTATATTTATGTAGATGGGTATGTCAAGTGCACTAGACACATTTTGTGGTCAAGCATATGGAGCAAAACAATATCATATGGTTGGAATATATACACAAAGAGCTATGTTGGTTATCACACTTGTTAGTTTACCCTTATCAATTATTTGGGCATACTTAGAACCCATTTTGATAATTCTACATCAAGACAAAGATATTGCAGCACAAGCTCAACTATTTGCTTGTTATGCAATCCCAAGCCTTTTTGCCGATGGCATTCTTAGGTGCCTTGTTAAATTCCTACAAACCCAAAACATAGTTTTTCCTATGTTGTTGGCTAATGGACTCACTAATTTAATACATGTCCTTTTATCTTGGGCTTTTGTTTTACATTTTGAGTTTGGTATCAAAGGAGCTGCTATTGCAATTTGTGTCTCAAATTGGGTTAATGTGGTACTATTGCTACTTTACATCAAGTTCTCTTCTTCATGTAAAAAGACTTGGGTTGGTTTATCAATGGAATCCTTTCACAACATCCCTCAATTTCTCAAACTTGCTTTCCCTTCAACAGTCATGGTTTGGTATGATCTTTTCTTCAAAACTAAAATTGAGTTTCATAGAATATAGATGAATATATTAATATAAGAACTTGAATCTTGATAGTAAAGTCATCTTATCTTAATCCTTTAAATATGTAGATTATTATTTTGACTTAGTTGCATTTTTGGTCCCTAGATTTATACCAATTTACGAAATTAGTTATCATTTTTTAAAAGTTTATAGTTTTGGTCCCTCCCTCAGATTTTTGACAAAAAAAATTAATATATTTTAAATGATGTGATATACTATTTCATGATATAGAAACATCTAAATGTATTAATTATTTATATATTATTAATTAAACGACAAAAATGAAAATTTTCGAAAGTTCAAAGATAAGTCATTAGAGAGTTTTATTTTGATTTCTAATTGTTTTCTATTGTATCTCTGTCATGTTTCAGTTTAGAATCATGGACATTTGAAGTAATGGTGTTTCTATCTAGTGCTCTTCCCAAATCCAACACTCCAAACTTCGGTACTTTCTATATGGTTAGTTTCTCTTCGTTCATCGTCTGCAATATGATTTGAAATTGCAGTTGCGATTATACAACAATTTTTTATATTGTAGAAAAATGCTAGCAAATACAGTTGTAATTCCGACTATGATATTGTTGCAATTACTTCAAAATCAACAATATTATAGCCGTAATTGTAGTTATGGATGCAATTTATAATTATAGTATGTTGGGTTATGACAATTTATTACTTTGTATATATATATATATATATGACCAAATATATTTTTTCATTCCCAGTATTAATGTATTTGGTTCGTTCTGGATGATACCATTTGGAGTTAGTGTTGCTAGAAGGTTAGCCTTTCATGTTAAACTTGATTAATACTATATTGTAATCCAAAATAGAACCATGAAAATGTGCATACTATCACTAAAATGAAAAATGGAGATTTTTCATCCTCTAATATTTGAAAAGTGTTACAATTAATCTACAAAAAATTATTTATGATGTTATTATTGACTATATTGTGTGTGGTTACATGCATGTTTGGACAAAATAGTACAAGAATCTCAAATGAATTAGGAGCTGGATATCCAAATGCTGCATATGTAGCTGTTTTAGTGACGTTATTGATGGCCTTCACATGTGGAGTTCTAGAGTTTGCTTTTATTATGTCGGTATGGAAAGTTTGGGGCAAAGCTTTTAGCAATGTACATCAAGTAGTTTCATATGTGACTTCTATGACACCTGTGCTTGCAATTGCTGTCTTTGTAGATGCATTTCAAACAACACTTCAAGGTATGAATTTCAATAAAATATCATTTTTTCTTTTTTTAGGCAATTAAAGTGTTTTTATATATAATTTGTTATTTGATTGTGAATAGGTGTTGCGAGAGGATGTGGTTGGCAGAAGCTTGGTGCATTTGTTAATCTAGGATCTTTTTATTTTGTGGAAATTCCTCTTTCTGCTTTATTGGCTTTTGTTTTCCACATGAACGGTCAAGTAAGATTTCACTAATTTTTAATTATGTAGCAAATGTTAAAACTAACATTTGCTTCATAATCAAATATAAACAAAATTTGATATTAACTTCATTCTTCATAAACACAGGGGCTCTTTTTAGGTCTTGTAACAACGCTTGTTGTGCAAGTGGTATGTTTTCTTATTATCACTTGGCGCACCGATTGGGAGAAAGAAGTAAATTTTTCTATTTTTGCTTAAACAAATATTTACGTTTTTAAATATATATGGTGTTATTATATTTGAATATATCAAAATTATAAAAAATATTTTTAAATGTGTCTTGTGTTAATAAATTTGTAAACTCAATTGTATAATACAAAATACATTTTGATGATCAAATTAATTAACAAAAGACACATTCAATTCAGACACTAACAATAAAAATATTTAAATATATTTTTTAATTTTGATACATTTATATAATATAATATAATAGTAACGATTCAAACGTTAGAAGAGAAAAATGTCCTTTATTCTTATTGTCAAACTATATGGCTCCTATCAACATTCATTTTTTTTTTATTGGTTAGGTAAATAAAGCAGCAATAAGAGTAGGAGGCAGTGGAGTCCAAGATAATACGCTTCCACTTCTAGTATAGTTTATAGAATTTTTGTGAGAAATGAGAATTGGATACAAAATTTAGTATCTGACTTCCTAATTTCTAGTATTTTAGAGATAACATAGGTATTAAAAAATGATAAAGTTAGATTAATTTATATTATTTTATCTTTAATTTATTTATTAAAAGTAAAATGCATTTAATGTATGTTTTTTTAATTTTATAAAAGTTTCACTACAAGAAAAATAGTTATTATTTACGGCAGATTTTATCTTTACCTACAGCAGGTCCGTAGGTAACGTAAAATTACTCAAATATTACCCATGAACACGAGTTCGTAGTTATTTAACTCGTAGGAATATATTTACCCACGGAAAAACGGTGAAAAATACTTACTTAAGAAATATTCGTGGATAGAGTGACTTACCGATTTTCCGTGGGTAGTTATTCATAGCGTTTCCATGGGTAACAACACATACACTGAGAAATCACAAATGACATTACTCATAGACAATCCGTAAGAATTCTACTGATTTGTATTTTTCCATGACATGTCCGTAAAGGGTACGAGGCGGCACATTATCCATAACCAAGGGCAGTAAAAAACTATTCTTGTCCTAACACTTGGAGACTAGCTTTTGCATCAACAAGCATTTTTCAACTCACCTAAGGTAGTGCACATAAATCTCACATGTTAAATAGGGATTGAAAAAATAAATGAAATATAAAAAAGGATTATATACTCACAATACTATGCTGATCACTTTCTAAGCTTAATTTTGAAAGAACTGCGGCTGCCTGATCACCTCCCAGAAGAAAATAAGGATGTCTCAAAGCTGAAGATGCAGATAAACGTCCTCTTCTTAAGGGACCATTCTTAGAGATAAGCTTTGTTGCTAAGTCCCACCCTCTACCAGATTCACTATCAAGAATTTGGAAGTCGGGCCTGAGGCGAGTATTCTCCCTCGATTTTTTCAAATCATATCCACATGTTTTTATTTCCAAAATGAAATTCTTCAAAGCAGCAGGAGACCTTAAGGTTGGTATTGCCATTTGCAGGAGTACAATCCCAGCAGCGTACATATCAAACAGATCAGGGCTATTTAACTGCAACAATAATCACATAATTCACCTTTAGCATTTCCAATGCGATATATATGTGTGTGTGCAAGAACACGTGCAAAAGACAAGGGAGAGTGATTAATTCAGTCAATTATATGATTAACACATTAACCATTCATTTAGATAATGTTCCTAAATTAGAAATGTCTTAAGCAGGAGTTCCAAAATTGTAATTCACCGAAGAATTCCATTGATTGTGAACAGATCATAGCCAATAGTTTTCACTAGAACTGAAAACCCTAAAGGATAATCTTAACTTTAACTACATAATTAAGATATAAGTAATTAAACTTGCCATAGCATTGGTGAAAAGATAGCAGCAATAGGCTCCAGTGGAGGACTTGATGTTTCTTCTGGGAGTACATATAGTTCTAGAGGGCAATAGTTGGGATCCAATAGGGTGCAGTGGAGAATATAATTCTTTTCGATCCTCAGGTCTGTTGTTGCACCAAAATCAATGAGTTTAATTTGCCCCCGTTTAGTAACCACTAAGTTGGTTGGCTTTATATCTCTGTGAACGATGCCTGTATCATGAATTTTCTTTGGAGAAGTAATTATTTGGTGCATGATCTGCTTGATGATCAATGCATTTCACCTAGAAGAGTCTACACCTTGCAAGACACGTCCAAACATTACAGATTCTAAGTTTGAAGGGAAGTTGCATTGTTTCATGTAATCGGCAAGAGTACGGTCTCCATGTGATATCGATAATTCTCCTGTTAATTAATATATGCACTATGTTCTAAGATGATAAATAAAGATAACATGCAAAACCACTAAAATGAAATAGTTATAAAAAGTAATTTTATGTTTATTTATATATGAAATAGAAATATGAGGCAGAGCACTAACCTCAAACTTCCAAACAAGCCATTTTCCACCTTTTATGAACTGTTAGTTAGTTTTATCAGCTATGAAACTTCCAAGGAAATCAACACATGTTTTAGGTGTTGCTCTCGATAGCCTTTAATTAACCATTCCTCAAACTCACCAAAGTCTTCATCCCCTTGGATTCCAACCTTAACCTGCAGCAGAATATTAAACAATAATAACTACTTAGATTATATGATGCCACTGATTGACACTTTAAATGATGCCACTTTAAACAATAATTAGATTATATGAAGCAACTGATTGACACTTTAAATAAAATGAGGTGTTAGACACTGTATATAATATATAAAGGGCAGGTATTGTCTCTCAGCTTGTGAGTTTTTTGGCAAGGAATGATATACCCCCAACTGCAAGTATAAATCTTTTCTATCATGTTATCTATTTTGTACTAATGGTCTGAGAAACAGCATCGTTTACCCAAGTATCCCGATTAAGCTTTATGAAGAAAAAATTGACATAAGTAATGATGTTGCTGAAACAAATAACCAAGAAAATTGAATACGGAGCACCTAGAATAAATTACCATATGTGAGCTGAATTCCTTAGTAGATTGTATGTTCAACAATAGCCATTTATCCTGCACAGAAGCGGCACTTTTTGCCTACACTAAAAGATCAAACCTTAGTCACAACTGCATATCAGTTATACATTTTCACAATATATATGCACTAGCACTACCACCCATTGGTAATCAGCGGAGTTGCAAACCAAACACAACAATAATAAACCTCCTCTCAAGCCATAATCAAGCTATGATCAAATATCTCTTTTAACTGCTAACACAAGCAAAATCTTATCAATAGTACCAAGCACATCAATAGTACCAAACCAAAAGGAACTGCCATGTTTCATGAATAAAAAGAATAACCGTGGAATCCTAAAAAGAATAACAGCAATAGTACCAAACACAACACAGTAGTAGCAATTGTTTGTGCAGAAACTTAAGTATGCAATAAATAAATTAAAGCATAAATAAAAAGAATCCTAAATTAGAACATGGCATAGTCAAACTAGACTCACTAGAGGAAGAATACTGATGAGAAATATTAAATTAAATCATAAATAAATTAAAGCATGAACAAAGTGAAGCATAAGAGATAGCAGAGTTAGGGTTTGCAAATAAATCAATAAACATTCATCTACACAACAAATAATCATGAAAATAGAACTGATTATAGAGAGCAAGAGAGATAACGACAATGAACAAGAGTGAAATAGAGAGTGAACGAAAGTGAAATAGAGAGCGAACGAGAGAGAACAAACAAGAGAGAGAGAGAGTGTGAACGACACAACTACAGAGAGAAAGAGAGAACCTGTATATGAGACTTTGAAGTGACGGCTAGAGAGCTCTGATCGGCGGCCAGAAAGCTCTGATCGGCAGCCAGAAAGCTCTGATCGGCGGTGGCGCGAGCCAAGGAAAGGGTTTTGCAGGTGAGAGTGAGTTTTGCTAAGTCTGTTTTTGAAAGGGTGAGGAAAGGGTTTAAGTTCTTTTTTTCTTAGAATAAATTTTTTTTTCTTAGAATAAGTTTTTGTTTTTGTAAAAAATAAAATAATAGTTAATAAAATTTTATTTTCACTGTACCCACGGATTCCGTAGATAATTTAACATTATTATGCATTTTATTAAATTTTACCCACAAATATTTTTTTTAATTTTACCGATGGATTATCCGTGAAATCCAATCAACAGAAATTAATTTATTCAACAACAAATTTACTCACAGTTGTCCGTAGATGTTATATAAGTTACCCACAAATTAAGATCCGTGGGTAAATTTCCGTAGCTATTCTGCTATTTTCTTGTAGTGTTTGAAAGAAAATATACCATTGATTATACTTTGATTTATTAAAAGAATCAAAGTATTGGGAAAAAATAAAATAAAAATTTAAAAGTTAAATAAAAACAGTTAGAACTTTGAATAATATTTCTCAATTTTCATAAGATGTGTTTAGAACTGTGAATTTGACAAGTCCTCTAATTTAAGAGTACTGTATATTGGAGGAGTCAAAAAAATTTATAATTTAAAAGGACTAAAAAAAGAAAACTCCTAACATTTAAAATCTCCTAAAATTTTGTGGTCTTAGAAGGCCCACTTTAAATTTTTTGACGTTTTGATCGGTAAAAAATTTTTGATTTTTTTTTTATTTAAAAAAAGTTGAGATTTTTTTTTCTTTTTTTCACAATTTTATGAGAAAAAAATATCAAAATTAACAAAATATTGAAAGCTTATAAACCGTTTAAACCTCTCCTTTAAGTCCCATGAAATAATATATCGGGATTTAAAAAAAAATTATTTTGATAAAAAAACTTTATATTAGGGGCACTTAATAAATAAATAAAAAATTAAGAGGATTTTAAAATTAGGGTTTTTTTTTGACAATTCTAATAACAGGTGAGATATTATTTTTTCTTTTGAAAAGAAAAATTCTACATGAAAAAAAGGTATATAATTATAATGGTGTGAACATTGTATGTCTATCTAATAGCTTGCCTTTTATAAGAGCTCAAAGGTCGTATTAGCCGATCTTCTTGACCAATGCATCAGGAAGGTTGTACTTGTACTTCTTTCTACCTATCACATATACTTAGAATTTATAATTTAACTTCAAATTTTAATAATAGTTATTCGCTTGTTAATAGAAAATTACACATTATATTGCTTATTACAAAGATAATTTGTTCCAAACAGGGAGTAGTTATCGTTTAATAAAAAGTGTAAATTACATGATTTATCAAACTTCCCATATAATTTACTGAATTATACATGTTTAAAAACATTTAAAATATTGGTTCATTATGTTTTCTTGCTCACTAAAATTTTGGTAGCATTTATACATTTAAATTTTGTTTGTTTTAAGATAATTTCTAACGTAAATGAGTCAATTCAATATATATCAGTATATTTGATTTAAATTAATAGTTAAATAAGTTTTTTAAATAACTAAATATTATTTACCAAACACATAAGCAAAATAAAATTTAATTTTTTTAGATTTTTATAACTCATGATAGTAAATATTAAATAATTTTTATCATAAGAAGAGAAAAAATAACATAATATATATAAACAATGAAATTATATATTTTTTTAAAGGCTAAATTACATCAGTGGTCCTTTAACTTAATTTCAGGTAACGTTTTAGTTCTTTATCTTTT